>CAUYUJ010015418.1:262868-320368 GCA_963575745.1 Prorocentrum cordatum
CCGTGGCAGACTCTGGAGACTCATGTTGAATCCATCGCCCCGCAGCCGAACCTCACTGGAAGGGAAATGGCTGCGAGCATGCTGCTGGGTTGGCGTGAGCCCAACAATGCACCCTTGGCGGGAGTCATCACGAGGCCTTGTTGAAAAAAAAAACGCGAGTTGCACTGCATTGCCTGCGCAGCCTCTTCAGAGATGCCGCCCCCATGTGTAGCGCCCCATGGATTGCATGCCATGTGATGCATCACGTATTGCACCACGTATATTGTACAGCATGGTTTGGACACATTGCGCAAGAAAGTTAGATTCCAGAGCGGCGTTGGCAGTCATAGTGTTACTCCACAGCGCGTCCCGCCATATCGTTGCGAGCACAACGTTCGCGCGTATCAAGCATCCAACATGCGTTTGATCACTCAGTCCATGCTGCGCTCCCACGACGAGATGCCGTATGATGCGCAGCACATGTTGGCGTGTTCTCCGCCAATTGGATCCCCGAGGCGACCATCTCGCTTCAGCTCACAGGATTGGGTGGCAAAACGTGCGCCAGTCATGCCAAGCATTTTGCGAGTCAGCGGTTGAGACAAGGTCCCGATCCGAACGCGTCTCCCAGGACCATTGATGAGGATGGAACCTGCTCTGGGGTGCATTTCGAAAGCAGCTTTTTGTGGTTGGCCTTTCTTGCCCTCCCTCCAGCTTTCTACGAGACGGGGGCCATGTGACCCTCGTTCCCTCTACCTCCATCCACCCTCGACATCGGGGACGAGAAGCACGATCATGTTGACGATGACGGGGAGGAGAATTTCCCTGGGTCTCACCCACGGAAAAATTCGTCTGGGAACCAGAGGGGGGGATGCAAGGTTGAGGAGTGAGGAAGAGTAAAGGGCAGGGAGGAGGGAGGGTGAGGGACGAGGAGCAGGACAGGTGGTCAGGAGGAGAAGAGGAGGAGGAGGAGGACGAAGAGGAGGAGGAGGAGGAGAAGGAGGAGGAGGAGAGTAGGGATGGGATGGGGGGGTGGAAAGAGAGCAGGTCAGAGGAAGAAGGAGTGGACCGAGGAAGAGGGAGCTGAAGGGCGGAGCACGATAACGAGTACAGCGTCACAGGTCTCCCGAACGATGGGGAGGCGGGTTCACGATCTCCGCGGCCCTGTCCCAATGTCATTGCCTTCGTAGATCCACAAAACATCCGATGTCTTGATGTTTTTGTTCGCCACGCCTTCGGTCCCCAAGGGCCCTCGCCGGGCCTCGGGACGGCCAGAAGGTGATCGTTTTCTTATTCATTGTTTTGTCGATCTGCGCGGGCCTTCGCACCCTCCGTCCCCCCCTCCCCCGTGGAGTAGATCTTGGCTGTTTTTGGCGTCTGTTTCGACCAGGTGGAGTCTCCCCCGTAGGACGCACTGTTGCAAACAGTCGCATTAAGCAGAGGTCCAGAGCCAGACCCCCCCCCTGCCTCTCCTCCCCTCCGCCCAACGTCGAAACGCCGAATAAGAAAACGTTAACAAGCGTCTCGCGACGAAAAGCCGTCATTATGCGAACGGGTCAGGTTTTTCTTGGGGGGACGCCTTGGCGAGAAGACATCAAGACACCGGACGTCTGCGGGCCGTCGGGGGTGGATGGCTTCCGCCGCCTTGCCCCGTGGAACCTTCCCTGCGGCACTGTCACCCTCGTTGTAAGTCGGGCGTGTCCCTATACAAGAGGTTTATGCAAGAATAGAAAGAAATAGTCTGATGACGATGTTTCGAGTATAGGTTGACTATGTTCTACGATTCTTCGAAAATCCACCTGTAGGCGGACATGCCCGTCCTATCCCTTGTTATTGGCCATCTCCCTGGATTCTCATACAGATCAAACCGCATCATAAGGATGCGGAACGTTTCGAGAGTACACGCAGGTCGTTGAAAGTAGGTATTTCTGGACTCCCAGATCCCAATCCACTTCACGCGCCTTCCTACTTGAGGTGCCGAGCGGCTTTCCCTCTTGCCTCTTCTTCAGGGGGCGGGCGGACACCCTATCTACTTCCACCGCCCTCCCGCTTCGTGCTTCTGCCCACCCCAGCGTCGGCTTCCGCCTGGGCGTCCACGGGCCCCGCATCCTTTCCGCACATCCGTGTGATCCGGGCGCACGGCGCCTCCGCCCGCAGTCGCCGTGCCGAGACTCTGGCCGGACGCTGTGCGCGGGGAACTCCCCGCGCTCGGCGGGCCGAGATGCTCGGAGGTTGCTTCCCTCGGGGCCAAAGCAGGGGTCGACCCCCCCCTTTTGACCTCGCGCGCCCCTCGCGCAGGGCGACGAGGGAGAGAGAGGGAGAGGAGGAGAAGAGCGAGGCCAAGGGGGAAGCGACGACCAGCCCAGAGCGCAGAAACGACAGAAAGCGGGAGGACTGATGGGCCCCCCCCTGGCAAGTCTCAGGAGGGAGGGAAAAAACACACTAGCACAATGAATCGTCGATCCCAAGGAAAATATGGGAAAATGTGGGAAGCGGGAGTGGGGAGGCGAAAGCCCAGAAAATATGGAAAAGTATGGAGAATCTTGGGACCTGTATTCTTTATGTGTGTTTTCCCCTTGCCCCCATTGAAGAAGTCAATGCTCGAGTCTCCTTGTCTCGCTTCTGCTGGGGAGGGTGCTGTGGCCGCACGTCGCGCGGGTCTGCGCCCGTGGGGTCTGGGGCCCAGTCGTCCCCGCGAGGAGGGGGTCGTCTCGTGGGAGAGGGGGCCCGGGCCCGCCCCCGCGCTTCACCACCCGCCAAACCACCCCAACCCAACCCGAAGGCCTCAATTTGCCCTCCCTTTCCAGTTGGGGGGGTCGGCGAACACTGAAGAACCGCATATGGAACCCGTGCCCCCCCCCCAACCCGAAATTAGGGTCTTCGGGTTGGGTTGGGGTGGTCTGGTAGGTAGTCAGCGCTGTGGCCGCAGGAACGAAGCGCTGGCGGCTGGCCATGATGGAGCCGCGCACGGCACCGTACCTGGCGATGGTGTACCACGACGGCGCGGTCTACGAGCGCCCCGCCAAGTGGGAGCCGCTCCTCCAGGGGGGAGGAGGGGGAGGGAGCGAGGGAGGGAGGGCCAGGTGGTGGGCCAGCGGGTGGACGGCCTCCTCCTCCTCCTCCTCCTCCTTCTCCTCCTCCTCGTCCATCGCCAGTTGCTGCAAGGTGGGGACCCCTTTCCATCAGTTTAGAAGCTGGCAATCTTCAGGGCGGTCTTGTCTGCGGCTGACCCGGCGCGGCAATGCACCAACCCCAAGGGCCGGCCGAACACATGCTCGGGAGCAAGTGGTTCAGAAAATCCGCAGCGACAGTGGCAGCGCAGGGAGGAGGGAGGAGACATGTCGGGGGAGGACGATGGCGGCGAGGAGGAGGAGGAGGAAGAGGAGGAGGAGGAGAGAAGTCGTGGGTGTGAAGGGGTGCGTGGGCGAGGAGGAGGAGGAGGAGGAGGAGGAAGGGACTAAGGAGAAAGAGAAAGAGGAAAGTGAAGGAGAAGGGGAGGAGGTCCCCCGCCAAGTGCGTTACATCAAGATCCGAGAAGCAGTGCACCATGTTAGGTCATCCGTTCAAGCCAAGTCTGCTCAACTTCGAACTGTGCGACATTCGTTGCGGCGCGGGAGCAGAACCAGGGATGAGTCGCCGTAGATGGTGGGAGGAACCGCACTTCAGCATCGTGTTGAAGCAAGGAGAGGCACTGTTCTTCCCCCCGGGCTTCATTCACGAGACGGTGAACGTGAACGAGTCGAGGGGCAGCTGTGCAGCATCGGCGACACCACCCCTTTTTCGCCGTCGCGAGCTAAGGTATCGTCGATGCTCCCGTGGGGCTCGTGTGGTGGTGTAATATTTGCTTCTTATGGGAAACATCCTGAGGAGGCTTGTCCAAGGGGGGTTGTCCGGAGGGGTTGTCGGGACCCCCGTTTGATTGTCCAAGGGGTTGTCATGGGTAGGTCGTCTTGCCGTCATGACCAAGCACGGGATATCCAGGTTGTCTGAGGGGCTGTTTGGGGATATGTGTTGATGGGATGATCTTTCCATCGAACATAGTCGTTGGTTGCGTGTCTAGTCCAGGGAGACATTGTCAGAATGAACTCGCCATGGGGTTCCGATCTCTCTTCGGGACCGCAGTGCACTCCAGGTGTCACCAGCCTCTGGCCTCCGTCAACCCCTCCCTCTCGTCCCATCCTTCCCATCTCCCCTTACCCATGCCCTTTTCCTGCTACAAGAATCTTCATGGCAATGCCGATGCTCGTTGCCAGGCCAGTGAGAAGGAACCAGTGGACCGTATATGATGTGCAGGCAGCGTTACGCTTAGATTTGCAGCGTTGCAGTGGCTCAGTACCAACTTGTTATGTGATTGGCCATCCCCCCAGCCAAGTCAGGCCGCCGCAGTCGACCCAGCGTTTTCCCTGAGTTCGGTCGATGAAGTAAAAGGGGCACCAGTGCTGAACCGTCGGGGTCATGATCAACCCTTGCGAGATTGATTCAAAGTTCCAGCGCCATCGCAAGAACCCGTCCATTGCGAGACCTGCTAGAATGATGCAAGCAGCCGCACACATCGATATGTGATACATCGATGCGTGACAACGTCATCACCACAAGTATAACAACGCGTATCCACTGGCACGCACATGACAATCAGGTTAGGACCATGTAGGGTCATCCACTCAACCGTAGCAGTGGCGTCACGTGAGCTGCATCAGCGCGTTACGGGTAGTCATCCACCTGGGTGAGACCCGCAACCACGACGAATTCAGCAGTATCGTTGATGATAAGCTTTTGCTGTGTCGGAAGGAAAGTAGTCACAGAGTAGATACCACAGTGCGAGGCCAACCACACATTCTAAATCCAGAAGGATTGCCACGATTAATCGTACACCTGGTTTTGATACTTGCGTGGCCGTCTTTGTGGTGTTTAGATATGGCGTCAATGGTAATTGGCCAATTCGGCGGTGACTTCACCACCGGACAGCGCACTCGCATCCGAGCCGCTGCGACGCGAAATTATGATAGCTCAGGCAACATCAGAGTGAGGGGGCCGAACGGTCATTCATTGTCCCTGCGGGCGTGGCTGAATAAGGAATTCGTAGTGAAAGTTCTGCTTGTTGCGTTGTTGTTGCTGTTGTTGTTTGTTGTCGTCGTCCCACCCGCGACCCACCCGAGACCCACCTCGCGACCCACCCGCGACCAACCCCGCGACCCCCCCGCGACCCACCCATCCGCGACCCATCCGCGACCCACCCGCGACCCACCCCGCGACCCACCCCGCGACCCACCCCGCGACCCACCTACACAATGGTTAAACGAAAAAATTAGGCGCCTGCGGCGGGCTCGTTGTATAATTTGAACGTTTGACGCTGCGGCGGGCTTCTCCAGAGTCTCGCAAACTGCCGACGCCCCCACCGCTCCCTCACTCTTATCCGCATCTGCGGGGTGCTACGTATCCAAGCGATTATCCTCGGATTGAACATTGATGCGAAGACCCTTGCGCCGACTCAGTGTTGCTCCCTGCCTTTGGGAAACGCTGGTGTCGTGAAATTGCCAGCGAAAGTGCGCCCACGCTGGTGTTCATCGCGTTCCCCCAGAGCCGTCTGGGAAACCACTAGAGGAGCCTGGGACTTCGTTCCAAGAGTTGTAGCAGTGCGATTCCGACAAGACTCGGCATCGCAACACAGGTTGAACGGAAACAGAGGTTGTTGTTCCTGATTCCGATTGGGGAGGATCCATGAGGAACCCTGAGGAGTGTTGAGGAGTTTGGCGAACCTTGAGGAACGCTGAGGAATCCTGAGGAGTCCTGGAATCATGAGGCACCCTGAGCTACCCCAAGGAGTCCTGAGCAGTCCTGAGGAGCCCTGCGCAGCATCCCGCACCGTTCGACCTGCACCCGCGCTCGAGAAGCCCTCGGGAACCCCTTGCGAAGCCCTGAGAGATCAGTGGGAAAGGTATCCTCGGGACTCGTTGGGGAGTCCTGAGAAATCCCCAGGATTGTTGCGGACTCTCGAGGAGTCTTCAGGAATCCCGACGAGTCCTGAGCTAGCCTGAGGACTCCTGAAGAGTCCTGAGGAGCCTTGATGAAGCCCGCGGAGCCCTGAGGAATATTTAGGAGATGTATCCTGAGGACTCCTGAGAGGAGGTCTGGGGACTTCCGCGGAATCCAAAGAAATCACGAGGAGTTCTGAGGAATCCTGACGAGTCCTGAGCTACCCTGATGAGCTTTCAGGAGTCCTGAGGAGTCCTGAAGTATTCTGGGGACTCTTTAGGAATCCTGTGGACTCCTGAGGAACCCGAGGAATCTTGAGGACTCCTGAGGAATCATTAGCAATCCTACGAAACCATTGGGCTGAGGATTTTTGAGGAGTCCTTGGGGCTCGTGGGTCTTGCGGAATGTGTATAACCCCCGAACCAGGAATTGCAGCTTGGAGCTGGATGCCAAGAACTCGGGGCCCGTCAGAAACGTGAACACGGAAATCCGAAAACCGAGCCCCCAAGCCCAAATCATTCCAAAACGCGAGAACCAAAGCCCGAACATGTATCCCCAAAAGCCGAGACCCGAAACAATCCGAAACCCAGACAGCAACAGCCTAGCAATATCGAAAACCGATGCGGCAAACCCACACCCGAAAATTGAAACCCGAAGCCCAGACCCGAAAACCGAAGCCCGAATGCCCCAACACCCAAACTCGAAACATTCAGAATATGGATCCAGAAACGGGCATTGAAAAATTAAGCTCGACGACCGACATCCCAAAGCCATGCACTTGACACCTGGAGCCCGAAAACCGAAACCCGAAGCCGAGACACCGAAATCGAACCCGAAACCCAGAACCCAAACAATCCCGAAATGAGTAAGATTCGGTTTCAAAGCCGAACACAGAAACTCCGAAGCCCGAAACCCCAAAGCCCGACCCGTAACCCAAAGTTGAAGCCATAGCCCGAGAGCCAAAACACAGAATCCGAAATTTCAAACCCAAGCCCAACCGAGTCTGAATGAATTTATTGTTGATTCCATGATCGTTTTGCGCATCCCTGGAAATATGTTCTAAGTGATTCCGTTGGTGATCCCAACATAGTTGCTCGCATCATTGGGAATCGATTCCAAATGATTCAATTAGTGATGCCTGGTTCGCGTTTCGCATATTTGGGAACCGATTCCCACTTATTCGTTGGTGATCCCAGGATCGTTTGTCGCATACCGCGGAGCCGATTCCAAGAGATGTTCTTGGTGATCCAAGGATCGTCTGTCCCATGCATTGGAGCCGATTCCAAGCGATTCCATTGGTGATCCCAGAATAGCTTGTCGCATCCTTTGGGGCCGATTCCAAGTGATCCCGATGGTGATCCCAGTACGTATCGTCTTTCCGGACCTTGATTCGTTCCGATCATTTGTAATCGTGATCTTTGGATCGATCGTCTTCGTATACATAGTAAAAACAATTGAACACGGCACCACGTGATTGTCTTTGCATTTTTAAGCTAAGTTTCGCAAAACCTTACACCCCATGACCGTGGTATGATTACTTGCATGCAAAGCTAAGGAGTGTAAGGCCTTACGTCACTCAGTTGTTATCATGCGTGTTCTACCTTAAGCTAAAGAGGGCAGTGTGTTACACCTCTTGATTTGTTTT
The DNA here is from genome assembly GCA_963575745.1 of Prorocentrum cordatum. Lineage (NCBI taxonomy): Eukaryota > Dinophyceae > Prorocentrales > Prorocentraceae > Prorocentrum > Prorocentrum cordatum. Next base: position 270,463 of record CAUYUJ010015418.1, read on the forward strand.
TCTGCTTGATTCATGTAGAGTTCAATGTCGCAAATCATTACCTTAGTGAACCATTGATTGCAAATGCAGCTAAACAGTGTCAAGTCGTACACAACTCGACGTGGCCAAATGTGCAGTGCATAAAGGTGAAGAGCGTCAAGCCTTGCATCAAGTATCGTTCGGTCAGTCGCTGTAGAGTGTAAATAATTGTCCATGTAGTGCGCCAGTACTCCTTCGTGCAAGAGATATTGAAGTTGCAGTAGTGTAAACACTGAGCGTCTGTTGTCGTTGCACACCGACAGCTAAAAAACACCGCAAGTCTTATGCCACGTGTGATTCGAATACGTTTACCATTTCAAGCTGCAGAGCGGCAGGCCTTACACAACTCAATTGCTCTGCCCTTTGAGTCTAAAGCAAGAGCAACAAGCCTTAACACCACCTGATGTTCCATGACTCGCTTCATGTAACAGTTTAATTCTTCGCATACAAAGCTAATAGTATAGAGCATTGCGCTACTGAGCATTCACGAGTACATTACTTCAAGGCGTTGATAGGTTTTCCACGGGTCGGGCAGATCGGGTCGAAGACCACCCAAAGGCCAATAAGCATTTGATAATGCGGCACGCCAAGTGCTCCTCCGACCCGCCACGGGGGCAGCGGATCGAAGGCGTCTCCTGCGAGTCACCGCCGCCCCCTGCTTCCTTGGAAACGCTTGTGTGCGTGGGGGAGGGGGGCGCGAGCGCGCCGATCATCCCCCGTCACGCAACCTCGGCCCTTCCCTGCTCCTGTCTTCTAGCTTGCGCCCTCCCAAGATATCCTCCGTCGCGATCCGTTCATGATGTCATGACGCTGTTCTCCAGAGGTCTTGGCCCCTTCCCCAGCACTGGCCTCTCATCCTGAGCCGCCGTGCGGCGGTCCGCGGCCCCGGCGAAGGCCCCCGGAGAGGCCAGCAGTGTGCAAAAACGCCTTCCCCGCCGTGATAGGTGCGAGAGGGCCGCGGCCTCCTCTGGCCGACGCAGACCCCGGCCTCCTGCGCTGGGTGTGCCCATGGGGCCCCGGTCCTCCACCCTCGGGTCGGGCGAAAGGGGGGGATTGGGAAAGGGGGGGTTACGAAATGTGCTGCATGCAGCTGGTTTCGGCCTCACCGAGGGGCCCATTCCTCCATACATAGCCGCCTCCGGCGCCGGGAGGCGCCGGGAAAATCAGCTACGTGAGCTGATTCTCAAACCCCCCCTTTGTTATCCCCCCCTTTCGCCCGACCCGAGTCAAGACGCCAGGACTGACCAGCCTCGAGCTCGTCCCCGTCCCTGAGGCTGACGGGCCCAGAGGCGACGACAGTCTCGGGGGGGCGCCCTCGAGAGCTGAGGGAATCCTTGAGAGCGACATCGAGCTGAGGCGATGTCGAACATACGGACAGGGATATGTTTATCAACCGGTAGAAGCGGGGTCTACTTGGGGCTCACGAGGGGCTCTGGGTTCTGGGGGCGGCCCTTGGATCTGGGCCGGGGGACCGGTTCGTGGTCGAGGCGCGCGTCGAGGCCCATGCCAAGAAACACCTTGCTTGCCTCCAGGGGCCCCTGGTTTTCGTGAGCTTCCAGGCTTCTGCTGTGGAAAGCGCGACGTTCACATAGCAAGAGTCAATGGACGTCCTGGGCTCTCAGGGTTGGGCTTCTCGTGGAAGGTTTCTTGTGGTCAGGCCCCCTACTGTGCCCCCTTCCTTCCCTGTTCGGCGTTCCTTCTGGCAGCACGACTGCCGCAGACTGGAAGGCCCTCGGCTTTAACTCAGGAGCCACGCGCCCCAGTCCAGAGGCTCTGGCCAGCCTGCTGGGGCGGCCTTCAGCTCTTGATTGGTCTCGCTCCCCCTCGGCTGACCTCTCGAACACGTGAGCGACGCAAAAAAAAACGGGCTTGCTTGCGCCGACGTTCGCGTGCAAGTTCCCCGCGTAAGGTCGCGCGCAAGCGCCCTCGTCTCCAGTGTGGCTTGCCGCGCTGGTGGCCCGCGTGAGCCACCGCGTAGGGTCGCTGCGACATTTCGCGTGAGACCGGTTCGTCGCTCAGGTGACTTTCCAGTTCATGCTGCCGATGGCGGCGCGCATGTACCGCCGCTTCCTGCCGCGGGTGCGGAGGACCGCGGACATCCACGAGGCCTGGCCGTTCATAGGACGCCAGCCTGTTTCTTTTTGAGCTCCCTCCCGGGCCCGCCAGGAGGAGGAAGGATTTCGCGGTACGGCTGTTTGTTTGTTTGATTATTGGGCGTTGCTTGTTTCGGATGCAACTCCTGGGCGGGGATAGTCTGACTTTCCCCTGGTTTGAAATCGGGCTGGATCCGGATGAATCCCGCTCAATCTGGCTTGATCCCTTTCGATCCGCGGCCTAATCGGCGTAGCAGCCCCCCAAGGGGGCTTATTCCTCATCCTTTCGACGAAGACCTCCCAGTAGTTGCCTCCTGAGCTCATGAATGATCTTGCGGTTTCGACAACGAGCGAGGGTCGCTCCAGTGGAGGGCAGTTCTGGGACGACCTGCCATGTGTCGGGGGTGGACAGAACCCCCACCCTGACACGTCGATTAGTGGATTGTCCGTTGTCGGTTCTCGAGAAAGCGCCGCGGCCGTCATTTTCCAGGCTTGCGCCCGCCAGGTTTGGGCCCGAGGTCGTTTTCACTAAACCACGTTTTCTAAAGGGCGTTCTGTCCATCCCCGATTGTGGCGATGGGAAGGCGTCCAGCCATGGGACCGCACTCGCCACATTGTTGTTCGGTTGAACGCCCCTGAGGGGGCAGACACCGCCGCCCCACCTGTTCGGGATTGTGCCAAACTGTTGTCCAGTCGCTTCGCTCATTCCGCTGGCCAATCTTGTGGCATCGCTGGCACTGGCCGGCATGCTCGTGGGGCCTCTTGGGCCATCTGGGGGGGGGGTGAGGGCCATGGGGGCCTCTGGCGGGCCTTCTGGCAGTCTCGGAGGCCACCCATGGTTGTGGAAGTCGATAAATGAAGAGGAAGCATGCTGCCAAATAATTTCCAGATGGCAAAAGATGTTCCAACATGTTTAAATTATGTTATAAACATGTTTGAACCATGTTTAATAACATGGCTTACACATCTTAAGCACATATTTAATTCAAGGATAGGACTGTTAGAGTGTCCATTGTCATGGCAACCACAAACCCATGGGACCGCACCTGCCAAACCTGCACCATCATTCAGTCGGGCTGCCCGCGAGCGTACAGCAGGCCGAGCTCGCTCCCATCATCGCGCGTCGAGATCCGCGCAGTGCCAGCACGCGGCGGGAGCACGCGCAGGACCTCTGGGAAGCAAGGTCGCCCACCTCGCCCCTGGACGAGTACGTCATCCGGCCTCGTATGCAGCGAGACCGGCCGGGGGGTCTCTCTCTCTCCGCCCTTCTCTCTTCCGCCGGCCGGCTTCGCCCCCTTACACGGCTCGCCGCTTCCAGCCTCGCGGGTAGCGAGGCCGTCCAGGCCCGTCTCTCTCTCTCTCTCTCTCTCTGTCCCTCCAGGAGTCTGCTTTTCATCCTCTGGCGCGTAGCGGTCGTTACCCGTGGGCCCCCCAAAAAATGTTGGCGTTTGCGTGTCAGGGCATCTTCTTTTGCGGAGTTGGGCGCCCTGGCGCGGACGGCCGAACGACCCTTGCAGCGGGACGCCCTGGCCACGCGGTCGCCGCCACAAAGGCTGCCCGTTCAAGGCTGCCCCAAACCCCACCTACCCCCGGGGTGTACCGGTAGCGATCGTACGTTGGGGGGGGGGCCTGCCAGCGCTCGCGGGGGCGCCCCGCAGGTGCTCGCAGGCGCCCTGCCAGTGCACCGCCCCGCGCAGGCGTTACCGTTTTCTGGGACCCAAACCCCGTTGGTCCTGGGTAGCGACTGTCACGCAGAATACATGTTGTATATATATATATATACAACATCTGTATATATATATATATATATATATATATATATATATATATACAGATATCTCACCAAAGAAACAAACGAATGAAAACCTTCTCCAACGAGGGATTCGGCGACTCCACTTCCCGACGGCGACGGTGTGCAGCTCTGACGAGACCAAACACCAGGCACCCAGGGCCAAGCTCGGGGAGCGCATCCCCGAGCTCGCCACTCCTCGTCTGAGCGGCCTGGCCTGGGGGCGGCCCTGGCAGACCATCCCCCTCCCTAAGGTCCCCTTCGCCTCGCCCCTGGACTCACGTGTGCGGCCTGGAGGGGAGCTCGCAGGGCGAGGATGGCACCACGCAAGGGGATGGTTGGTTTGCTACATGGAAGTTGGCAAAAGTGGCCCGGGCCAGCCTTCCCACGTTTTCTTCGAGCCCTGGGCAGTTTCCTTTTATGTTTTTGTCCAGCCCTGGCGACCGCATCCCTACTGTTTCAGGCTCGTTGCACCAACTGCCAGTTTTTTCCAGCCCTGGCCACTTCCACTTTCATTTAGTTTTCAATTCTCGTTTTTTCCAGCTTCCTTGCGGGGGTCGCTTGGGTAGCGCCCGAAGGCGGGGAACTCGTGCACTCGTGCACTGGCGTAAGCGAGGTCTGTTTGGAGCTGGCCTGGGGTCCAGGGTGGCCCAGCATTGGGTCTGGCCAGCAGGAGGGGGGGGGGTCGAGGTTTGGAGTTCGGAACAGCATTCGCCTCTGAGCATCTGGCAACATCTGAGCACCTGCCTGGGAAACTCCGCCGGGACCCTGGCGACTCGCAGAAGGCATCGACGTCGGACGAAACTCGGGCGCCGGGGGGGCGAGGAAGCGCGCGCGCGCGCCGGTCTCGCCTCCGCCAGCCGACCGTCCGAGGCGGGGCTGCACCCACGCCCGCCACCACCCCTTGCGGCATCGTCCCTCGGAGGCCTCCGCAGCCTCTGCCTGCGGACACGCTCGGGCCCTGCGGGTGGGGGCCGAGCATGTCCCCACCCACCGCCTGCCGAGGTCCCGCCCCCGTCTCGCGGGCCCGCAGGCCGGGAGCGCTGCACACGGCGCGCCCGGCGGGCCCCGAGCGGGCTCGGGCCGCCCTCGGCATCCCCCCACCACCACCCAATGTGCGTCACACGGACATGCTGACACTGTGTGTGTGCGTCGCAGACCCAGGGGCGGGCGGCGCGCGCACCGAGAACTCCACTAGCGTAATTAAGCTCCGCGGCGGGCGCCTGCTGGCCGTGCCTCTCGGGAAACGGTACTCTACAAGATGGTTGCACAGAATGGTCGGGTCGGACGCACGCCTCCCAGGAGGACACACAGTACGAGTAGGTCATTCCACGCGTGGCATTTGACCTTCGGCAGAGCTCGATCCGCCCGATACGGCTACGGCAAGAAGGGGGACGAAGTCCGACAGCAGCTCTCTGGGCCTCCCAGATGGAGTCGGAGCAGATGCGGCGCGACCTGGGGTACGATATTCTCCACGCCGACGGTGCCGATGCATCGGCGATGCGGCGCGATCCTCCGACCCCACCTACTCGGATCCCTGTTGGGAGGCCTCCAAAGAGTGGGGCAGGAGTCCGACAGCAGTTCCTGCCCGCTTTGACGAAGAATCGTTGCCGGAGCCGCCGCTGACGAGGAACGAAGACAGAGCGAGAGAAAACACGAAGGAGACGGAAAACACGGCCTGGCTCGCGCCCTGGTCGAAACCAGGGACGCCGAACACGCCCACCAGGAGCTACCTCCAAAACGGTCTCGTGGCCGCTCCTCGACGACTGCCCCCCCCCCCTGCCTCCCGCCGCGCCCCCCCCCCCGCCCGGCCCCCGACGGGCCGGGCCGGCCCCGCCGAGCGCCCGCGCGGCCTCGCCCCGGCAGGGGCGGGGAGCAAAGCGACGCGGCTCGCAGCGCAGTGGGCCGGGCTGGGCAAGCCAGGCCCGCGCGGGGGGGGGGCCCGAGATGCGGGCGGCGAAGTGTTTGGTTCGCGCCGCGGGCGTCTGCACTCGATGGCGGGCCCCGGAGCACTCACATGATTAGGGGGCCACATGCGAACATTTCTGAGGGGGAGGGGGGGGTTCACTTCGTTCGGGAGCTCCCGAGCGAAGTGAACCCCACCCTCCCCCTCAGAAATCGTGGGGGGTAGGGGTAAGGTTCGCATGTGGCCCCCTAATGATTATCGAACTGGCTCGGCAGATGACGCAGACGGATGGGGTCCGGGGGTCTGGTCGTGATTTTTTCTGCGGCGCTGCCATCTTTTTGGGGCAGCGCCGGATATATCAGGGGGGAGGCTTGAATAAGGAACACTTGCGTTTCAAAAGGGGCTCGGTCGTTCCTCAGGCTCGAATGCGTTACTTCGTCGTTTCCTGCTGCGTCATCTGTTCTCTCTCGTGACTCCTGCGTTATTCCCTGGAAGATGAAAAGGGGCCACGTTCCTTATAGATCGTGCCTTAGGTCAGGCCGATGACTGTATCATCGGGGGAGCGTAAGACCCGGTTTTGCCAGGACTCGGGTTCGCCATCGTTTTTTGACGACCGCGATTCGGATTTTGACGAGGAGGAGTTTTGTGGGATGTCTGCAGCGGGAGGCCTCGTCAAAATGCAGGCTCGGCCTCGTTATTTTTGTTGACGACCTCGTCAGGGATTTCCGAGTCCCCCGTACCCGGGTCTTACGTCTCCCCGATATCAGGGGGGAGGGGGGGGGGTGGCGGGGCCCAGAGATCTGAGACGCCCCGTCGCAGATGGGAGCGGCGGGAGTCGGGCCATATGTTCGGCCTCCGGAGGCCCTCGCTGGGCCCGCGGGGCCGTCAGGAAGAGAGCGGCTCGGGGCGAGAGGCCAGCCCTTGGGAGGCGGCCCAGACCTCCGGGGCGGGGCCCACGCAGCGGTCGAGGTGGAGGGGCGGGGTGCCTGGGGGGGGGGGGGGCAGGTCAGCATCGTGAGGGGTCGGACCTCGAGGTGTAAGGCCGAGGTCGGCTCGGGGAGGGGGGGCCCTAATCGTTCTCTTTCAGTCAGACAAGTGTGCAAAATTATCCTGGCGAAGGACCCAACCATATGCAATTGTGAATAACGCTTTGTGGGTGCCGCTTTCGGTGGGGCTCCTTATGGGGCCACGAAAGGCGTGCCACGAAACGCTGTCCTGGGCGTACGGGACGCATGAGGGCGGTAGCACTGGGGCCTTCGGTGGAGCTCCCTATGGGGCCACGAAACGTGTGAGGGGTGTGCCGAAATGGGTGCGGCGCCGCCATGCGAACGCAGCCACTGGGGCCTTCGGTGGAGCTCCCTATGGGGCCACGAAACGTGTGAGGGGTGTGCCGAAATGGGTGCGGCGCCGCATGCGGACGGCAGCACTGGGGCCTTCGGTGGAGCTCCCTATGGGGCCACGAAACGTGTGAGGGGTGTGCCGAAATGGGTGCGGCGCCGCCATGCGGACGCGGCCACTGGGGCCTTCGGTGGAGCTCCCTATGGGGCCACGAAACGTGTGAGGGGTGTGCCGAAATGGGTGCGGCGCCGCCATGCGAACGCAGCCACTGGGGCCTTCGGTGGAGCTCCCTATGGGGCCACGAAGCGTGTGAGGGGTGTGCCGAAATGGGTGCGGCGCCGCCATGCGAACGCAGCCACTGGGGCCTTCGGTGGAGCTCCCTATGGGGCCACGAAACGTGTGAGGGGTGTGCCGAAATGGGTGCGGCGCCGCCATGCGAACGCAGCCACTGGGGCCTTCGGTGGAGCTCCCAATGGGGCCACGAATCGTGTGAGGGGTGTGCCGAAATAGGTGCGGCGCCGCCATGCGAACGCAGCCTCTGGGGCCTTCGGTGGAGATCCCTATGGGGCCACGAAACGTGTGAGGGGTGTGCCGAAATGGGTGCGGCGCCGCCATGCGAACGCAGCGCCTTCGGTGGCGCTCCATATGGGGCCACGAAGCGTGTGAGGGGTGTGCCGAAATGGTGGGTGGCCGCATGCGGACGCAGCCACTGGGGCCTTCGGTGGAGCTCCCTATGGGGCCACGAAACGTGTGAGGGGTGTGCCAGAATGGGGGGTGGAACCGCATGCGGGCGCAGCCACTGGGGCCTTCGGTGGAGCTCCCTATGGGGCCACGAAACGTGTGAGGGGTGTGCCAGAATGGGTGCGGTGGCCGCCATGCGGGCGCAGCCACTGGGGCCTTCGGTGGAGCTCCCTATGGGGCCACGAAGCGTGTGAGGGGTGTGCCGAAATGGGTGCGGCGCCGCCATGCGGCAGGCACTGGGGCACTCCCTATGGGGCCACGAAACGTGTGAGGGTGCCGGTGCGGCTGCGGACGCAGCCACTGGGGCCTTCGGTGGAGCTCCCTATGGGCCACGAAACGTGTGAGGGGTGTGCCGAAATGGGTGCGTAACGTGGGGCATGCCACCGCCGGGCGTGGGGCCTTCGGTGGAGCTCCCTATGGGGCCACGAAACGTGTGAGGGGTGTGCCGAAATGGGTGCGGCGCCGCCATGCGGACGCAGCCACTGGGGCCTTCGGTGGAGCTCCCTATGGGGCCACGAAACGTGTGAGGGGTGTGCCGAAATGGGTGCGGCGCCGCCATGTGGACGCGCCACTGGGGCCTTCGGTGGAGCTCCCTATGGGGCCACGAAACGTGTGAGGGGTGTGCCGAAATGGGTGCGGCGCCGCCATGTGGACGCGGCCACTGGGGCCTTCGGTGGAGCTCCCTATGGGGCCACGACGCGTGTGAGGGGTGGGAGGAGGGAGGAGGGAGGAGGCGGAGGAGGAGGAAGGAAGGAAGGAGAGGAGACGCGGGGCACCGTCTCTTCAAAACGAGGACCCAACACCACAGGACGGTTGGGAAAAATCACAAAACTATTTGTTCTCCCCTCCCCATTGTTTAATGAATCATCATCCCACATTATTTTTATTCGTCTCTGTTGGATATGCTTGGGCATCCTCGGGAGGGTACACCCTATGATGTTTTGTGTGGCCGGCGGAGGGCCTCCTGCTCTTGAAGGCTGCTTTTCTGTCTTGGGTCCAGCCGCACCCCGCGCCTGGCCCCACCCCCGTCCCACTCTCCACCATCCGCGATGCTCGATCCGCGGCGCTCGATCCTCGACCCTCGATCCTCGATCCGCGTTGCTCGATCCGCGATCGCCGATCTGCGATCCTCGATCCTCGATAGCCGCGATCTCCCCCTCCTCCGTGCGTCCTCCTCCGTCCGTCTGCTGATCGACGGCGCGCCTGGGAGGAGCCCTGCGACCCTGGCGTTGCACTCTTTTGGGCAGCGGTCGCCAGCTCGCCCGGGGTCGGGCACCCCCGGGGCCATCACGGCTCGACCCGGCTCGACACATGGCGCAGGGAGACGGGGTCTGGGGTGCAGGTCCCAGCCGTACGCCCATCCTGAAGTCGGGCCTGTGCCTCTACAGGAGGAATCTTCAAGAATAGTCAGAAAATAGTCTTGGGACGATGTTTCTAATATGTTTGATGATTTCTGATGATAATAATAATAGTCTTAATAGCAATAATAATAATGATATGATAATTATTTACGCTTCGCGTATCCCCACCAGCCCATCTCACAGCAGCAGCTCTCGCGAAGCATGTCGACAGTTGTGTTTTTCAGGCGTGTGTCCGCTGGGCTCCGTATATCTCCCCTGTCCCTCCTTCCTCCCGCCTCCTTGTGAATCCTCCTTGTGGGGGGAGCGGGAGAAGGACGAGGCGGAAGAGGAGGGAGAGAAAGCGCTCCTCGTGATTTGAGTCGTTTGGGGTTTCTCGTCCTGGTCTGAGTCGTTCGGGCCCTTCTTCCTGGTGTGAGTCGTTCGGGCTCTTCGTGGTGTGAGTCGTTCGGGCTCTTCGTCCTGGTGTGAGTCGTTCGGGCTTCTCGTGGTGTGAGTTGTTCGGGCCCCTCGTCCTGGTGTGAGTCGTTCGGGCCCCTCCTCCTGGTGTGACTCGTTCGGGCTCCTCGTGGTGTGAGTCGTTCGGGGCCCTCGTCGTGGTGTGAGTCGTTCGGGCTCCTCGTGGTGTGAGTCGTTCGGGCGCCTCGTCCTGGTGTGAGTCGTTCGGGCCCCTCCTTCTGGTGTGAGTCGTTCGGGCTCTTCGTGGTGTGAGTCTCGGGCCCCTCGTCCTGGTGTGAGTCGTTCGGGCTCCTCGTGGCGTTCGAGGCGTTCGGGCACCTCGTCCCCTTTTGGGGCATCTTGGGGGCGTCTTGGCGGCCCCAGGGGCTTCTAGGAGCGTCTTGGGTGCCTTGGGGGAGCCTCTTCGGGCCTCTTGGGAGCCTCTTGGAGGCCGTTTGGGGCGTCGTGGGGGCCTCTTGGCGGCCCCAGGGGCTTCCAGGAACGTCTTGGGTGCCTCGGGGGAGCCTCTTGGGGCCTCTTGGGGGCCTCTTGGGGGCATCTTGGGGGCCTCTTGGAGGCCTCTTGGGGGCCTCCTGGGGGCCTCTTGGGGCCTCTTGGGGGCCTGTTGGGAGCCTCTGGGGGCCTCTTGGGGGCCTCTTGGTGGCCTCTTGGAGGCCTCTTGGGAGCCTCCTGGGGGTATCTTGGGGCCTCTTGGGGGCCTCGTGCGACCTCCTCAGAAGCGCAAATGAGCGCTACCCCCTGAGAAGGACAAAATGAGCCCAAAACCATCGTAAAATGAATGATTTTGCTAGGAAGGAAGATGAGCGCGGCCCCCTCGGGAGGCCAAAATGGGGCCAAAACCCTCGTAAAAGCAAGGATTTTGGCTTCACAGAAGAGGAGGGGGCTACAAGAGCGCCCCCCCGTCGGGGCCAGAATCCTCGTGAGGGTCGTCGTTTTTTGGCCCTCCCAGGCGTCGAAAAAGACCCCCCTGACCACCCGCGGGACTCCCTGTCCAGGCCCAGGGGGAGGGGATAGGGGGAGGGGTCAACCCCTCCCCGAAGGGGAAGAAGGGGGGTTGGGGGGTTGAGGACAGAGGGGGCTCTCTGAACCACTCACGCCCAAAGGGCTGGTGGGAGAATAATAATGATAATATATATATATATACATACATACATATTGCCATTGTTGATTTTCCTTCCAAAATCCGCCTGAAGGACGACATGCCCGATCTCAGCCCATCCCCATCCCCGTCCCGACCCCCACCGCCTCACCACCCGGGCGGGGCCCGAGGGGCCCCGGGCCGGAGGCGACCGAGGCGAGCAGAGCCCGGGGGGCGGGCGCCGTGCACGCGTGCGCCGGCGGGAGGCCCGCCGCAGGCGTGGACCGCCAGCGCCACGGCATGGATCCCAGACGTCCGCGGCCGCTCCCACAGCCCTTCGACGCGTTGGCCCCGGAGGTCTTGGGCCGCTTCCCCCGGGGCCGGCTGCTCGCCCCGAGGAGGTCTGCTCGCTCGGCGGCCCGAGGCCCGGCGAGGGCCCCCCGAGGCCCAGAGAGTGGCTCATAGCCTGCCGCTCCAAGTTGCGCGGGGCGTGGGATCTCCGGGGTGGCTCCCCCCTGGGCTGTCCGCCCCCGTCGGCGCCTCCGAGGGGAGGAGCGGCAGGAGCGGCAGGTCCGCACCGTGCAAACTACCAACAAACAGGTCAAAACATCGTCGCTGGACTATTTTTTGACCATTTTTGAATATTCCCCCTGTAGTGTTACAGGCCCGACTTAACCCTACCTCCATCCCCATCCCGAGCTCTACCATCCCGCCGCCCCACTTGGGGGTAACATCTGCCCCTCGAATGTCGAAGGGAACACCACATCGGCCCAGGCCACGCCCATGAGGACGGGGCTCGGGTATACGCGATGCTCACAGGGCGCGAGGGAGGCGGAGCGGGAGAGGGAGCGCAGGAGCACGGGGAAGAGAGGGGGGGAGAGGTAATGAGTCGAGCAGTGGCGAAGCGTCCTGGCTCGCCGATGGGCCCATCAAGGAGTGTTATCTGAGAACCTGTTGTGGAGTGCGCGAAATGTTCTCAGAACATTCCTGGCGGAGACCGTCTTGTTCTGATACATCGGTTTCATGTTCTTCGAACATTGCTCTTGTTTTATGTTAGTGTGTTCGGAGAACATGTCGTGGTAGGCCTTCAGGACTGCCGGCACGGTCGATCCTTGCTGAATGGAGGTAGTCGAGTCAGGGCGGGGTGCCCTCTCTCCACTCCTTCAACTCCCACTTTTGCACGTTCCCGCGGCTGTCCTTCCCCTTCCCCTCCCCTTCCCGTCCCTTCCAAATCCTCCCCTCTTCTTTGTTCTCCCTCTCTCCGTTTCCTTCTCGTCGCCGCCTTCTCCCCCTCCCATGCTGGTCCTGCCCCACCGCCTCCCTCTGTCCCAGGTCCTTTTCGAGCGCGTCTGCGTCCCCTTCTCCTCCACTCCGCGCTCCCATTGCCCTGCCATTGTGTTTTACCCCTCCCCTCCCCTCCATGTCCTGACATTTCCTCCCATGCTCACTGCCCCCATTCAGGAGGGAAAAAAACACAGACACAATTGTTCGTCGATCCCCCAGAGACTATGGGAAACATGGGCAGTGGGGGGGAAGACAAGACCCAGAAAATATGGGAAAATATGGGGAATCCTTTTATTTGTATGTATTTATCTGTGTGTCCCAGGGCCCCTTCAATTGTGTTTTATCCCTCCCCTCCCCTCCCCTCCATGTCCTGACATCTCCTCCCATGCTCACTGCCCCCACCGCTCTTGCCATCCTGCTCTCTCCACTCGGCGCCAGAGGCCCTCCGCAGGGGCTGCCTTACGGCGAGGCGCGAGCGCAGGCTCTCGGGAGCTCCGGCGCTGGGGCGGCGTTCCTGCGGGTGGACGCGAACAAGGCCCGCGCTCAGGAGGAGGAGGAGGAGGAAGAGGACGACGACGAGGAGGAGGAGGAGGAGGAGGAGGGGGGGGGCGGTGGTGGTGGTGGTGGAGGAAAGTAGCCCTCCCGAAGCAACGCAGCGAATTGTCCAGGCTGCCCAGATGGGGCCAGATCCGCGCGGCCGGAGGGTCGCGTCGCGTCTCCGCTGCAGCGGCGATGCGGCGCGATGCGGAGCCAGGTTTGTTTCATCCCAGCGTCTCCAGTGCATCAGCGGTGCAGCGCGATCCACCGACTCCATCTAAGCTGGCCCCATCTGGGCGGCTTTCAGAAGCGTGATACCAGCGTGCGGGAGGCCTGTCGGCGCCTGATCTGTGTTGCCGAGGTCCTTCTCGAATGTGTTTGCCGAAAGTGTTCGGTCTTGGGGATCCCGGAGCGTTTTGGACCACAACGCATTCGCGTACAGCTTAGCGGTTCTCAGACATATTGCAGCGTGTCCCCGTTCTCGTTCGGTTCGTTGCGGTTCGGGGGAAACTGGTTCGGTTCAATACGGCTCCGGTTTCGGAGCTGTTTGAGGCGGTTCCCATTCAGAGGGCGGTTCCGTTTCAGCCGGTTCCATTTCGGTTCTCGGCTTTTGGAGATGACGTGTGCGCGTGTGCGTCTACATGATCATATGGAAGCGTTTGGGGGTTCAGTTCAACCAGGAGTCAGGAGGAACCCTGGGGTCAGGGGAGCCACTGGGCCCAGCTACCCGACGAGTCAGGGGAGCCACTGTGCCCAGACGTTACGCATGGTGCCCTCGACTGACCAGTCGACAGCATCGTGCCCGCTAGACCAGGGGGCTCTGGCGACAGCGGGCAGTTCCTCAGCGCCAGGGTAGAAAACGCTTGGACTACGGCCTGGGACAGTACGGACCACTCACTCCTGGCATGGGTCATCCCAAAGGACAACTGGGAAGGCAAGGGCGCCGCCCGCGCCCTTAGCGGGCGCGCGCAGGATGGTGGGGGCCCAGCCCCGGCCGCCGTCCCCAGTTCGGCCCTGGAGGCCCCGAGGACCCTTGGAAGCCCAAAGCGTATTTTCGAACCGTCCAAAAATGCGATTTGAGCTTTTCCGCCGCCCTTCCGTCCCCAGCGCAGACCTGGAGGCTCCGAAAACCATCTGGAGGCCCAAAACGCACTTCGAACCATCCAAAATTGCGATTTGAGCTTTTCCGCCGCCCTGCCATCCCCCGAGCAGCCTTGGAGGCTCCGAAAACCACTTGGAGGCCCAAAGCGCATTTTCGAACCGTCCAAAAATGCGATTTGAGCTTTTCCGCCGCCCTTCCGTCCCCACTTCGGCCCTGGACAAGCAGCAAAACAGGACGAGGGAACTCGGGGGCGCAGGAGAGGAATTGGGAGCGGGCAGGATGGACCTAGCCCGAGAGTGTGCGCTCGCATCGGGCAGTTCCCAAGGGTCCACCTCCGCGACCAGTTCCCGGTTCGGGCCCGGTTCGGTTCCACCGCCTCCGATTCGGTTTGGTTTCGGTTCACGCCGGGTTTCTGACGCGTTCCGGTTCCGTCGGTTCTCCCTCGGTCGGTTCGGTTCTGTGCTTCGCGGTTCGGTTCTGTGGTTCACTGATATTGTCTATCTGTCCGCACTGCCAATTGGTTCATGGACACTTCGAATGATAGGTATTCGGTACTGCATAAACGCCGCGCAGCTTTCCGATCGGGAGGGGCAGCATGAATAGGCAACCCTGAGTCCCAGAGCAGTGCACGGCTGACCCACTGGTGCCATGGCCGGGGCTCTCCAGCTATGGCGTGGCACGTGCGAGGAGTGGGCCATGCCGGGTTCGGGGGCACGGGGGGCGCGCGTGCGCGCCCCGTCGCAGTCGGGCCTCCAGTTGGGGTTTTTTGCGGAGGGAGAGACGGGCGACCGGGTCGACCAGCGCGGAGGGTTCGGACTCGTCGGAGCAGTTTTGAGTCTCTTTGGCTCGTTTCTGCGGCAGTATGTTTAGCGTCGGCTCGCGAGGCTTTGACATGCGTGGCCACACCAGCAACAGCAAGAGGAGAGCGGCTCGAGACGCAGAATCTGGTAGTCGATGGGTCTGCAGTCGAGGCAGCGGAGCGGGAACCGAAACTACTGCGGAAGAAGTGCTGCGTGTCTTCTCGGAGAGCGCGGCAGGAGGCGGCGTGGGCGCGGCGGACCGAAGAGGCAGTGGAGAAGGATTCGAGGGAGGAGAAACTACCAAGACCCAAACGACTGGCGTTTACTAAACGGCCCCGGGCGTTTATTCAACAGTCCTGGCCTGTTCGAGTCCAGCCTGAGGTGCGCTTACTAAACGGTTTCGCTTGTCAGAGTGCCTGTTATGGGGGCGGATGTTCTGCCCTCCGAAGATGCCTGCGAGGGTTCTCCAGTGCCGGGAGGGTGCATGGCTAGTTCTGGGAAGGCTGGCGTACCGACGCGCCCGCCCCACTGGAACCGTACCTGCGACGCCGTTTGGGTGGGGCGATGCGGGAGAGGTGAGGCTTGGTGGATACTGGATAGGGGGCAGCTCCCCCGCTCGTTTCCCCGTGGGCGCGCCGCCGATCCCTCGATGCTTTTGCTTGCGCGCAGCAAAAAAACAATCCGCTGCGGGAAAACGGTGCCGGGGATGGGGTCGAGAGGTCCCGAGAGGGTCACGTCGTGAACAGCACGACGGCGGGAGTATGGTGTGTGTGTGCCTGGGGCGTTGTGGTTGCAGGTGGAGGGTTCATGGCAAGCGTGATCAAAGCTCCATGGGCGAACACGCGCCCATGCCTTTCACGCATTTTCCGCCCCACGGTCTTCAGTCGTAGCCGAGGAAGACGTGAAGAGGACGGAGAGGATGAGAAGGGGAGAGGCCGGGGGAGGAGGAGGGGGATGGGGAGGAGGGGGGTGAGAGGGGAGGATCAGGATGAGGAGGATGGGGAGGGGCCGGGGGGGAGGAGGGAGATGGGAAGGAGGGAGGTGAGGGGCGAGGATCAGGAGGAGGAGGAGGAGGAGGAGGAGGAGGAGGAGGGGGAGGGGGTGGAGAAGGCGGAAGAGGAGAAAGAGACTGGTCATGCTGAGAGGTATGCGAGTCAGTGGTAGCGATATCGGCGCAGCAAGTAAAGGGGAGATCTCATGTGTTGCTTCTGCGTCTGGAGCCTGGCTCTCCACATATTATTGGCAGCATACGCGATCAGATGGTGCCCCTTATCTGGGATTTGTACGGGTCGTCTATTTGTGGCCACGCATGTCTTGGATGAAGACGGAGGCGTTGGCATGGAACTCCGAGAGGAGGTGCTATTCATTGCGGCGACCTCAGAGATAGACAACTGGTTAAATGTCACCGGGGCTGACGCCAAGAGGGCATTGTCGAGGCTTCCAGAGGCCTCAAGCTCCAGCTCACCAGCAGAGACCAGCTCGAGCGGAGCAGGTCATGTGCCACGCCCTTCTCGGGCCAGACGAAAGGGGGGGATTGGGAAAGGGGGGGTTACGAAATTTGCTGCATGCAGCTGGTTTCGGCCTCACCGAGGGGCCCATTCCTCGATACATAGCTCCCTCCGGCGCCGGGAGGCGCCGGGAAAATCAGCTACGTGAGCTGATTCTCAAGACCCCCCTTTGCTATCCCCCCCTTTCGCCCGACCCGAATGTGCCACGCCCTTCGGGGCTGAACTGAGCTCGGCGACCGCGCCCCCGGCCTGCATCGCACTCTGTGACACTCCTGGCGACGCCTGGCGGAGCGCGGCCCGGCGCTCTCCCGGCGCTCCCCCCCGCCTCCAGCGCGCGCGGGAGTGCGCTCTTCGAGGCGGGCTGCGCGGGCGGCCTCCTCGAGGCGCCTGGGCAGCGTCGGCGAGGGGCGCGCCTCCTCCTCCTCCTCCTCCTCCTCCTCCTCCTCCTCCTCCTCCTCCTCCTCCTCCTCCTCCTCCCTCTCGTCCTCCTCCTCCTCCTCCTCCTCCTCCTCCTCCTCCTCCTCCTCCTGGGGGTGCCGGCGCGCCCTCAAGGAGGACGCGTCGGCACCCCCCTTGAGGGCCAGGGCTACTTCCGCGGTGATGTCAGCTTCAGCTTGCGGTGGCGACCCATGCCAAGAAACACCCTGCTCGCCTCCCGGGTGCCCTGGGCTGCTTCGGTCTCGATGGCTCTGCGATGGAAAGCGCGACGTATTCCCTCGCCAAAAGTCAGTGGGCGTCCTGGGGTCTCAGGCTTGGGTCTCTTGGGGAAGGCGTCTTGTGGACGGGCCTCCACTGCAGGCCGTCTCCGCAGTCCGGTGGCAGAGCCCGTCTCGCCCGCGAGGACTGGCGTGCTCTCGCCTGCCGGGCCTGCCGAAGGAGCGCTCGCCTCCGCGCTGGCCCTCCCCGCGGACCCGGTCGAGCCGGGCGTTCCAGGCCCAGGCCCGGCAGGCCTTCGCAAGACGTGCAGGCGTGCTGCCGACTCGGCGCTGCTGTGCCGCCTCGGCACGCGGCGTGTGCTGACCGTGGTGCACGAATCGAGCAGTGCCCATACTCACAGAATCCCCCTCGTCAGACGGTGCCAGCCATGCTCCGCGGGTGTTGTTCGGCGCCGCGCAGTAGCAGTGGCAGGGAGCAGGAGCAGGAGGGAGAGAGGGAGAGAGAGAGAGAGAGAGAGAAAGAGAGAGGGAGGTAGCAGGAGAGGGTGAGGAGGTTTCTGAGGACGACGACGGACTGAGCACCAGTAGAACAGCGAGGACTTGGGACGCTGGCTGGCGCGTGGGCATGGATTTCGACGAGGCGAGTGGCGGGAGGGCGACTGGGAGGGCGAGGTCACGGGAAAGATGACAGGCTTGCAGTTTTCAAGGGGTCTTGAACCGCATGCCTTAGTAAGGAGGAACACGCTGCGGACGGCGTAAGGGTCGCAATCAAACAAATAGGGGAGGCACGATAGTCCAGCAACCCTTTGCCAGGATGATTCCTTGGAGTGGACTGAGCTGCTGGCGAAGTTCCCGCACGGGGAAGCGGTAAACATCCTGGGTTTCCACGACCTCGACGGGGACGGGACCATCTCGCGGGAGGAGCCCAGCTCTTCTCTTTCGTTGCTCGCAGAGTCGGCTCCAGCAGACGGTCGTCTCGTGAATTCTGTTTCCGCCCCGCCCCAGTGCATGCTTGTCAAGGCCTCTGAGTGAGCATCCGTTGGCTCTGCGCCTGTAGGCTGGCAGTCTGCATGCCACACGCAGCTCGTTGCGGTCTTCGGCAAAAGGGTGGGGGGTCTGACGCGACAGACGCGGCCGCGGTGGAGCTAACCCTTGGGGATCCTCCCAGCGCGTCTCGAAGGCCGCGCTGATGCGTGGGCAATTCTGTGCGAGTCGCTGACTCGAGTGGGTGACGTATCATAGCGACGTCGGCAACCGCAGGCATGATGATTATAGTTGCGATGTTGGCGATGACGATGACGATGAGGACGGCAGGGCCGAGGACGGCGCCGATGCTGATCACGCACAGCCAGTGTGCAGCCCAGGGCATGTCGGAGCCCGCGCGGTGAGGGGGCCCAGGATCGCGCGTGCGGCACGGCTCGGCCAGGAGGGGCGCACCCGCTCCTCCTCCTCCTCCTCCTCCTCCTCCTCCTCCTCCTCCTCCTCCTCCTCCTCCTCCTCCTCCTCCTCCTCCTCCACTGGAGGGACGCGCACGCGAGCACGGGCGAGCCCGCGCTCGGCCGCCGCAGGGGCCTGTCCAGGCGGGCGCCCGGCTTCCAGGAGGGCGGTGGGCAGCGGGCAGCGGGCCCGCGCGGTGGCCGAGGGGCCCGCCCCCGAGGCCGCCAAGGGCGGCCCGCCCCAGCAGGTCACCACCCACCAAATCCGCCCCGGCCCAACCCGAAGGCCCAGCTTCACCCTCGATTTCCAGGGAGGGGGGGGTCGGGGAACATCGAAAAAGCACGTGTGGAACCCGTCCACCCCCCCCAACCCGAAACTTGGGTCTCCGGGGTAGGCTGGGGTGGCCTGGCAGGCAGTCAGCAGGGCTCGGGCCGGAGCCCCCCGAGCGGTGGCGCCGGCCGGGGGCCGTCCTCTGCGATAGCGGCCATAGCGGACGCCGGCGGCTGCAGCAGGGGGGTATCGGGGGCACCGATCAGGGGGGACAGGCAGAAGGGGGGACGCATCGACCCCCCCATCGCACAGTGATCGCCGACCGCCCCGCCCAGGAAGGTGCGGACTTCTTGTGACTGGGGGCCTGTCGCCCATCTATCGGCGATGCATCGGCGATTCCAGGTCGATGTTTCCCCCCTATGCCGGTCCCCTCCCTCCGATCGTTGCCCCTAAGGGGATAGGTCGAGACGATGAATCCAAGGAATTTCAAATTCTGTTTACGCAGATGTTTCCCCTGCATGGCTCTAGAACGCGTCGAAGGACTTCCAGATTCCGGCTCTCGGCAGCTACGGATGGCGCGACAAACCTACGGATATGCATGTCTACAGCAGATCACGCGGCAATGCGTGTGAATGTGCGTGAATGAGTGTGAATGTGTGTATGTCAATGTGTGTGCATGTGTGTGAATGCGTGAATATTCGCGTTTCTGTGTGACTGTTTGTGTGTTGGTTTCTTCTGCCAGCGCAGACGACCCCTGCCTAGCCGCCGACGCAAAAAGTGTGTGTACGTATTTATGTGTGTTTGTGTGCGTGTGTGTTTGATTCTTCCGCCAGCGCAGACCACCCCTGCCTAGCCGCCGACGGAAAAAGTATATATATATATATATATATATATATGTGTGTGTGTGTTCGCGATCATACTCTGCATGGCGTGGCAACGATGCTCGGGACAACGATGCTCAGGGGGAGCATGACGCCCGGGGTTCGCAGAGGACAAGTTGTCCCCAAGGGCGGGGGTAGCGAGCGAGGCCAGCTGGATGCTCACGCTTCCTCCTCCCAGCGGCCGTTGAGAGCGCTCCCTCGCTGACCCCACCCCCGTCCCTGCCCTACCGGGGCCGGGCGAGAGGGTGGAGATCGGGAAGGGGAGGGCGCAACATCTGCGGACTGCAGCTGGCTCTGGCTCCGCCGCCGGGCCTTTGCCTCGATGCACGGGCGCCCCCGGCGCCAGGAAGCGCCCGAGCCGAGAGATCAGCGGCGTGGGCCGAATCGCCAGCCCGCCCTTGACTCCCCCCCCCCCTTCGCCCGACCCGACCCCCACCTTTCTGGGACGGCGAGATCTTTACACGTCCGCTGCCCCGGGCCCGGCCACGCCTGGGCCCGAGCGCGGTGGATGTCCAATGCTTCCCTGGCCATGCCAGCAGGGCGTACGCGCCGCTGCCGGGCCCAGGCGTGGCCAGGCGGGGGGCAGAGGATACAGTCGGACCGAGGTATCGAGCTCGCTTCGGGGAGGGTGCCCTTCTTCGTGCTTGTCGATGTTCCCGTGCATCCTGGGGGAGAGCATCCTCGAGCGATCCCGTGGTCTGGGGTGTTCTGCCCGGCGGAGGCTCTCGCTCTTGAGAGATGTTCTTCTGCCCCAGGCCCGACTGTATGTCTAGATCTCGTCGCCCTACATTACGCCCCCCCGACCGAATGCAAATGGCATGGGGCTCGGATCGCCCCTGTCTTCGACGAGGCTCACCGGCGAATAAGGCCCGCCCCTGGGCCGGGCGTTGCGTGATTCGGCGGCGAGCGAGGGGGGGGAAAGTGAGAAGGAGAAGACCCTCTGAGAAGGTGGCGGGCCTTCTCGGAAGCCCTCCGGGCTTCTGAGAAGTTTTCTGCGTCTTCGGGGAAGCCCGGGACAATTTCTCAGAGGGCTGGGTGGCTTCGAAGCCTTCTGAGCAGGCCCGCCCCTTCTCACTTCCCCCCACACACTCGCCACTCGCCTGCACCACTTGTGCCCCAAAGGGGCCCCGAAGGGGCCCCCTGGGGCCTAGAGCCCAGAATATGCACGACAGGTGGACGCTTCTTCGCCCCCCATGCATCTCAGGAGGGGAGAAGAGCGATAGACACCAAGAAACGTCGATTCCCCAGGAAACATGGGAAACCACCGGAGGTGACCGGGAAGATCTCACAGCTCGGAAGATAGGAGCAGATGCGGGTAGTCCTGGGACGTGCGCCTCTTCATTCGCGTGCCCCTGGGCGCCTTCACGATCGGCCCCCCCCCCGGGGCCATCCACCCCATCGCCCCCCCCCCCCGGGGCCTTCACGATCGCCCCCCCCTTCTTTATTCGCGTGCCCCTGGGCGCCTTCACGATCGCCCCCCCTGGGCGCCTTCACGATCGCCCCCCCGCATTCGGCAACGCCCGAAGGGGCCATGCACCTGGGGCCCTCCACCCCTGGCAGCTTCCGCCGTGGGCGAGGCCCGCGCCGCAGGAGTTCGCGGAGGCGTTCGGCTTCTGGGCGGGCACCGTCCGCGACGTGGTCGAGGACCCCATCATCGGCTTTCCCGGGTGGGCTCCGAGCCCAGACATGATCGCGTCGCTAAAACAAAAAATCTGGACGGGAGGTTTTTGGCCAATTTCGGCCTCGGGGGGCCCTCGCTGGGCCTCGGGACCGCCGAGAAACGATTCAGGATGAAAGACCGGTGCCAGGGAGAGGGTCGGGACTTCCGGGGACGCCGTCCTGAAAAAATCAGGACGTCGCATGTCTGGGAGTAGATGGGGTCGGAGGATCGCGCCGCATCGCTTATGCATTGCCGATGCATTGCCGATGCGGCTCGGTGTGGAGCGAGCGCGATATCCCCCGCGCCGACGTCGGCGGTGAATCGCCGAAGCCGCCGATGCATCACCGATGCGTCGGCGACGTATCAGCGATGCGGCGCGATCGTCCGACCCCATCTACTCGGACCCAGTCTGGGAGGCCTCTAAGGACACCCCCGAGAAGTTCCGCAAGTTCCAGCTCCGGGACATGGTCGGCGACTTCAACATCGAGGATGGCCGCGGCATCTGTCCGGAGGCTGGCACGAGAGGTGGTCCCAGCCCAGGGTGCCCCGAGCGCTTCGCGCACCCGTTTGGGCCCCCCCGTGGGCCCCGCGAGGGGTGCTTTGGAGGCCACGAGGGCTTCCCTGGTAAAAGCTTAGGCCAGCTTGGGCCAGGGTGCCCTCTGGCAGCACCCGACCCGTGCGCGGCCAGTGAGAGATGACCCGGCATCGAAACAGCACCTTGCACGAGGGGAGGGGGGAAGAGAGTCCCCCGGGGGGAGGAGGGGGAGGAGGACGAGGAGGACGAGAAGCAGCAGGACGCCGGTGAGACGGCCAAGAAGGACGAGGACGGGGAGGAGGAGGGAGGCGAAGGAGGAGGAGGAGGAGGCGGAGGAGGAGGATTAGGAGGAGGAGGAGGAGCTGCTGCAGATCCAGCTGACCAGCCTCCTCCCTGCCAGGGCCAGCTCGACCCGATTCCATCCCGAGATTCCGAGGGTCCGACGCGGCTTTTGATGCCTGCACGGCCTCGGTGAGCATCCCGGCGCAGCGGCCCCGCTGGGGCCTAGAGACCCCGTGCCGATATGCGGCCCGATCCGACGCGCACTCCGACTCTCGATCTGCCTTCTCGACTCGACGCCGGCCGTCAGTGCCGATGAACGTTGAATCTAAGCACCCCCATCCCCGCCAAGCCACGGCGTCTCGGCCCACCGTCCCACCACCCTCACCACCACCAAACCACCCCAACCCAACCTGAAGGCCTCAAATTGACCTCCATTTCCAGTGGGGGGGATTCGGGGAACATCGAGAAAACACAGATGGAACCCGTACCCCCCCCCAACCCGAAATTCGGGTCTTCGGGTTGGGCTGGGGTGGTCTGGTAGGTAGTCACACCCAGGCCCCTCGAAGCCAGGAGGGAACAGCCTGTATCCCCCATCTAGGGTGAAGTCGGGCCGGTCCCTCTGCAGGAGGAGTACTCCAGAACAGTCCGAAAATAGTATGGGGACGATTTTCTGAATTGAACATGGTTGAGTACGTCTTGATTTTCCATGTTTCGTCCAAAATCCGCCTGCAGGGGGACGTGCCCGACCTGACTCTGGGGAGGTTCCGTGCCTCGGCCGCACGTGCAGGACAGCCTCGTCACATTGCTGCCGCTTCGCCCGCTGGGAGATCCGGCGCTCCGAAGAGATCGGAGCGGCGGGGGCCGTTCCCGGCCTCCGGGGGCCCTCGCCGGGCCTCGGGGCCATCAATCAATGAGAAGGCTCGGGGCGAAAAAATCTGGGCCTCGGGAAGCGGTCCAGACCTGCGGGGGCCACGCACCGAAGACATCGGAGCGGCCGCGGACGTCTGGGGTGGATGTGCATCCCGGGGCGCCGACGGTCCACGTCTTCGGCGAGCCTCCCCGGCGAGTGCGCGTAACGCCCGCCCCCTGGCCTCGTCGCCTCTGTCGTCGCCTCCGATCCTGGGCCCCGCTGGCCCGGCCCGCTTTGCTGGGATGGTGGGATCGGGACGGGGACGGGGGTGGGCTCAGGTCGGCATGTCCTCCTACAGGCGGACTCTGGAAGGACAATCAAAGATAGTCCTGAGAAGCTCAAGATAATCAAACATAGCAGAAAACCCTGACCTTCCAGAGTGCTAAAAAATAGCCCTCCAGACCTGTGGACCTATCTGGGCTGCCTAAAACCTCGACTGGAATTGAGATATCGAGGTCCTGGTGCTATTCTTTCGCCCTCCTGGAAGGTCAGGGAAATCGTCCCCTGATCATTTTCTGGTTATTGTCTGATTCTTTTTGGATTCTGGGCCACGTCTCTATGCGCCCTGTGCCGAGCCGGGCCGATCCGTGGGGGCCCTGAAAAGGGGGCCCGGCACCGGGCGAGCTATATCGACCTTTGCCGACGGAGTGCCACGGCAGGGTCTCGGGGTTCCCCCCCAGGCGCGCCGCCGATCAGCCGACGGACGGGGAGGACGGAGAGGAGGATCGAGGGTCGAGGATCGGGGCCCACGGGTCGAGGATCGGGGATCGCGGATCGGGGATCGAGGGTCGAGGATCGGGGAGGACCGAGGGTCGAGGACGGGGAGGACGGAGAGGAGGATCGAGGGTCGAGGGTCGGGGATCGGGGATCGGGGTCGGGGATCGCGGATCGGGGCCCGCGCCTCGCGAGCCTCGCGGGTCGAGCATGTGGCGCAGCGAGCGCCGAGCACCGCGGGGCGCGGCCTCCTCGCCGCAGCCGCGGCCCGAGCGGGGGGCCCCCCCCGAGAGCAGGGCGGGCGCGGGGGCCGGCCGCCCGAGCCCCGGCTGCGGCAGGGCCCCCCGCCGCGCGGGAGGTGCCGCGCGCCCGGCGCCGCGGGGCGCCGTGGGCGGAGGCCGTCACGGCGCGGGGCCGGGCCCGAGCGCTGTCTCGCGGGGTTTTTTCGGGCCGAGCGAAAAGGGGGGATATCATCGGAGGTTGATAGACCTCCTACCCTGACACGTCGATTAAGGAATTGGCCGTTTTCGGTTCGCCAGGGGGCGTCGCGGCCGTCACTTTCGCGGGTCCAGGTCCGTCGGTTTCGGTCCCAGGCCGTTTTCACTAAGGGGAACAAAAAGTAGCATAAACATAAAAACTCGGAGGCCCGCGCGGATTTCTCGGATCGGCGCTGGGGCCCCGGCGGCGCCTCCAGCGCTGATCCGAGAAATCCGCGCGGACCTCCGAGTTTTTATGTTTATGTCACTTTTCTTTCCCCTAGTCCTGCTGGACTTTCGGGCCGAACGAAATGGGGGGATAGGGAAAGGGGGGGGTGACGAAATCTGCTGCATGCAGCTGGTTTCGGCCCCGCCGCCGGGCCCATTCCTCGATACATGGGTGCCTCCGGCGCCAGGAGGCGCCGGGGAAAGCAGCCACGTGAGCTGATTCTCAACCCCCCCCTTTGCGATCCCCTCCTTTCGCCCGGCCCGAGACTTCTCGGCCGTGTCTCGTGTTCCGTTTGGGCAGGGGGGTGCAGGAAAGCAGGTCGAGCACAGCGAAAAACGACACGGACCAACAACAAAAGACAAAGAGAAGCCGTGCACGTCAGGGGCGCATTGGCAAAAGGGTGGTGAACAAAACGAAACACAACGCTTAGGTCCAGCACTGCCACGGAGGGCGGTGCCGGCCCCGGCCTTCTGAGAAGTTGTTCGGACCCGCACCCTCTCGAGTCATGAAGAACTCAAGGCGGGAGGTGTTTCACCATTTTCGGCCTCCAGGGGCCCCGACTGGGCCTCGGGACCGTCCAAAAGCGACTCGGGATGAAAAGCCGGTCATGGGGGATGGGTCGAGACCTCTGGGAGCCCGACGTCATGCAAAAGTCATGACGTCGGGGGTCTGCCAAAGGCACCTAAGACCTCTCAGAAGCCTGGGGGCCTCCTGAGAGGCCCTGCCGCCTTCTGAGAAAAGGCCTTCTCCTTCTCACCCGCCGCCGATCCTGGTTGTCCCTCGACCTGTGGGCCCGCACCGGAGGCCACCCCGGCGAGAGGCCGCTCTTGCGCGCAGCCGATCCTTGCAGACCCCAGGCGCCCGTCCCCAGAGACAGACCCAGACCCTGGTCGGCACGAGCGAAGGTCAGGGGCGGCCAAGAGGGGGCTGATGACGAGGGGGGCAGGTCTCGTTTCGATTCCCCCGATCCGATTCGACGTCGATGGCTTCCTGTTCCAATTCGATCCGACTTCGGATTCCGGTATGGGTTTCGATCTCTTGCGGGATGCAAACTATCTTGCCGATTTCTCGCCGATTCGACAATTCCCGACTCGGCTGCCGATTTCCGCCGATCCGATTAATTTCGATCGCCGATCCGGCTTATCGATTTGATTCTGGGCTCTCCTGTGGGGGGGATATCATGGCGGGAGCCATTATATCTCCCCAGATTTCATTGCGACTCTTCTTATTTCAATGCGCCCCCTCCCTCCCCTCGCTGGGCCGCGCACATGCCGCAGGCCGCAATTTGCGCCCCCCCCTCTTGGACGCCCCCGTTTTGGCCGCCCCCGAGAAATAGGTACGGAAAGAATGGGTACGATGCCCAACAGCAGTTCCTGTTCGTTTTGGGCAGGGCTCGCTGTCTGCGCCGCCGCGGACTTCACTTGAGGCAGAAGGCCGCCTGCCCAACAGCGGCCGCTGTCGGTCTTGGACGGCATTCGTTTTTGAGCATCGTACCCATGTCTTCCGTATCCATTGCGGGCGTTCGGTCGCAGTGGCGCGCCCAGGGGTCACCGCGCGCGTTCCACGACTCGCAAAGTGCCGACTCGCCAACGTTCGAAGAACACAGGGTTTATGCGATGTGATGGATCGAAGAACCCCCGCAGCGAATGCAGGCCAGTTGCTCTAGTAGCTGCTTTGCGAGTAGGGGGACGCGCTTCTTCACCGCCGTCACGGCGGCGCGCCCGGGGGGCGAATCCGAGGAGCAAGAGGTCACCACGATGACACGCTCCAAAAATTCCACGATCTCTGGGGTGTCACCAGAGATTTCTTGGTGCTCCACGCGGGCTGCAACAACGAGGGCCGCTAGATACGGGAACTCTTGGGGAGCGCATCCAGGGCCAATCCTGTCGTGACATCATTCTCGCCGTAAGGAAAGATGGGGACAGGCAGACCCTGATTGCCAGACTCCAAAAATATTGGCAAAAATATAATATATTATCAATATTAATATTATTAATAATGTCTCGAATAATATTTCTCTTATTTTTACTGGCTGGCGTCTCATTTTGCTCACCACGGGCGATCTCGCAGCGCTCCACGCTCGAGAAACGTAGCAGAGAGAGAGATGGGTCCAGGGCTCCAGTCGAGTTTGTGCTGCGATGCTGCATGTCTGTTGCGACGCCAGATTCTCGGGGGAGGGGGCGGGCCTTTACAGGAGGCTCAAAAGCCTCCGAAGCCCCGCCGCCTTTTTTGAAGGCCTGCCTCCTCTCACGTCTCCCCTCGGCGCGCCGCCGAGTTTGGGTCCCCCGGGGCCGTCACGGCTCGGTCCGGCTCGGGAGCTCCCTCGCAGATTGCGGGCCGACGGTTCTGGCCGTGCTTCTTGGCACGGCGCCGTGGTCTGTTCTCGGCGTCGGTCACCGTCCGCGCGCACCGATGGGCTTTGCGGTGGCCCTCGCCTCGATCCTGGCAGTGGGAGCGTGGGCAGAGTCTTGGGAGGCGGACCTACGTCGCGCGAAACAGAGGGTGCCACGAGCCGAATGGCGAGGACAGGGCACGCTGGCGTCGGCCAATGCCAAGCTGAATGAACACCTGGCCGCCAACCAAAACCTTCGCCTGAAAGCGTGCGAGCAGTTCACGGTCACCGAGCTCCGCGCAACGTTGCGGCATCTATTCCTACATGTTTCAGAAGAGTTGTGGCAAGTATACCAGCATGGAGATGGTCGCCAGCCGACGCATACAAATTTATCAGACATCGAGGCGCATTGGGAGCTGCATGCTCCCGCCGATGACGTGCGGGTGCGCGACGCTCATTGCCACGAGGCCGTCATGTGGTTCGTGCACCATCTCACGTCGGAAAACCAGCGACGAGTCCAGACTGACTTAGTGCTTCCGATGTTGCCCATCAACGACCACGCTATTGATTCGCAGCTTCGCGGTTCACAGGACAAAGCTGGCGCTTTCTACACGGCCAAGACCACGTGCCAGAAATGCCACGTCGTCGGCCCTCCTGGCTCTTCCGTCGATACCAAGACGGTACAAACGCCAATACTCAGTTCAAGGTTTCATGTCGGTTTCGTTGAGTACACGGCAATGTTGAAACCGTTGCCGTGGCAGCATGGAAAAACAAACAGCGGCAGTGTGCATTACGATTTTGAGGGCCGCAGGCAAGTCTGGTTTCACGGGAAAGGGCAGACCGACAATTGGTGCCAGTGCGCTGGCCTGAAAACAGACGAGCCGTGCCACCTCATTGCGGCCCCTTCGCAGGGCGAGAGTGGAGGCGGGGCGACATACATCGCATTCAAGACGCTTGGCAAGTGTTGCAAGCTCGGCGCATTTGATCAAGGTTTCGGACCTCTGCGCCCCGACTGGCTCTCGGGCTCGAAGAGGACGGGCCAGGTCAGAGTCGGAAACCGGTCCTGCGATATTTGGTCTGGTGGTCCGCCAGGTGATACGTTTATGATGGTTTCGGATGATTGGGGTGTCGACGAGAAGGGGCATCCGTGTCAGTACTCGGACCATTTCAAGTCGTGGGCGCGAGTGCTCTTCGGCATGGCTCATAACTACACGTTCGACGATGCTACTTATTCAGAGGCAGTTGAGCATGATGACGTGTTCGCGATCCCCAGCGGCATAGGCTGCGAGAATGAGTGCCCCAACACGGCCGGTGGATGGTGCAAGGCACCAGCGCCAAGCAAGGAGATACTCGTTTGAGGCTTGGTTGCCAGTGTTACTCTGCGCCAGCACTCGAATGAACGTTATTTGCCTGTCAGGATGGACCTCAAAAGTAGATTAACCTGGGTTTATAACGTTCTGGGACTATTGACCAGGGTTCATACTGTCTCGCCCGGAACATTATGAGCCTGGGTTTCAACGTTTTGGGAATATTGATTGGGGTTCATAATGATCCCCCCAGAACATAACAAACCCTGGTTTATAATGTTCTGGGGATATCGACCCCCAAAGACAGATTAACCTGGGTTCATAATGTTCCGCGGCGCTGCTGAGGTCTCCGGCCCGCCGGCGTTAGGCAATTCGGCTCTTGCGCGGCCCGCTCGGACCTGGCTCGCCGCTGGCGCCCTCGCCTGCGGCTGCGGCAAAAAATCCCCATCAGCCCCTCCAGAAACGATCGCCTCGGGAGTTGCCCTGATCGGGGAAGTAGGAGCATCCAGTGGAACAGACGGCGAGATGGCCGTCAAGGCCAAGCTCGCCTGTCCTGTCCTTCAACCCGCCCACGACCCACCTGCGACCCTCCCGCGACCCATCCGCGACCTGCTCGCGACCCGCCCGCAGCTCACTTGCGACCCGCCCACGACCCACCCACACTGCTTTAAGCAAAATTCGGCGCCTGCGGCGGGCTCGTTGTGGATGGGTGACAAATCAACGCCTGCGGAGGGCTTCTCCGGAGCCTCGCAGATTGCCGACAGCTCCGCCGCCCCCTCACTGTTATGCACAACTGCGGGGGCTGCGCTACAAAGTTCTGGACGGCCACTTCAGTCTGGGTCCCGCCTGCCCGCTCCTGTTGACCAGGTCACTCGCAAGGGTGCGCAGATGACCGCGCCTCGTGATTTGGCCCTCTCCCACGAGGCCGCGCGAGAGCGCGAAGGTAGCAGCAATGCGTTGCACATCGCGTGCAACTGGGTGACGTCGGCACAGGGCGGGCTCTGGGTCAAAACTCTGCCCCTGGATCAATGCAGGGGTGCGCTCGGCCAACACTTCCGGTGAGAATCCAGCCGTGGCCGCCGGGGCGCTCCAGGAGGCCTAAAATCGGACGGCGCTAGGACGAGGACAAGTCCGTTCCACAGCGTTCTGGAACGCTCTCAGAACGTTCCAGATAGCTCTGAGAAGGCCGCGGCGCCCGATACTGACAACCCGCATAGCAAGGATGGGCAACTTTCCCAAGTGTACCCTCGAATCCTTGCCTCCTGGGTCCGTCTTTGGCCACTTCCGTCGGCCCCGCCCCGCTCGAAAAACTTCAACTAACATGCGCGTCTGAGGCCCTTGCATTCTCATACCCCTACCCTGCCCCCACCCCTTCCCTTCCCCCAAATCCCCCCTTTGGTCGCCCATCCTGGGAGGCCCTCGTCGCCGCCGCCAGACTCGCCCGGAACTGCAAGCCACAGCGCGTCCTGGGCCTGGCATCGCTCGGACGTGTGCATTTTTTCCTCTGCGAGAACCATCGAGGACCATCCTGGACCATCGAGCAAAACACGGAGAGAAAAAAAACAACAAAATCAAACAAAAAAAAAAAAAAAAAAAAAAATCGCACGAAACCGAAGACTGCACGGGAAATGGACGTCCGAGCGATGGCAAGTGGGTCCGGGGAGGGGAGCCTGTGGCTCCTCCCGCGAGCTTCGGGCCACCCTCGCAGCTCGAAGCCAGGCGATATCACCATATGGGGAGAGAGAGCACTTGCTGCGCGGAGGGGCCCGGGAGCCGCCTCGGCGAGCCCGCCCCCTCCCCCCCCGCCCCCGCGGAGGCCACCTGGGCGCCTCGCGCGGCCAGTCGCCGCGGGCCAGGGGAGGGGCCCTGAGGCCACCACGCACCAACCATCCCGACCCAGCCCGAAGGCCCCGATTTGCCCTCCATTCCCGAGGGGCCCGGGGCGTCGGGAGAATCTATCTATATATATATATATATACACATACATATATACATACATACATACATACATACATACATACATACATACATACATACATACATACATACATACATACATACATACATGCATGCATACATATATATATATATACATACATACATACATACATATACATACATACATACATACATACATACATACATACATACATACATACATACATACATACATACATACATACATACACATACGTACATACATACATACATACATACATACATACATACATACATACACTGAAAACACGCCCAAACAAAAGCGCAGATGGAGCCCGTCCCCCCCCCCCCCCCCCGAAGTTCGGGTCTTCGGGTTGGGCTGGGGTGGTCTGGCAGACAGACATGGGTGGCGGGGCGCCGATTTTGTTCGCTGTCCTCGGGCTTTCGGGAGCCGTGGCCTGGCTTCGGGACCGTCCGCAGGTCAGGACTGCCCCGCGTCCTCTGAGGTCACGCAGGGTGGCATATCTGATTGCGGTCGGACCGAGGTAGAAGATCGAGGTCGCTTCGGGGAGGGCACCCCGAAGTTCTTCGTGTCTGTTGGATGTTCGCCGTCTTCCTCTTCTCCTCTCGATCATTGTGCTGCCCGTTCCTCCGCCAGAGCTGCCGGCACGGCCAGCGAGCCCTTTGTCGAGACATGCTCGGGGCCGAAGGGCCTTTGAGCAGGTGGCTTGTTGGACGCGTGGCTCGCACGGAGCGCCTCACGATCGCGTCTCGTGCATCCTGAGGGAGGGTACCCTCGAGTGATATATTTTGGGGTGCTTTGGCCGGCGGAGGGTCTCATGCTCTGGACCCGGAGAGACGTAAACGTGGGCTTTCTCCAGAGTGACATTGGGGCGGACACACTAAAAGGCCCTCAGATGGCCGGAAGCGCTGCGGTGGCAGCGGCCTGCGCGCTCCGATTCGGCCTCCCCGCGGCCCCCGAAGGCTGCGCGCCGAGGGTCACTAATTATTGCCTGCGGCTGCCCGTGCGTGCAACCGGTCGAATGATTGGGGAGGCGATGAATGGGGGGGCAGCGAGGGCTGCAGAGCAGGGGAAGAGGCCCTTTAGGGCCCATCAGGGGGCCTGCAGGGCCCGCGAAGTGAAGTATCGCCGAGCCCCCCGTGAGCCAGTCCCCCCTATGGTTCCCCCTTCTGGGAAGCTTAATTACCCATGGGCTAGCCCACGGGGTCGATGGCGATGTCGTTATCGCAACCGTCACCGGCATCGTCACCGACACCGTCACCGTCACCATAGTCTGCGATTTGCGAATCTTACCCCTGCTGGCTCAATCGGCGCTTGGGCATCGAACACCCCCGCTGGGGTTCACTTGGCTGCAGGCATCCTTCGAATCCTCAAATCCCGGCCGGTTTTCCAGAAGCAAATGATCTCCATGAGTAGGGTTCACATGTGAATGCCTACATACATCACCGTCATCGCCAGCGTCATCGTCATCGTCGTCATCGTCGTCGCCGGCGTCCTCAACGCCTCCTCCCCGCCATCCTGTTCCCGCCCCCTTTACAAGGCGGAAGATGACATTCGTCGCATCCGCAGAGGTCTCGTCGGCCCGCTGTCCTCCTCCTCCTCCTACTCCTACTCCTCCTCCTCCTCCTCCTCCTCCTCCTCCTCCTCCTCCTCCTCCTCCTCCTCCTCCTCCTCCCCTATCCTCCCTCCCTCCCCTCCTCCCCCCTCTCCCTCCCATCCCTCCTCCCCCCTCATCCTCCTCCCCCTTCCGTACTCCTCTGCCTCTCCCTTTCCTCCTCCTGCCCCCCCCCCTCCCCCCCCTCCTCCTCCTCCTCCTCCTCCTCCTCCTCCTCCTCCTCCTCCTCCTCCTCCTCCTCCTCCTCCTCCTCCTCCTTCCTTCCTCGGAAGTTCATACAGGCTGCGGGTCCTGCACGTGTCGGCCAAGGATCCCGTATCCTGTCTGGGGCTGGGCTCCCCGAGCACACTGGGTTGTATATCCGCAGACGGCAGAAAGGCGCGCCGCAGCGTCTTCTCGGTATCGTTGAACCGATCCCCATCCCCATCCCCTTCGCGACCCCCACCAAATTACCTCCCCAGTTGGGGATATGCCCCTCGAAACCCAAAGGGAACGGCCCATATCCCCATCTAGGGGGGGGGGGGGGGGAAGTCGGCCAGTGGGGCCCAGGCCACGCCGCTGGGGATGGGGATCGGTTAAGCGTTACTCATATTCGCAGACAGCCAAGTAGGCATCCTTCAGGCGATGCGCAGCTTAGACCTAGGGCTCATGGGACTTCTGGGCGCCAGATTGCCGAAAGGCCTGAGCCTCGCAGGAGTCCCTGGAGTGAGGACTGCTGCGGAGGGGGGACCTTCCTGTGCGAGCACGGCTGTAATGTGGGACGCAAGCAGATTTCCAAGCGTTGAACGTCTGAGACATGTGGGAGACTCGCGGAGATTGTGGGTGTCTATATATCGGTGAGCGTGGGACCGCCGTGTTTCGTCTGCACCGTTTTTATGTTCCGCGCCGCCTGCGAAACGTGGGAGTGACACGGAATGGCTCAGAGAGTTCAGCTCGCAGGTCTCGAGGACGATTTTCGCACCCTCGTCGGGGAGCCCTCCAGCTTAGCAGGAGTACCAGTCGTGGTCATTGGGAGACATCAATCTTCGGCCGCAAGAAGTCCAAGGGACAAGGGACCTTTGCCCAGCCAGGGCAAGAGCGTGGTCTTCATTCGTTCAGGACTGGTCCTTCTTCCATCTGAAGCCCCCTGTTGGGTCCCAGGAGCCAGAGGAGGTCCTCCTCCCTAGGCGTGGCCGGTCGGCCAGGGCACGCCCAGGAGACACCCACCACTGTCAAGGATGATCCCGCTGCGTCGACATCGCGCCGGCGTCGCCAGCAGCCCAGGGGACAGCCCAGGGACTACGCACTCGGGGACCACTCGGAGCTCCCCCTGGAAGCCCCCCCCCTCCCCCTGCGGCCCAGGGGCCGGGCACGATTCGATGCGCCTGCCGCCGCGGTGGCTCGAAGAGGCCTCGTGGACGCAGGGCGCGTCCGCGAAGCACGGCTGGCTCTCAGAGGCTCTTAGAGCCCGCCGTGGTCGAGTTGTGCCAAGGTGGCGCCGTCGTGGCCTGGGCGGAGCAGCTCGCCCCGGCGGCATCGTCCTGGGCAGCAGACGCGTCTGTATTGGTTTCCAACATGATACACTCGGGGCCCTGAAGAAGGAACCCTTCTCGGTGGGGAGGGGCTCCGTGTTCCTTGATTGCTCCACAGTGTGCCTTGGGTGTTCCTCTGGTCTTCGATCGGAAATCGAAGTTCAACTTGTGCATAGAAGGGGCCTCGTTCCTTATTTAAGGGTTCCTTGGGTCAACGCTCCGACTGTAATGGGCCTGGTCTTGGCCGGCTGGGTTGTGCGGGCTGCCGCCAGTACTTGCCAGGCCCCCTACCCCAGGCCGCATTCAGGCAGCCCTGCAGCAACAGGGCGCAGGGTCGGCGCGACTCACGGCGTGCATGCGGATCCTGTCCCCAATCTTGCTACCGATCGCGGCAGCTTGGCGGGGTGCGAATGGTGTCCTTCTCGGTCCTGATTGAATGCCAGGAGTGCCGCTTCCAAGACAAACGGAATGGCCAGGCCAGTGGGAAGCTCACTACCATGCTCAAATCCTGGGCCGCCTTCCCGGGCTGGAGGGGCCGCGCACGCTCGCGCCGCGGGCGGGGCCCCCGCGACGGAGCAGCCACGGAGACGGCGGCCACCGGGGCCATCGACACGCCAGGCACCACGGGGGCTACAACCCCGGACCTTCTGCCGAGAGTCGACCTCTTGCTCGAAGATGCCCGCCTTGGGCGCCTTCGTCCGGATCCTCCCGAGGCTCCATGGCGCCAGTTGCTTAGCGGCTCGCTCCGAAGATTGGCGGGGAGGTTGTGCTGTGCCCCTGCGCAGGGAAGGCCCCGTGGACAGAGGGGACTCCTTTCGTCTTATCGTGATTTACGTCCCAGATGTGCCTTCTCCAGGAGAACGGCCTGCTCTTCCGTGTCCGCCCAGACCTGCGGGATAGACTCACGCCGGGGCAAAGTGGGTACATCCGCGACGTGGGCGACGCTCAGCTCTTACTCCACGAACTGGCGGCGGAGGCCGCCTTCACAGGGAGACTCCCGTGGGCAATGTCCAGAGAGCTCCAGAAAGCATTCCCGCGGATTTGGCGGGAGTCGCTCCTGGTCGGGCTCAGGGACGCCGTGGGTTTATCAGACGGTGTCTTTTAACTGCTTGCTAGCATGTTGGAGTCAGACCGAGCCCACGCGAACTACGGCGGTGTTCAAACAGCAATCCTCACCCAAGGGATTGCAGAAGAGGGGCTAGCGGACCCTCGATTTTCCTGCGCACATGAACACTGTACTCTTCCAAGGGTGTGGATTCTGCATTGGCGCCCGCTGTCCACGGGCTTGGGCACAGCATCGATGGCGCGGCACTGGGGAGCCAATGCGAAGCGCACGTCTGAGTTGCAACGTTCCCTGCAGGATAACTTGCCGCTCCCTGCCGCCAGGGACCTCGCTGCCGACGCGAGTCTGGAGGCGTCCGCCCTCGCGGCCACGGGCGCCTCAGCCCCGCGGCGCTTGGCGACTGTTCTCCACGCAGACGACCCCGCGCCACTCGCATCGTCCCGATGGGGCCGCGCAGAGGTCGCAGGCCGCGCTTGCGGATTGGGCCTTTCGCCAAGAAGGGCCTCGCCTCGCACGACCATCAAGCGTACCGGCAGGGTCCACGGCGGGGCGCTGGCGAGAGCGACAGGCGGAGCTGCGCCGCCCCTTGCCCTTCCTTTTGCGGGGGAATCAGCCGGTCCAGCTCCACGCGCCAGGGCCCCGCAAGCGGTCGGGGCCACAATGGCAGGGCGAGCTGCGCTCGGAGCGTCTGCTGGCTGCCCGCTCGGGCGCAGCATCTGCCCAGTGTGCTGCTTTAGCAGGCCAGGTCTCCGGCGGGCTCCTCCCGCTGGCCGCGGCGGCGGGGATTCTCGAGGAGATCGACTCCTTCCTCCACTTCGGCAGGCGGCTGTTTGCCATGGCGGACGGGGCAGCTCTCGAGCTGGACGAAGCCTACTCGCCTTCCTCGACAGCCCCCCCTGGAAACCTGCCGCTCCGGCGGCGGCGGAACTAGGATGGGCCCTCACAGGCTCGGGTCGTGCGTTGCTCGACGTTGCCTCCCGACGCGCAGGTCCTTGGAGGCTTCCAGACTCGGAATCATACAGAAGTGTCTTCATCCGTGCCCGTCTGGTGCCTGGAAGGATTTGGTCGCGCGCCCCCTTGCAGCAGCTCGAATCTTGGGGCCTGCCGACCTGGCCAGCCCGGGAAGGCGCTTTCCCCGGGTCCAGCCTGGAAGCGTACAAAGCCAGAGTCAGGGAGCTAGTGGAGGAACGGCGCCGCGGGCTCCTCAACCAGGAGCTTGCCCAACACGCGCGGCTGCTACCTTACATGTCCTTGGGTGGAGGGTCCGGCAGGATCTACGCCGCGCCCTGTCGTCAGGCCAGAGCTGGGCAGAGCTCTGGGGCCAGCGACCACTCGCCCGATCGCGCCTTCGCCTTGTCCGCCTCGCACACATCGGTGGGGCGCGTTCCCGGGCTCGTCGCCAGCGCTGCATCTGCTGCGGGGCCTCACACACAACCCCACTTTCCACGCACTTGCAGCCTGCGAGCGGGCGGAGGCCACGCGGCAGGCCTACTGGCGCGCTGGCCAAGCAGACGCTCCACCTCAGCAGGAGGCCAGCACAAGGGCAATACTGAGCTCGCGACCGGGGGGGGCCGGCTACGCAGCGGCGGCCGCGCTGGCACGCTTCCTAGAGAAGCAGGAGGCGCTATTCTGGGCCAGGCCACCAGGAACCGAGTCGTACAAATCTCTGCTCCTCCTGGGGTGATCCCCTCGCCCTCCGTTTCCTCTGTCCCGCAATTGCGTCCTGCGCTGACACGAGGCGGCCGGGAGCACGGGCGGGGGCCCCCGTGGGAGGGAGTCGCCGGTAGGCCCCGCTCCCCGGGCCTTCCCCTCTTCTCCATCGCGTTCGCTTCCAGGGCCAAGGAGCGGCCCCTCCTCCGTGGACCTAGGAGAAGCGCGGGGCCAGGCTCAGTCGGGCGTTCCTCGGTCTGCCCCCTGTCCTCCCCCTCGACGTCCTGTAGCCCCGCAGGCGGTGCCTTGCCTTCCCCTGAACGGGCGCTGCGGGGTCGCGGCAGTCGCCGTCCTTCGGCCACCCTCTGCTAGAGGGGCCGCGCTCGCGCCCCCACAACACCGCCCCGCTGGGAGGACACCAACCAACCAACCAACCTTTCTCCCTCCCCTCCTTCCTCCTCCCCTTTCCGCCTCCCTTTTCCTCCTCGTCCTCCTCCTTTTCTTCCTCCTCCTCCTCCTCCTCCTCCTCCTCCTCCTCCTCTTCCTCCTCCTCCTCCTCCTCCTCCTCCTCCTCCTCCTCCTCCTCCTCCTCCTCCTCTCCTCCTCTCTTTTCCCTCCTCCTCCTCCTCCTCCTCCTCCTCCTCCCTTCCTGGAGCCCTCGACCCACGATCCCACCCCTTCTGGGCGCGGCAGGACCTGCCGCCCAAAACGCAGCAGCAGTTGCTGCGCGCAGCCAGAGACCTGGAGGCCAAAAGGGCCGCGGCCGCCGCCACCGCGCCCGCCGGCGCATCGGCGGCAGCGGGCGGGGAGCTGTGAGGCCACTCCCCCTCCTCCTCCTCCTCCTCCTCCTCCTCCTCCTCCTTCTCCTTCTCCTTCCCCTCCTTTTCCTCCTCCTTCTCCTATTCGCCTTCTCCTTCTCCTCTCCTCCTCCTCCTCCTCCTCCTCCCTCCTCCTCCTCCTCTCCTCCTTCCTCTCCTCCTCCACCTCTTCCTGTTCCTGCTTCTCCTCATGCTGCTCCTCCTCCTCATCAGCCTCGTTCCTCCCCCTTCCCCTCCTCCTCCTCCTCCTCCTCCTCCTCCTCCTCCTCCTCCTCGTCCTCCTCCTCCTCCTCCTTCTCCATTCCTTTTCTTTATACATACTTTTACCTGTCGCAGCCCGAAACTACTTCGTATTGCCCTTAATATAAACAGTTGGCAACAGTTTCACATATGGAAAGCAGGTCGTTTTCAAAGCAAGGTTCTCGCCTTAGCGCCGCGCACATTCGTTTTGAAACATGTGCAAAAGCTTCACGGATTGAGGACGGCCCGTTTTAAAAATGTGGTTCTCGCGTGAGCGCCGTGTATATTTTTTAAACATTTGCAAGAATTTCACGGATTGAAGGCAGGCCGTTTTCAACATGCGGTTGCCGCTTTAGCGCCGCGTACATTCGTTTGAAACATTTGCAAGAGCTTCACGGATTGAGGGTGGTTCCTTTTCAAAACGTGGTTCTCGCTTCAGCGCCGCGCACATTCGTTTTTACAAATTGCAGGGGGTTTCACGGGCTCCCATGATCAGCGCACCAGACAAGGCGTTTTGGGAGGGTTCTTGATTATGAGGGCGCAGCAGTTACATTGATTCGCGGTGTTGCAGTCACAGGAATGGCGTTCTGGCACGATTCTGGATCGTCAAGACGCAGTCAGTTTGATCCGTGGCGTTGGAATCCCGAGAACAATGTTTTGGCATGTTTCAGGGTCTTCACACGGTTGTCTTCGAACGAGGCAGGTCCCTCAGTGGTCAGTGGCAATGAACTGTTGTAGGGGCCTATGAAAATGGAGCTTGGAGGGAGGGTTTAACATCCAACATCGTTTATGAATATTGGGTTTCCACTGTTCCCCTTCCTCCTCCTGCTTGTCCTTCTTCTTCTACACCTCCTCCTGTTCTTCTTCCTCCTCCTCCTCATCCTGCTCCCCGTCATCCTCCTCCTGCTTTCGCTCCTGCTTCTGATCCTGATCCTGTTCCTCCTCTTCCTCCTCCTGCTCCGTCTCCTCCTCGTCATAATCATCATCATCATCAGCATCATCAACATCATGCTAGCAAGCCGATTTCCCCCCCCCCCCGCAGGCCTCTTTCTCCTACCTCGACCTCGCTCCCTCCTAATACTCGAGTGCCAACGCACGCGTCTGGCTTCAAGGGCCAGGTGGTAGGAGGAGCGCCCAGTGTCCGCCTTCCCTCGAGTGCAGATTTGAGGTGCGGTAAACGCGCGAAGATTTCTGCCGCTTCGAAGGGCCTTGCTAAAAATCCTGGCCCCGAGGAGCCCACGATGCCAGTAGTGAACAGGCGTGGCAATTCGGCCACGCAGGGGTTTTCCGCACAGTGGAGCAGCCACGACACGTCTGCTGCACTGCGTTTGATACAGGGGGGCACCGCGGCAATAGTAGGGTTATTCCTTGTTGTGAGCCGCGAGGTGCAAGGTCGCGCATCGCAAACTGACGCTCGGGCGCAGCCCGGTCCTAGGGGCAGCAGCTGGTCGGGATTTCACGCTCGCCCCCCATGGGTTCTGATCTGGTCATCAGCATCAGCATCAGCATCGCCATCAGCATCAGCATTAGCATCAGCATCATCAGCAACGTCCTCCTCCCCCTCCTCCTCTTCCTCCTCCTCTTCGGTATCGTTGTCATCAGCAGCATCAGCATAATCATCAGTCTCAGCAGCAGCAGTGTAATCAGCATCATCAGCAGCATCAGCAGCATCACCAGCATCAGCAACAGCTGCATCAGCAGCATACCCATCATCACCAGCAGCAACATCATCATCAATATCAGCACCATCATCATCATCATCATCATCGTCAGCAGCATCATCAGCATCGTCATCGCCGTCGTCAGCATAAGTAGCATCATCGTCGTCGTCATCGGTATCGTCATCAGCATCAGCATCATCATAATCATCAGCATCACCATCATAAGCATGCGCGTCATCATCAGCAGCAGCAACATCACCATATTGCTGCTCCTCATCCTCCCTCTCATTCTCCTTCTCCTTTTCCTCCTCCTCCTCCTCCTCCTCCTCCTCCTTTTCCTCCTGTTCGGAGTTGGCTCATGATGAGCAGGCTGATCCTGGGGTTGCTTTCGGAGTTTTAAGTGCTGCCTGGGGCCATTTTGCCAAAAGAACTGCCAGGTACGTAGCTGAGTGCACGGGCACAGATGCTACGAACGTTGCAGGCTTCGGTAGAGATATCGCTCCGAGGTGGGTAAGCGTTGACTACCCCGTCCCCAACATATCGGAGAAGGTTCTGCTTGCTGAGGGGTGGTCGTGGTTGCGCAATGCTGTGCAGACCCTTTTTCCAGATGTCGTCTCACGACGAGGATGTCGAGCAGCAGGTCCTGTATGCTAATGAGGTTGCCACCTTTGCTGCTGACGACTATCCAGGATTTGGTCTCAGTGCTAGGCTAGATAACTCCTGTAAGCATGCACGTGAGTTGTTTGATGATGGGCATCTTGATAAGGATGCTGTTCTAGAGTTTCTCGAGCAGATTACGGAAGATGTTGAAGCTGCCCAGAGAGCTGCGAATCGCGAAGCTGATGCCGATTGGAATGATTGGTGTGAGACTGCGTCATTAGGGGGAGCCAGGGGCCTACATAGGATCACCAAGGT
Source organism: Prorocentrum cordatum (assembly GCA_963575745.1). Taxonomy (NCBI): domain Eukaryota; class Dinophyceae; order Prorocentrales; family Prorocentraceae; genus Prorocentrum; species Prorocentrum cordatum. Next base: position 309,596 of record CAUYUJ010015418.1, read on the forward strand.
TCGGAGTGTGTGTCCCCCCACGGTCGCCCATGATCCTTTAGGCCCCACGGCTGACCCCCATAGCGTTGTGCAGCATGAAGCTCGTGTGTATCAGGCGCTCTGGAAAGCTGGAGCGATTCCCCCTCAGGCATGGATACCTGATAGAGAGTCTTTTCCAGTCGCGAGCGTTGAGGACATACGTAAAGTGATTCGGTCATTTCCTGAGGGCACGGCAAGATATCTCGATCAACTGCACCCTCGTCATTTTCAGCTGCTAGATGATAGCGGCCTCATGGTTCTTGCTAAACTTTGGCAGTGCTGCGAAGCGATAGGTCTCCTGCCTCGACAATTGCTCTGGGTTTTAATGCCAATGCTGCCGAAACCGACAAGCGGTTATAGGCTAATCGTACTTTACTCTGGCATGTATCGCATTTGGCAAAGGCTCCGCCGCCCCATGCTCAAGGATGTGTTGGATTCTTTGGACCGTGGGTACTGGGGGGCTACTCGGGGGAGGAGTGCTGTGGATTGTGCATGGGTGTTAGCGGCCAGGAGCGAAGCCGATGTTGTCAACCATCGCTTTTCGGTTCTAATCTCATTCAGTTGCGTGATAAATGCATAGCGTTCCGAGTGCCGTCTCCCGTGCTAAAGTTAATGTTTAATGTTTGGCAAGCCCCAAGAATATTGAGGCTTCGCCAGCATCACTCGCTTGATTGCATGCATGCACAGTTCGGTCTTCCAGCAGGCGATTGCTTCAATGACTTGTGCATAAAAATACACGCAGTTCGTGAATTTGACTGGTTTGTTTCACGTCAGCCATCGCTCGTAAGTTTCATGTCGTACATTGATGATTCAGGCATCCAGATCTCTGCTGCAGACCGGCAGCGAGCCCTGGATCTAGCGGTGGCGGCGGGAAAAGATTTCCAGATTGCCAGTCGTAATATTGGTGCCACTCTGAATGATAAGATTGCTGTAGTTGCGTCATCGGAGGACTTGGCTAAAGATGTAGCAGCAAGTCTCCAGATGCAACGCAAGGTAGTCAAGAAGGCAGTCACATATCTTGGAGTCGATTCGACCGCCGGTTTGCGACGTGCTGCGAAGGGCACAAGACCCAAACTTAGGAGTTGGTTGAAGGCTATGCAAAAGCGTGCTAAAAAGATCAGTAAGTTTCGCAAGTTTATAAAGCGCAAGCCAAAACAAGTCCTCCAAGGGGTCCTGCGTACTGGCCTGGCTCCTGCGTCGTCGTGCGGCTCTGAGGTCTCGGGGTTCTCGGATGCTGAATTGGCGTCAATACGCAGAACCCAGTCGAGGCGACAGGCGCCCATGCACGGTGGCACTTCAGCTAGTGCTAAACTGGTCCTCTTTGGAGAGTGGGGCGTCCGTGCTGCTTTGGGCCCCGTCTTGCAATGGAGTAGGATGGTTTGGATCTCCAAGGTAGCGCCCGAGAGAGCCCTTTTAAGTTTCCTTGCCCTCGTTTCCTTGTGGCAACAGGCTAATGCGAGCAGCGTCGTTGACTGGGAGAATAGTCGAGGCCCGCTCAGTAGAGTTGTCTTGTGTCTCAAGAGGGCAGGTTGGTCGGCTCCCGAGGCTTGTGCTTGGATTGATCACCATCAGAATCCCATCGATATCAGTTTAGTGTCACCGCGAGTGCTGCAGGAGTTGCTTGAAGCAGGCCTCCAGAGGCAGGCTGAGCTGGCCTTGGGCCAAAAACTAGGTTTTCCTCTTGGTTTTCGGGCCACTCTGGACCTGGTCAGGGACAAGATGGTTCCTCGTGTGAAAAGTTTCACTCGGCAGCAGCAGTTTTTGTTAAAGTGTGCAGCGTGTGATGCCAATTGGACTGAGAAGAGGGCCCAAGATGCGGGGTATCTTAGTTGTGGTCGTTGTGAGTGTGGGCAGGTAGATACCCCGCATCATCGCATCTACACGTGTACCAGGCCAGATGTGCTGGCTGCCCGTGAGATTGCCTGTGAAGATGTCCCCGATGAGTCGTTGCAGGTTGCCCTTCAGACGGACGATTGTCTGCGCACTCGAGGCATCTTTGTCTATGATGACTCCCAGCTCGTTCCTCCCTCCCTCAGCTCGTCCTGTGAGGTTTTCGATGGGCAGGGTAACGAGCTCGACCGTCAGCCCGAGGAATTGGCTGCCCTCGTTCCGCCAGGACAGCCGCTTGAGCTCGCGGCCGACGGCTCGGCCACCAAGCAGATGCTTAGGCCGCTCCGACGCGCGGCCTGGTCGATTGCTCTGCTCTCGCCGAGTACGGCAGACATGGAGGCTGTGCTACGAGGCGTTGTTCCAGGCACCCTCCCCCAGAGCCCAGCTGCTGCGGAGCACGTTGCTGCTGCGTTGTGCGGCCAGGTCGCTGATCGCCCGACTCGGCTCGGTCTCGATTGTCTTGGGGTGATCCAGCACATTCAGAGACCTGTGGCCAAGCAGTTAGAGGCTCAGAATCAGAATAAGTTTTCTGGCATCCGAAAATTCGCTTTTGAACTTGATGGTTCCAAGTTTTTGGAGGCTTTTCATGTGAAGGCCCACCGCTCTGATGAAGAGTTGAACCAGCTTGTAGGTGATGAATATCGGTCCGGCCAGGCCAATAAGATTGTGGACAACCATGCGAAGTTGGCCCTGGCCTCCCATCCTGCCCCCACCCCAGCCATCTTGCATTCTGTTGAGGAGGCTGAGAGGAGAGCAGGGATTTTTGTGAAGCTCGCCAGTGCATGCCTCCCGCTCTTTCGGAATGAGATGAGGTGGAGACGTGCCCCGCCTAGTCAGCAGCGGTCTCGAGCCAAGCGTAGTTGGCACGAATGGCGTCGGACTGAGCTTGGAGTTCAGTGTGTTCACTGTCTAATTGTCAGCTCGTCTGGTGATCGCCCTGCTGACGGATGTCAGGGCACGCCCACGGCGATAGCTAAGTTGCTCGAGAATCCCATGGGCCATTCTCTCGTTGCCGTGTCGGGTACGGCTCTCAAAACTGCTTCTGGTGCTTCCTCGGGTCCTGTTTCGGGTTCTGGACGCACCGAGATAAAGGAGCAACAATTCTTGTGTCTCAACTGTGGTGGCTGGACTCAGGGAAGGATGATCAAACTTGCTAAGACTTGTGAAGCACCTACGTCTAAGGGCCTCGAGGTTTTGAGCGCGTTCCGTCGGGGGTTAGGGCCAAACCCAAGGTTGAGGGAACGTTTGGATAAGGCCATCCCCATTTCTCGACTTGATGCGACTCTCGCAAGCCCGAAAGAGGTGCAGTCTGTGTCGTCCGTCCCCAGAGGTTTCTCCTCTAGTGAAGAGGCCCCACAGTATGAGCAGAGAATGGCTGCCTTACTCGCCCGAGTTAAGGCCAAAGAAGCCAGTTCTCAATCGATGGCATAATTTTTGTAACCTTGCCAGTCTTTGGTGTGTTCACCTTCCGACCTTTTCCGAGGCGCTGTCTTATCTTATCTTATCTTATCCTCCTTTTCCTCCTCCTCCCTTCTCCCCCCCTCCTCCTCCTCTTCCTCCCTCCTCCTCCTCCTCCTCCTCCTCCTCCTCCTCCTCCTCCTCCTCCTCTTCCTCTTCCTCCTCATTAGCATCAGCATCATCACCATCATCCTCATCATCATCATACCCCTCCTTCCCCTCCTCCTCATCATCATCATCATCATCATCTTCAGCATCATCATCACCATCATCACCATCCTCATCATAGTCCTCTTCTTCCTCCCTCCTTCCCTTCCTTCTCCCCCTGCGTTGCTCTTCCATCCCTGCACCCCCTTTCTCTGCTTCGCTCTCCCGTTCTCCTCCCCCTCCCCTCCTTCCCCCCCTCCTTTATTTTTCCGCCCGTAACCATTCTGGTTCACATGGGCAGTCCAAGGCGCGGTGCGCCGCGCGTGAGCCAGCGAAGGCGATGACTTCATCAGCCAAGCAATGGGCGGCACCCAGCGCGAGGCCCCTTTGCGAGGCGACGCCGCCGCGAGCACTGCCAGGAGATCGACGTGAATCGGGCGCAAACGCAGCAGCGCCGCACGGCGCGCTTCAGGGCGGGCTTGATGGTCCGTTGCAACTTATGTGATGTTTCCAGGGACCTCCCCGCGCTGGGGGCGCTTTCCACGCCGTCGGATTGGTTGGGGCTAGCACGCCAGAGTTGCGGGCGCATGTCGCCGCGGCTTGCGCCGATGGTGGCTCGAGGCGGCCCGCGCCATTGGATGGCCTCCGCTCGAGCCCAAGCTGCCGCGTCGTGTCAAGGTGGAGCACATGGAGGAGGCAATGGTTTGTTGTGCCAGGCGGTTCCGAAAAGGACGTCGTTAACATGCTGCTCGGCGTGTTGGACGCGCCCCCCGTTTCCGCGGGTTGCAGGCGGCAGCGCGTCTGATGAGGGGTTCGCGTGTGCAGTTGGAGCATCCTCATGATGGGGACGTGCATCCATAGGTTGGGTGGCGTGCGCGTGGACGCGCCGCTCCAAGAAAAACCCGCGCAATACGCCGCGTGCGACGTGGTTTGGAGGTCCGAGCTCAAGGCCACGAGGCCAATTGCCAGTAGTTCACCGCACAGCCTGCCGATTTTCTGCATTCTGTCTCTCTTCGATGGGATGCCGCTGGGCCTCTTGCTGCAGCACCTCATGCAAGAGCACGGCACCACGAAGACGGGCTGGCGGGTCCTCACGGCGACGGCCTGGACGAGCGGAAGGAAGCAGAGGCTTTTCGTCGCGAGGAAGAGAAGAGGAGAAGGAAGAGGACGAGGAGGAGGAGTAGAGGGGTGTGGAATTCCGCGAGAGGCGAGGGGAGGAGTCGTGCCGTCCGCGATCGGCGCGCGTGAGACTGCCTGCGCGCACTTCGCTGACGACTGGGGGGAGAGCCGCCTTCGCGTGGCAAGCCCTCTGCTCTGAGATGGGGCAGTCGAGCAGCTCGCCGTGTGGGGGTGAGGGAAGCTCTGGTGGCGACAAGCGCACGCGAGGGCTCCAGCGGCTTGCTTCTTAAGCCCCAGCCCTCCCTCATCAAGCGAACCAAAAAACAGCATAAACACAAGTTCTCGGAGGTCCACGCGTATTCTTTGAATCGGCACATGCCCCCCCCCCCCCCCCCTTTGGCGCCGCCCCTGGCGCGCTGCGCGCGCTGGGAAGGGGGTCCAGCACCGATCCAAGAAGTTCGCGCGGAGATCCGGCAATGTTTATGCATCTTTTCCCGTCCCCGAGAAACCTCAACCCTCTCACATCAACTTCTCCCGTCCTCCTCCCTGCAGCCCGATCGGGTTGGGAATCCGCTCGCCCTGCCGCCGAGGCTCGAAGAAGAAAAAGCGCCATAAACATAAACTTGTGGCGCTCCTCGTGGATTTCTTGGATCCGCGCTGGGCCCCCCGGCGGCGCCTCCGGCGCCGCCCTGGTCGCGCTCCCCGCGCCAGAGGGGGGGCCCAACGCAGATCCAAGAAATCCGCGCGGAGCGCCCAAAGTGTATGTTCATGGCGTTTTTTTATGTTTTCAGAGGCGGAGGATTCGTGGAGGGAGGAAATATCGAAGTAGTCCCTGCCAGGGCTATGAAGTCCAGCGGCCGCATGATTGCGCGGCCTTGTGTTCAGGGATTGGAGCTTGCTTGTGACGACATGAGTAAGTACTCCGAGGACGGGGGTGCGCGTTCAATTGCCATTGTGTGGGGGCTGGATGTGCTCCCTCCAGCCACCCCCTCGCTTTTCGCAGGAACGCGTTTCCTTGCGCCCACAACACTGGCACTCTTGCACCGTTGATACGTTTGTGCGTTCTATCCTCCTTCCCTCCCTCCTTCCTGTTCCGTCCTTCCCCTCCCCCCACCCTCCCTGTACCCCCCCCCCGGGCAAGAACCGAAGTAACAGTGGCCGAGGAGCCGTGAAGATTTGGGAGTGATACGGATCAGCCAACCCTCAGCCTCTCATTCCTAGTTTATGATGACCCCTCTTCCCTCCCCCCCCTCCCTCCTCCGCGCGCGCGGGAGCGTCGACGTCGACGCCGACGTTCTTCGTCGCTACACCGCGGAGAAAAATTGGGCGCGAGCCGCCGCAGGAGCGGGGGGTGTCGGGGCACAGGCGACAGAGGTCAGCGCCGAGGCAAGCCCAAACATGAGCGCGAAGGTGGGAGGGAGGAGGGAGGAGGGACCAGGAACGAAGGCGGAGGGGGACGAGGAGGGAGGAGGAGGAAGAGGACGAGGATGAGGAGAGGAGGAGGAGGAAGATGAGGATGAAGAGGAGGTGGAAGAGGAAGAGGAGGAGGGGGAGGGAGGAGGCGGAGTAGGAGGAAGAGGAGGAGGGCGGAGGATGAGGAAGAAGGAGGATGAGGGAGGATGAGGAGGGGGAGTAGGAGGAGGAGTAAGAGGAGGAGGAGGAGGAGGAGGTAGGATTGAGCAGGGAGGAGAGAGGAGGGACCAGGGATGAGGAGGACGAGGAGGAGGACGAGGCAGAGGATGAGGAATAACAAGTGGAAGGCGAAGAGGAAGAGGAAGAGGAAGAGGAAGAGGAGGAGGAGGAGACAGAAGGAGGAGAGGGAGGAGGAGGGAGGAGGTCGCGGAGGAGGAAAAGGAGGATGATGATGATGATGATGATGAGGAGGAGGAGGAGGAGGAGGAGGAGGTGACTACAGTACACACATGAGGCTTCTGGAGCATGTTGGGGTCCCTGATCCCGAAGATCCTGAGCGTGTGGTTCCTCCCCTCCTGGGGCCCATCATGGATACCCTCAGAGGCCTCAGGAAAGCGGGGAGAAACTCAGCTGCCGCCTTTTTGTGTAATGTAGTCGCAGGAGGTCATCCCACTCAGGATGTTTTATTCCAGGACAGGCGAGCCATCACGCCGCTGTGCAGGGTCTGCGGCATGTATAACGGCACGCCTCAGCATCGTTTGTTCCAGTGTGACGGTTTCTTTATGTTTAGGCGGGACTTAGACCTGCCGCTGTGCGTGGACAGAGGCTTGCAGCTGGGCGTCTACGAAATCTTGTCGACGAGAGCGCTCTGTGCAGACCCAGGGTACGACTGGCCCAAGGTGTCCACGGCCGAGACCTGGCGGTGGGATAAAGTGCCAGAAGCAGGTTTCCTAGGCAGCAGGATATGCGTCGACGGCCCAGGTTTCGACACGACGTCCCTGTATGCTGCGCGTGCAGGGTGGGCAGTGGTAGCCATGGATGTGAGCAGTCGTTGCGAGGGCAGCGCGTTTGGACCCCTTCCTCATCCCGTCCAGGAATCAGGAGCAGGTGAACTGTATGCGCTGCTGATGGCCCTCAAGCTCATTGGGCCCTCGCAGTGCACCCAGATCTACACTGATTGCCAGGCTGTCTTGGACGTTTGGGCCCGTGGGCCCGAGTCGGACATGTCTGAGGTTGCGTTCTCGGAGGTCTGGGAGCTCGTATGGGATCGCGTTCGAGATATAGGTCTAGGAATGATCTGCCTGCACAAAATTAAGAGTCACATTTCCTGGAGCAGGTGTCTAGAGACCTCTGAGGCCCCTCACTGGGCCTGGGTCGGCAACGGCATTGCTGACGGTCTTGCGAAGCGCGGAGCCCTGGAGCACCCTTGCAATCCTCGCCTCCGCGCCCTCCAGGGACAGAGAAGTTCGGAGGTAGCAGACTTCAGTAAGTTCATTGCGTGTTTTGGGGAGATGCTCAGCAAGCAGAATTTCCCCGATGTCCAGAAATGTAAGGCCCCCCCCCCCCCGCCCCAAGCATGACCCTCTAGTTTTGGTTTGTGATTTCAAGGGGCATGCTGTCCACAGGACGGGCACGAAGGGGAAGGGGGCCTATCTCTGTGTCAACTGTGGCGCCGCGGGGTTTTCAGAGGTGTCAGCGTGCGCACTGCCGTGCTCGGGCCTCCCCAGGCTTGCCAGGCTCGCCCACTCCAGCCATAAGCTCTGGATTAGCGGCGGGCGTTTTGTTTGGTGTAATTCGTGCGCTGCTTTTGGGTATGTCAAGCTGTGCCTATTGGGAGGTCCGTGCCCTGGCGCGCCTCCCAACAAGCCAGCGGAGAAGACCCTAAAGCAGCTGAGGGAGGGGAAGGATCCGTCCACCAAATCCTTCGTGGGTCGGCCTGTACCCCTCCATCGGTCGGGGCCCTAGCGGTGCGGTCGCGCCTGCTGGCCTTGGCCTCGTTTTCGCGTCGTTCGCCGTCGCCCGCCGCCCAGTTGTCTCGCCTGGAGGAGCTTGGCTGCGCAAGGATCGACAGGATCGACAGGAGGAGGAGGAGGAGGAGGAGGAGGAGGAGGAGGAGGAGGGGGGGAGGGGGGGGAAGGAGACGGAGGGGAGGAGGAGGAGTAGGGAGGGGAAGGAGGAGGAGAAAGGAGACGTGAGCTGGAGGACGAGGAGGGAGGAGGAGGAAGAAGACGAATGAGGAGGAGGAGGCGGAGCAGAAGATGGAATGACAGAAGTCGGAGGAGGAGGAGGAGGGAGGAGGAGGAGGATGAGGAGGGAGAGTGAGGAGGAGGAGGAGGAAGGAGGAGGAGGAGGGAGGAGGAGGAGGAGGAGGAGGAGGAGAGGGATGGAGGAGAGGGATGTAGGAGAGGGTATGGAGGAGGAAGGACAAGGGAAAGAGGGGCCAGGGACGAGAGAGCAGGATGAGGTGGGCGGGAGAAGAGGGGGGGAAGAGGAGGAGGAGAAAGAGGAGAGAGGCGGATGATGATGAGGAGGTGGAGGTGGAGGAGGTGGAGGGTGGAGGTTGGAGGTGGAGGTTTTTGTGGAAGACGTCGACGGGAGGGGGGGAGGGAGAGAGGAGGAGGAGAGGAGGTGGGAGAGGCAGGATAGAGGAGGGGGGAATGGAGAGGAGGAGGAGAAGGACAAGGAAGAAGGAGAAAGGAGGGAGGAGAAGGGAGGAGGGAGGACGGACGAGGGACGAGGGAGGAGGACCAGGGAGGCGGCAGGATGGAGTAGGGAGGGAAGGAAGGGGAGGAGGGAGGAGGATGAGAAGGAGGAGGAGGAGGAGGAGGAGGAGGAGGAGGGAGACGAGGTGAGGAGAGGGTGATTGAGGATGATGAGAGGAGGGAGGGAGGAAGAGGAGGAGGATGGGAGGAGGAGGAGGAGGGCGGAGGGGGTTGGACTAGGAACGACGGCGGAGCAGAAGGAGCGTGGAGGGAGGAGGGACGAAGAGGAAGGTGGAAGGAGGGAGGGGGGATGGAGAAATGGAAGAGGTTGGAAGGATGAGGCAGGAGGAATAGGAGGAGGAGGACGACGACGAGGACGATGAGGACGACGAGGGAGGGAGGGGGGAGGAGGGGGAAGAGGAGGACGGGAAGTAAGCTGACATGGGCGATGGGTGCCACAGGGGGGGGGGCAGTGGCACTGTCGGGCATGCTCGGCAGGCCGACCCTGCGTCCCCGTCGCGTGTGGAGCACGGGGTGCTCTCGGAAGGGACCTGCGCCCTCCCAGAGTTCCGACGCCGTGATGTGCTTCCACGGCGTGGACCCCCGACGCTTCCGACCCCTTCCCCAGGACCGCTCTCTCATGCTGAGCCGTTTCTGCTGACGGTGTAGGGGGCCAGGAAGGGAGGGGGAGGAGGAGGAGGAGGAGGAGGAGGAGGAGGAGGAGGAGGAATATCGAGAAAGGTCGAGGAAGGTCGAGGAAGACCGAGGAGGAGGAGGAGGAGGAGGAGGAGGAGGATGGTCACGGGGCCCAGGGAGGGAGGAGGAAGCGAGAAGGAAGGGACAGGAGGAGGTGGAGGAGAAGGAATATCGAGAAAGATCGAGGAAGGTCGAGGAGATCGAGGTGGAGGAGGAGGAGAGGAGGAGGAGGAGGAGGTGGAGGAGATTCGAGGAGGAGGAGGAGGAGGAGGAGGAGGAGGGTGACTCGAGGAGGAGGCGAGGGAGGAGGGGACGATCGAGGAAGATCGAGGAGGAGGAGGAGAATCAGAGGAGGAGGAGTGAGGACGACGAGGAGGGAGGGGCGGAGGATGAAGAAGGAAATTCGAGGGATTCGAGGAAGATAGAGGAAGCATCGTAGGAAGATCGAGGAGGTAGGAGGAGGAGGAGGAGGAGAGGTAGAAGGAAGGAGGTGAGGAAGGATAAGGAGGTAGATGGAGGAGGAGGAGGAGGAGGGGGAGGAGGAGGGGAGGAGTAGGGATATGAGGGAGGCGAACGACGGACGAGGGAGGAGACCAGGGAGGCGGCGGGTAGGAGGAGTAGGAGAAGGGAAGGAAAAAAGGAGGAGGGAGGAGGAGGAGGAGGAGGAGGAGGAGGAGGAGGGTGGAGAGTGAGGAGGAAGGAGGGGGGGGAGGAGCGAGGACTAGGGAGGGACGAGGTGAGGGAGCAAGAGAGGAGGGAAGGGAAGGAAGAGAGAGGAGGAGGATTGGGAGGAAGGGGAAGAAGGGCGGGTTTCAGGAGGAATCGGGAGGATGGACTAGGAACGACGGCGGAGCAGAAGGAGCGTGGAGGGAGGAGGGACGAAAAGGAAGGTGGAAGGAGGGAGGGGGGATGGAGAAGTGGAAGAGGTTGGAAGGAGGAGGCAGGAGGAATAGGAGGAGGAGGACGACGACGAGGACGATGAGGACGACGAGGGCGGGAGGGGGGAAGAGGAGGACGGGAAGTAAGCTGACATGGGCGATGGGTGCCACAGGGGGGGCAGTGGCACTGTCGGGCATGCTCAGCAGGCCGACCCTGCGTCCCCGTCGCGTGCGGAGCACGGGGTGCTCTCGGAAGGGACCTGCGCCCTCCCAGAGTTCCGACGCCGTGGTGTCTCTCCACGGCGTGGACCCCCGACGCTTCCGACCCCTTCCCCAGGACCGCTCTCTCATGCTGAGCCGTTTCTGCTGACGGTGAAGGGGGCCAGGAAGGGAGGAGGAGGAGGAGGAGGAGGAGGAGGAGGAGGAGGAGGAAGATCGAGAAAGGTCGAGGA
>CAUYUJ010015418.1:325368-335390 GCA_963575745.1 Prorocentrum cordatum
ACCCTCCAGATTGAGCCATCCTGCGGCTACATTGGGACAGGTTTGGGGCCTTCTTGGATCAACTTGGTCATCAGTAAGGCATCTTGGCGCCTCGCGGGCCACCTTTCTGAAACACCGTTGGCAATCATGGGCCCATTTGGGGGGGGCCTCTTGGGGGTCTTCTTTGGGCCATCTTGGGCAATCTCGGCGGCTATAGGGCCGGCGTGAAGCGATCGATCTTAGGGCACTGTTGGCACAAACATGGGACATGCCGAAAACCATAAAAAACAACACAAACATGTTTCAGTGTTGTTTACTCTCGGGTGCGTATTAGGGCCCTCCTGGGCCATCTTAGAGGAATCGTGGGAACATATACGCCAGTCGTTGAAAGGATGTGTTTTTGAGTCACCATATCCCAATACATTTCAAACGGGCTCCTTGGGCTCCCGTGGTTGTGCTCTGGTGTCCATCTTGGAGGCATGGGGCAGCACAGAGCGGCCAGGAGGCCGGGGGACACCCCCCAGGCATTTGTGTGTGTGTTGCCGCACGGGCCCCATGGTAGTCAGAGAACGTGAGGTTGGATTAGAGAAGCAAAAATGGAAGAGGCAAGAGACAGCACTGAAGACCACACGCAAGTCGTCCAGCACGAGACGTCACAGCCTTATCCCCTCAATGGGGCCTGCGGGCTGCAGCTGTGTCTGTGTTGAACCATAGGGCGCGCGCTGGGAACACCCCTTTCTGGTCGACCCCGCAACTGACTTGCTATCGTCCTCAAACAATGTGAAGCCCCTGCATCTTAGACGCTAGCTTATTGCCCTCGTTAACTGCTCTCGCGCCCTCCCGTTTTTCTCACTTCCCTCCTCCCTCCCTCTCTTGTTGTTCTCTCTCTCTCTCTTTCTTTCTTTTTTTATCTCTCTCTCTCTCTCTTTCTCTCTCCTTACTCATCCGTTTCTCTCTCCTCACTCCTCCCTCCCTCTCGCCCTCCTCTCCCTCCTCCTCCCAGTCCTCGTCGACCCTCCCGACCTGCTCCGCACTCCGCACTCCGCCGCCGCCGAACCTCCGGATCCCGGCCGCACGATCCCCCCGCTCCTCCCGCTTTCCCGCGGCTCTCCGAGGGCGTGCCATAGAGAGCCGCGCAGCGAGCGCGTCGGGCCGCGGCGGCCCCGAGAGAGAGGTCCCTTCGGGCCAGGGGCGGCGCGCGTGGCGAGGCACGCGCCTTTCCCTTGGCATCGCTCGGACGTGTGCGCGCTTCCTCCGGCGAGGACCATCGAGGAGCACCGAGGATCACTTGGCGAAAAACACACGCACGAAACCAAAAAAAAAAACAGGGAGTGGACGTCCGAGCGATGGCGAGTCGTGGGGGCGGCTGCGCGGGAGCGGCCGCCCCGGACCCTCGCGGGGCCGCCTCGGGGCCCCCCTCTCGGCCATCCAGGGGGGGTCCTCTGGGCTGCTCCCGGGAGCCTCTGTGTGTGGTCTCTGCTGCCCTGCGCGCGTGGGGCCTGCCGGTGGCTCCTCGCAGTCCCTTTCGGGACCGTCTTTTGGGCCGAGAGGGGCTGGGAAACTGGAGGCCCACAGCCGCTCCATCGGCGACACGTCGCCGATGCCAGCCCGACGTTTCCCCTCCTCCTCCTCCTCCTCCTCCTCCTCCTCCTCCTCCTCCTCCTCCTCCTAGGCAAACTTAGATCAGCTGGGATCGTAGCGTTCGTCCTCCTCTTCATCATCATCTTTTGACGTTAGGCAAACTTAGACCAGCTGGGATCGTAGCGTTCGTCCTCCTCCTCTTCATCATCATCTTTTGACGTTAGGCAAACTTAGATCAGCTGGGATCGTAGCGTTCGTCCTCCTCCTCCTCTTTCTCCTCATCGTCGCCATCTATCATCATCAGCATCATCATCCTCATCCTCATCATCAGCAGCATCATCAGCATCAGCATCATCATCACCCTGTGACGTTCGGCAAACTCAGGTCAGCTGGGATCGTAGCGCTCGTCCTCCTCCTCCTCCTCCTCCTCCTCCTCCTCCCCCCGCCTCGGAGAGCCGGTCGCCCCCTGCCACGCTGCCCCTCGCGGAGCAAGGGGTCAAGCAGTGGCGAAGCGTCCTGGCGTGCCTATAGGCCTACCCAAGAATGTTCTAAGAACCTTTTGTGTTTCGTGGTTTCAACGAGATGATCTTAGAACATTTCTGGCTGGGACTGTCTTGTTTTAACACATCGAGTTTATGTTATACGAACATCGTTGCTGTTCTTAGAACATTTGTGGGGGTCTAAGAAAATTTCGTGGTAGGCCTACAGAAATGCTGGGACGGTCGGTCCCTGCTCAAAGGACGGGGCTGCAGGCGAGGTGCTCGGCGGGCCCGCTCTCGGACGGTGCTGGGACGAGGACGAAGCCGTTCCAGAGCGTTCTGGAGCGCTCTCGGGGCTCTCCCGGTCCCCTTCGAGTCGTGAAATTACCCTGGCGAAGGACCCCAACCGTATGCAGGTGTGAGTACCGCAGGTCAGCTGGGACGAAGGAAGGGGAGCTCCTCACGGGGCCACGAAGCGCGGGGCTTTCGGTGGAGCTCCCTGTGGGGCCACGAGACGCTGCACTGGGGCCAAGCCCCTTGCGCGGCCGCTTAGACTCGATTTCCTTCCCAGCTCACGTCTTTCGCCTCCCTTTGCCCTTGCGCCCTGGTGGCCGCGGCCGCGGGCCGAGCGCAGCGCGGGATCCCCGCGACGCGCGCCGGTCGCCCCGGGGTGGGGGGGGGGCCGGCGACGCGCGCGGGTCGTCCGCGGCACCGAGAAAAGCGGAACGGTCGGCTCACGAAGTGCTCAAGCGCTCGGCAGAGCTCCCCGTGGGGCCACGAGCCGTGTGAGGGGTGTGTCAACATGGGTGGGCGGTCCTCGCACGCGGCCTGTGTGCCACTGGGGCCTTCGGTGGAGCTCCCCGTGGGGCCACGAAGCGTGTGAGGTGCGTGCCAACATGGGTGGGCGGTCCTCGCACGCGGCCTGTGTGCCGCTGGGGCCTTCGGTGGAGCTCCCTGTGGGGCCACGAACCGTGTGAGGGGTGTGCCAAAATGGGTGGCGGTCCCCGCATGCGGCCTGTGTGCCACTGGGGCTTTCGGTGGAGCTCCCTGTGGGACCACGAACCGTGTGAGGGGTGTGCCAAAACGGGTGGCGGTCCCCACATGCGGCCTGTGTGCCACTGGGGCTTTCGGTGGAGCTCCCTGTGGGGCCACGAACCGTGTGAGGGGTGTGCCAAAACGGGTGGCGGTCCCCGCATGCGGCCTGTGTGCCACTGGGGCTTTCGGTGGAGCTCCTTGTGGGGCCACGAACCGTGTGAGGGGTGTGCCAAAATGGGTGGCGGTCCTCGCATGCGGCCTGTGCCACTGGGGCCTTCGGTGGAGCTCCCTGTGGGGCCACGAACGGTGTGAGGGGTGTGCCAAAATGAGCGGCGGTCCTCGCATGCGGCCTGTGTGCCACTGGGACCTTCGGTGGAGCTCCCTGTGGGGCCACGATCCGTGTGAGGGGTGTGCCAAAATGGGCGGCGGTCCCCGCATGCAACGTGTGCCACTGGGACCTTCGGTGGAGCTCCCTGTGGGACCACGAAGCGTGTGAGGTGTGTGCCAAAATGGGTGGCGGTCCCCGCATGCGGCCTGTGTGCCACTGGGGCCTTCGGTGGAGCTCCTTGTGGGGCCACGAACCGTGTGAAGGGTGTGCCAAAATGGGTGGCGGTCCCCGCATGCGGCCTGTGTGCCACTGGGGCTTTCGGTGGAGCTCCCTGTGGGGCCACGAACCGTGTGAGGGGTGTGCCAAAATGGGTGGCGGTCCCCGCATGCAACGTGTGCCACTGGGGCCTTCGGTGGAGCTCCCTTCGAGGCCACGAACCGTATGAGGGGTGTGCCAAAATGGGTGGCGCCCCATGCGGCCTGTGCAATGGGGGCCTTCGGGTGAGCTCCCTGTGGGGCCACGACCGTGTGAGGGGTGTGCCAAAATGAGTGGCGGTCCCCGCATGCGGCCTGTGTGCCACTGGGGCCTTCGGTGGAGCTCCCTGTGGGGCCACGAACCGTGTGAGGGGTGTGCCAAAATGGGCGGCGGTCCCCGCATGCAACGTGTGCCACTGGGGCTTTCGGTGGAGCTCCCTGTGGGGCCACGAACCGTGTGAGGGGTGTGCCAAAATGGGTGGCGGTCCCCGCGTGCGGCCTGTGCCATTGGGGTCTTCGGTGGAGCTCCCTGTGGGGCCACGAACCGTGTGAGGTGTGTGCCAAAATGGGTGGCGGTCCTCGCATGCGGCCTGTGCCACTGGGGCCTTCGCTGGAGCTCCCTGTGGGGCCACAAACCGTGTGAGGGTTGTGCCAAAATGGGCGGCGGTCCTCCCATGCGGCCTGTGCCACTGGGGCCTTCGGTGGAGCTCCCTGTGGCGCCACGAACCGTGTGAGGGGTGTGCCAAAATGGGTGGCGGTCCCCGCATGCAACGTGTGCCACTGGGGCCTTCGGTGGAGCTCCCTATGGGACCACGAAGCGTGTGAGGGGTGTGCCAAAATGGGTGGCGCCCCATGCGGCCTGTGCAATGGGGGCCTTCGGGTGAGCTCCCTGTGGGGCCACGAACCGTGCGAGGGGTGTGCCAAAATGGGTGGCGGTCCCCGCATGCGGCCTGTGTGCCACTGGGGCCTTCGGTGGAGCTCCTTGTGGGGCCACGAACCGTGTGAAGGGTGTGCCAAAATGGGTGGCGTTCCCCGCATGCGGCCTGTGTGCCACTGGGGCCTTCGGTGGAGCTCCCTGTGGGTCCACGAATCGTGTGGGAGGTGTGCCAAAATGGGTGGCGGTTCCCGCATGCGGCCTGTGCCACTGGGGCCTTCGGTGGAGCCCCTTGTGGGGCCACGAACCGTGTAAGGGATGTGCCAAAATGGGTGGCGGTCTCTGCATGCGGCCTGTGTGCCACTGGGGCCTTCGGTGGAGCTCCCTGTGGGGCCACGAACCGTGTGAGGGGTGTGCCAAAACGGGTGGCGGTCCCCGCATGCGGCTGTGCCAAAACAACTCAGGTTCCCCCCGACACCATTCCTGGCACATCACCAGTACCTCGCGGAGGAAGAGGAGGAAGGGGAGGAGGAGTGAGGAGGAGGTGACGCGGGGCGCTGGCTCTTCAAAACGAGGACCCAACACCACAGGATGGTTTGGAAAAAAGGCACGGACAGGAGGTTGCTCCGTATTTTCGGCCTCTGGGGGCTTCGGGACCGTCAAAGAACGACTCGGGATGAAAAACCGGTCCCGGGAAGGGGTCCAGACCTTTGGGGGTCGACGTTGCGAAAAATTCGCGACGTCGGGGGTCTGGATCCATTCCAGAGCGTTCTGGAACGCTCTCCGGGCGTGCCCGGAGCGCTCCGAGGAGGCCGCGCGCCCGACGCATCCTCCAGAGCCGCCGGATCGCCGGATTCGCAGAGGTTCTCGAGGTAGCTTCGCCCGACTTTGCCCCCGTCCTGGCTTCGTCCTGCGCTCAGACGAGGCCGCGCTGCCCTCGGCGGGGCCGGTGAACCCGGCCTGGTCCGCCCGGGCACGCACGGTGTAGTTGTAGGCGGGGGCGCTGAGGCCCCCCTGCTGTTGCAGACCTGCCAGAGACACATTACATGGAAGTCAAATCATACCGCCGCGGAAAGAGAAAAGGCAGTGAGGGTCGCGCGTCGATAGAGCATGCGTGGGGAGCAGCACTGGCCGCTTCCAAGAAGGCCGCTCTGGCAGGACGTGCCAGGGCATCACATGAGCATTCAAGGCGCTGGGCTGTATTCCTGGCTCCCCATGCCAGGCACTTATTGGGTATTTATCGGATCGAGCGTTTGGATGCATACACTTAGCACCCCGAACTCCAGCATTGAACATCCACCTGCTTGCGGCAAGTTCCGCCACCGTGCCAGCGCAACACTCCGGTGTGGCAGCACCCACAGCGCGGTAACATGATTTCGTCTCTATTCCTTGAGAGGCTATCAGGAGGCCTACTTGAGCACTCGTGGGAGCGCTGTCTTGGACTCCTATGGGGCCGTCTTGGGGCCCTCTTAGCCATCTCGGGGGTTCTTGGGACTGCTTTGGGAGCCTTTGTGGTTTCTGCCCTGGGCGCGTTTGGCCTCCTTGTGGCTCCTCGAGTCCCTCTTGGAACCATCTTGGGCCGAGAGGGTCGGGAAACTGGAAGCACTGGAGAACCCGAGGAATTCGCTTGGCTGTTGTAAGATGTTGGCCTGAGTCTTGGCATCATCACTGGCGTCCTAGAAACCCTTGGAGGTTGATGGGTGACTTTCGGTAGCAAATCATGGGATCTTGGCATACCCTCTCAATTCCGTCTTTAGCGTCGGTTAGCGTCTGCAGTCGATGAGATAGCGCCGATTTAGCGTCGATTCGCAAGAGCCGACAAGATGGTACGGGAGGCTCCCATGAGTTGCCACCGAGGGTGACTCGTGAGCGAATGTCGGGCATCTTGGTTGCCCCGTCCTGGAAGCCTCGGGGAGCCGTGGACAGCACCAGAGCGGCGTCGGGTCCTCCAGTGAGCGCATCTGGGGAAGTCGGGGCAACGATAGGGGGGAGATAGGCGCAGGGGGGGATGCATCGACCCCCAATCGCCCCTGGATCGCCGATAGTCGGAGGTGGATAGACCTCCTACCCTGACACGTCGATTGAGGAATTGGCCGTTTTCGGTTCGCGAGAAGGCGTCGCGGCCGTCATTTTTGCGGGTCCAGGTCCGTCGGTTTCGGTCCCAGGCCGTTTTCATTAAGAGGAGGTGTATTCAAGGGAGGTTTGTCCACCGGCGAGATAGGCGCCCGATAGCCCCAACCTGCCCAGGAAGGTGCGGATTCACTATCGGAGGCCTAT
Source organism: Prorocentrum cordatum (assembly GCA_963575745.1). Classification (NCBI taxonomy): domain Eukaryota; class Dinophyceae; order Prorocentrales; family Prorocentraceae; genus Prorocentrum; species Prorocentrum cordatum. The sequence goes on from CAUYUJ010015418.1 coordinate 332,176, forward strand.
CGCCGATCCGTCGGCGATGTGTCGCCGATTCCAGGTCGATGTCTGCCCCCCCCCCCCCCCCCTATGCCAGTCCCCACCTAGTTACGGTAGGTTCACGTCGTGTCGACCGGCGGCGACCCCGCCGCGGGCGTTCAAGGTTGAACGCCGCTAGTGGCCTAGAATCGGCCTACATGGAATGATCTGGCTATCGACAAGCCGCCGATCGTTCAAGGTTGAACGATCTACGCGATGTCAGAGACCAACGCAGGGGTCGGCACGACACGAACCTGCCGTATCGTTGCCCCTCAGGAAGGGGGGAAGCGCGTACGGCCGAGCGCGGCGGGGAGAGAGAGGCCCCTCTAGGACTCACCGCGGAGGTTACTGCGGGGATAGCTGGCCTGGAAGCGGAGGAGGAGGAGGAGGAGGAGGAGCAGGAGGAGGAGGAGGCCAAGGTGGGTTACATCTGGCCTGAGCTACAGTCAACCCGTATAGTGAGGATGGGCGATTTTCCCTAGGGTACGTACCTTTGCATCCTTGCCTCCTCGGTCCATCCTTGGCCACTTTCGCTGGCCGCGCCCCGCTCGAGAAGCTTCGAGATGGGCGTCCAAGGCCCTTGCATCCTCATCGCGCATCCTTAATGATCCGGGCCGATTGCATTGGGCTTAGAAGCGGATGCGTCGATGGGCTATATCTGGCCCATGTTGGCTTCTGAGTGGGTTGCAAGTGTGCCCTAAGTGTTTCAGAGTAGTGAGATAACTCCGTGAAGTGGACTCCGCCCGCTTAGCCCAGATCGGCATCCCCGCTAAACCGCATATGGCATCTGCAACCCGCTACTAAGCTAGGTCAGGCCAGCTATAATCCTACCACAAAACCATTGGCAGTCTACATTACCTCAACGTGCAAAGGGGCACAGTGGCGGATGTTCCACGTGCGTCCGTTTTCGGACAAAGATGCCTTCTGCGATAGTCTATCCTTGAGACGTTTCGTGAAACCCTTACTAAAATAAATAATGCTTCGGCAATACAGTATCCGATTGAAGCTGTGATGGTAGCCATAAGGCAAGCCATCCAGACCGCTCGGCGGGTTTGCTGACACTGAGCAGCGGATTCGGTCGTTCACCCCGGGTTGCAGCTGTTTTTTCTGAAGCATATCCCGCAAGTTTTCTCTGAAAGATGCTTGAGGAGGAGGAGGAGGAGGAGGAGGAGGAGGAGGAGGATAAGGGAGGATAAAGGGAGGAGGGGAGGAGGAGGGGGCGGTAGGAGACGTGGAGGGCAGAGGGAGGAGGAGGAGGAGAGGAGGTAGGAGGGAGGAAGGAGAGGAGGAGGAGGTGAGGGGAGACGGGAGAGGGAGGAGGAGATGAGGAGGAGGAGAAGAGGAGGAGGCGAGGAGGAGGAGGAGGAGGAGGAGGAGGAGGAGGAGCAGCAGGACGGAGGAGGAGTAGGAGAAGGAGGATGAGGAGAAGGAGGAGGAGGAAGGAGGAGGAAGGAAGTGGAGAGAGGGAGGAGGGGAGAGGAGGAGGAGTGAGGAGGAGGAGGAGGAGGAGGAGGAGGAGGAGGAGGGGGAGAAGTAGGAGGACGGAGGAGGAGGAGGAGGAGGAGGAGGAGGAGGAGGAGGGAGCAGGAGGAGGAGGAGGAGGAGGAGGAGGAGGAGGAGGAGGAGGAGCAGGACGAGGAGTGAAGGAAACCCCAGAGAGGCGCCGGGCCGCCCAGTGATTCTCGGGATAGGGAGCGCGTGCACGCATTCGAGCGCGTCGCGAGGGATGGGCCTCCAGGAAGACTTGCAGGAGCCCCTGGCCAGGGAGGCCATGCTGCGTCAGCGGTGTTCCGCAACTGCAGGGACTTCGTTCGAAGAAGCACAAACGCCATAAACGTAAACTTTTGGCGCTCCGCGCGGATTTCTTAGATCCGCGCTGGGCCCCCCTGGCGGCGCCTCCGGCGCCGCCCCTGGCGCGCTCCGCGCGCCAGGGAGGGGGGGTCCAGCGCAGATCCAAGAAGGCCGTGCGGAGCGCCAACCATTTAATGCTTATTGCGTCTTTCTTTTTCTATGTATACCTATGTATCACGATATCTACAACAACACGGACGTCCCCGTAAGGAGCAACGGCCCACGTCAGTCCATACACAGCCTGTGTTTCTAGCAGTGTATTACAGAAAGCGCGTGCCAGGCGGATGGCGCACATTTGTATGTGATTGTCGAGGCGGCATGTCTAGGACATCGCTATGTGCAACATGTTGCTTGAGTGTGGTATCCTAGTGGAGTGAGGACGGCACCTCCTCGGACATGGACCCACCAAATGTGGAGGATGGAGCGCCGCGCCAGCGTTGGGTCTCTGAACTGGTACAAATCGTTTGGTTGTCTGTTGTTCTGTCCTGTCCTCCTCCGCCTTTCTGATCGTTTCTACTTGCTTTGCACCACGCGTAATAGGATGTCACCGTTCGTGCTTCCTTGGCCCATGCGTCCGCTAGGAACGTTCAGCACGGTTCGCAAGTTGTGCAAGCCTACCGTTTCCATTCGTCCCGCCACCGCATATCATGGACATTATGCCGAATGCCATTTCCATCTAAACGAAGACCTCGCCTGCCCACCACTAACAAAACCATACACGGCGCACAGTGGTCGGGTGTTCCTTTTTCGGGCGAAACGGCAACGTGGCGTATATGTTGTGCAGTGTTGGACAATTATGTTAGTCCTCGAGGGAGGTTCTTCGCCCATTAGACGGCAGGTCCACGACCTCGCTCACGGGGGTCTCCCCCCTCCTTGCCCCCTCCTCCGTCTCTTCTTCCTCATGGATGTTTGTTGGGATTGGCCTCGTTTCGCCGCTGGCGTTGCCGCTTGGTCCGACACTGGAAAAAAGGAGCACCGACATTTCAAAGAAGGAAGAGGTAACCATAATTCTACACCCTCGCCCGTTTTACCGTTTTTGTGCCTCCTGGGAGTCCTTCTTCGCCACCTCTGGATTCGCCTCGAAATCCTGGTCAGAGCGCACCCTGGGAGAGGCCATGGGGGTAGCGGTATCGATACCTCTTGTTTTCCCCAAGATTTGGAAATGTACCCAGCAAAGACTTCTTGATACGGCTAAAACGCTTCATCCTGATTGGTTCGGTGCAGCAGCCATCTCCATTTCATCCCGAAACGGTGTGTGACATCTTGCGGCGGTGCCGACAATATACGGACGATATTCATGGGGAGGTTGGATTGCTTAAGAATATGGCGGAAACTGGTTACAGATGATTTGG
>CAUYUJ010015419.1:0-18275 GCA_963575745.1 Prorocentrum cordatum
GATGATGATGAGGATGATGATGATGATGATGATGATGATGATGATGATGATGATGATGATGATGATGATGATTGTGCTGCTGCTGCTGAGGAGGAGGAGGAGGAGGAGGAGGAGGAGGAGGAGGAGAGGGAGGAGGGGGAATGGGGCGCGGCGCCTCGGGCGCGGCGCTTCGGGAAGGGCGCCGCGGGCCGTGCTTCGGGTGCTGCCGGGGGTCCTCGAGCTTCGAGCGATCCTCGAGCCCCGATCCCCTATCGCTTCTCAGTGCTCGATCCTCGATCGCTCCTCGATCGACCCTTGAGCCTCGACCCTCGATCCTCGATCCTCGATCCTCGATGCTCGACCCTCGATCCTCGAGGGGTGGGCAAGCCGGCTTCTGGGGGTCTTCCTGGCGCAGGGTTCCTGCCGGGATGTCTCCAGGCAGGCCAGGCGGCCTCTTAGGTGGAGCTCCACGGTGGAGCGAACAGCTGGCGATCGTTTCTGATTCACTTTTTTGCCGATCGGCGCGTCCGAGGCAGGAATTTCTACATAAGCATTGCCTGGAGGATCAATTTTCGGGGACCTCGGCAGGCGGTGGATATATATATATATATATATATATATGGACATACTTGGGCCCCCGGGGGCCACAATACATCCATATTCACCGCCCGCTGGGGCACCAGGACGTCGCTTCCCAAGCGGTGGATATCGATAACTGCCCGCCTCGCAGCGCGGGCTCTCGCACCCCCCCCCATGGAGGAGATCTTGGCTATTGATGGCGCCCTGCTTCAAGCAGGCGGAGTCCCTCCCCCCGAGGACGCACGGTCCCAAACAGTCGCGCTGAGCAGAGGTCTGGAGCCAGACCCCCCCCCCCTCTCCCCCCTTACGTCCACTGCCGAAACGCCGAAGAAGAAAACGATCACCTGGGGAGTTCCTAGGCCAGGAGCAGACCTGTCTCGAGCGCGGTGTCGATCAGGGGCAGCGTTTGTCGGCGGCGAGCGAGGGGGGGAAGTGAGAAGGGGCGGGCCTTCTCGGAAGGCTCGGAAATCCCCAAGCCTTCCGAGAAGTTTCCTAAGCCTTCCCCGAAGGCGCAGAACATTTTTCAGAAGGCGCGAGGGCCTCTGAGAAGTCCCGCCGCCTTCTCAGAAGGTCTTCTCCTTCTCACTTCCCCCCCCTCGCAGGGGCATGCATCGACCCCCAACCGCCCATTCATCGCCCAGATAGGGACCTGATATCCCACCCCGCTCAGGAGCGTTCGGTTTCGCTCAAGGGTCGTATCGCCGATCTGTCGGCGATGCAGCGCCGATCCAGGCCGATGCCTCCCCCTCCCCTGAGCGGGTCCCCTCTTTATCGTTGCCCCTCGCAAGAGGGACGCCACGGGCTGTGCTGTCCAGCGCTGGAGATCATTGGCAAGGACCGTGCCTCGACGCGCAAGGGCCCTGGTCCTTGCCCGGGCTCCACGGGCCCAAGCCTTATGTCGGGCATGTCCCTCTACAGGAGGAGTATTCAAAGATAGTATAACAATAGTCTGGGACGATCTTTCGACTGTTTTAGACCATCTTGGAGCATTTGGCGCATATTCTTAATTGCGAAGGCCTTACGACCGGTGCCGCCGACCCTGAGGTTGGGGAGGAGGGCGCGGAGCATGGGGAGGAAGATGAGGAGGGGAACAGGAGGAAGAGGTGGATGAGGAGGAGTAGGAGCACAGGGGGGAAATGAATGAGAGGAGAATGAGGCGAGCAGGGTCGCATGTACAGGTGCAGGGGGGGGCACGAAGGAAGGGCAGGGGCGAGTAGAGCGTGGCGACCATGACGAGTAGAGCGTGGCGACCAGGAGGAGGACGATGTTGACGACGACGCCGGTTGCCTATCAGGACCATTCGGGGCGTATTGGAGCCCTCCTGGTGCGATTTTCAGGCTTCGTTCGCTGTTTTGAAGCTAGGTTCGGCATCTAGAGTATCTGGGAGGCCACGGAGTGTAGATTTGGAGGGCGCTGGGGCGGGGACCTGGGCCAGGGCAGGGGGGGCGATACGTCGACTATTGCGAAGGCCTTACGGCCGATGCCGCCGACCCTGAGAACGACGAAGACGAAAACGAGGGGGGGCAGGGGGAAGAGGAGGAGTGGGAGGTGGAGGAAAGGTGGAGGAGGTGGATGAGGGAGGGGGGGGGGAGAAGGATGTGGATGAGAAGCAATAGGAGGAGAAGGAGGCAGAGGAAAGCAGGCGGAGGGGGAGCAGAGGGGGGGGGAGGAGGAGGAGGAGGAGGAGGAGGAGGAGGAGGAGGAGGAGGAGGAGGAGGAAGAAGAGGAGGAGGCCAGCGGCTTTCTTGGGACAGCTTGGGGCTCTCTTGAGGCCGTCTTGGGCCGTCCACGGCTCCTCTTGCGCAGTCTCGAGGCACTCTTGGAGGCCTCCTGGGGGCTCTCCTGGGCTGTCTTGGGGCAGTTTGGGGCCCCCTTGGGAGTCTCTTGGGGCCTCTTGGGGCTTCTTGGGGGCCTCTTGGGGGCCACTTGTGGCTGAGAGCTCGAAATGTCCTTTCGGGTCCCCCGTCTGGGCGCTCTCCCGGAGCCGTCTTGGGGGCCTCTTTGGCCGTCTTGGAGGCGTCTTGGGCCGTCTTGGGGCCCTCTTCGGCCGTTCGGGGACCCTCTTGGGGGCCTCTTGGGCCGTTTCGGGGCGATCTTGGGAGCCTCTTGGGCCGTCATGGCGCGTCGGGAAGCGGAAGAGGTAAGAACGCCAACATGTTTCAAACACGTATGGGAAATCCATGACTGATGCCTCTTGGGGCTCTCGTGGGAAAGCTCCTGGAGGCCTCTTGAAGGCGCTTTGCAAGCCTTTTGGGCCGTCTGGAGGCCGTCAAGGCGTCTTGGACAGATCGTTCGGCGATTCGGGGTTCTCTTGGACTGTTTTTGGGGCCTCTTGGGGCACTCTTGGCTCGTCTTGGGGCTTTCTTGGGCTCCGGGACTCCCCAGGGTATCTGACCCCCCCCCGGGACCACCCCCCCACCCCCATCTCCCCCGGCGGGGGAGGGATCGAAGGGAAGGGGCTCCCTTTCGACTCAATTACGACGCTGTTCAACTTCGCTTTGGCTGGCGCGCTGGGGAGAACTTGGGGAAGGAGGAAGCTTCGACGAGCCCAGGGAAAGGTGGAGGCAGGGAAAGGGAGAGGACGACAGACGACGACCAACGAATGACGGAGATGACGACTTGAACGGAAAAGCCCCCCTCACACACGCCTACAAGGTCGGCGGATTTTGGATTTGTTTCATCCAAAATCCGCCTGTAGGGACATGCCCAACCTAACGCAAGGACCATGGTCCTTGCCCGGGCTCCACGGGCCCAAGCCCAGGCGGAGCGGCGGAGCAGCGGAGCAGTGTAGCACCTTCGCCCCCCGCGCGCGCCCCCGCAATGCCCGCGGGGACGACGCGCTGGGGCCGTGCTCGAGGAGGAAGCGTGCGCGGAAGGACCAACCATGATGGGCCTGTTTTCCACCACCACCACCACCACCATAAATTGGAGGGGCAAGGGAGGGGGTCCTCCTCCTCCTCCTCCTCGTCCTCCTCCTCCTCCTCCTGCTCCCCTCCTCCTCCTCCTCCTCCTCCTCCTCCCTCCTCCTCTCCTCCTCCTCCTCCTCCCTCCTCCTCCTCCTCCTCCTCCTCCTCCTCCTCCGCTTCCTCCCTCCTCCTCCGCCTCCTCCTCCTTCTCTCCTCCTCCTCCTCTCGCCTCCTCCTCCCTCCCTCTCCTCCTTCTCCTCTCCCTTCCTCCTCCTCCTCTCTTCCCTTCCTCCTCCTCCTCTCCTCGTCGTCCTCCTCGTCGTCCTCCTCCTCCTCCTCCTCCTCCTCTTCCTCCTCCTCCTCTTCCTCCTCTTCCTCCTCCTCCTCTTCGTCCTCCTCCTCCTCCTCCTCTTCCTCCTCCTTCCCCCTCTCCAGCTTATGGCGGTGGTGGTGGAAGACAGGCCCATCAAAACACCCGACGCGCCAGGACCAAGCCTGCTAGGACCATGCCCCAGCGCGCAAGGTACACCCGACGCGCAAGTGCCATGCCCCGACGCGCAAGGACCACGCACCCGACGCGCAAGGACCATGACACATTCCACGGGACCATGCCATCGTTCGGCCCTTTAGTGCTTCGCATGGTACTTGCGCGTCGCCGCCGCGTCCAGCTCGGGTGACTCTGCGTCATCCTTGGCCGTGTTTCCTTCAGGGGCAACGATAGGGGGGGATAGGCATAGGGGGCAAGGCATCGACCCCTTTATCGCCCCCGTTTCATTCATCGTCGATGGGGTCCTGGTAGCATCATCCCGCCCAGGAACGTGGGGATTTGCGATCGGGGGCCTATCGCCAATCTATCGGCGATGTATCGCCGATTCTAGCTCGATGTCTCCCCCCTAAGCCGGTCCCCCTGTCGTTGCCCCTCACGAGAGAGACACCGCGGGCTGTGTTGTCTAGTGCCCGAGAATACCGCCAAGGACCATGCCCCGACGCTCAAGGACCATGATCATATCTGCAGGGCCATGCCGTCGTAATGGTCGTGAAGAGCTTCGCATGGTCCTCGTGCGTCGGGGCATAGTCCCTGCGCGTCGGGCGTCTGGTCCTTGCGCGTCGTCCTTGCGCGGGATCTCCTCGTCCTCCTCCATCGGGGAAGGGGGTTTGGCCACGGAGGGGCGGAAGGCATCGGCGGGGGTCGCCTGCAGTGCTTTCCCTCCTCGGTCGGCATGTTTGGGGCGTCGTCCTCGGGCCGCGCGGTCTCCGCAGATCGCCTTGTCGCGGGCGACCACGTGTTGAGTCGGGGAACGCACAGTCGAGCATCGGATTGAGAAGCCTCCTCCCGAAATGCTGGGCCAGCGTTGCGTGGCCAGCTTGCTGGAGCGCCGGCCCAGTCTCTTGAGCTTGCTCGCCCTTCCGGCGTGATCCACAGAACCTGGCCCGGGTTTGTTTTGAGAGACCTCCTGGAAGCTGGCCCAGATTTCTTGCATGATGAGTTTCGTGATCGCATTCCAGTCTGTAGCCGTGGAAACGTCGCACCTTATATCCAGGGGCGCATGTGCAGTTATCTTGATAGGTGTTTTTGCTGGGCGCCGCAAGTGCACGAGTTTCGCGTGCAACCGCGCAGCACGGGCTCGAGACGAGGCGGTTTAGTTATGGCCCGATGGGCCTGAGAATTGGTCATTGAGCACACTCGAAGCAGACCATCAGAGTGCCTCATTCCAAACACTTTACCGCGTGACTGGATATCCAGAGTATCGAGTAGTCTTCGGGACAACCCGCTACCATGCCTTGGTTCTGGCTCGGAGGTTTGTTGGATGCCTCCTGGGGTCTCTTGAGATGCCTCGCGGGGGTCTCTTGACTTCTTGAGGGCCTCTTGGGGGCCTCTTGGAGGCCTCTTGGGGGCCTCTCGGGTGCTTCGTGGGGCCTCTTGTGGGCGTCGTTGTGGCCTCTGGGGGCCTGCTGTTGGTGTGATCTTGGGGCAAAGGTTCGCAAGGCCAGTTCGATGTTCCCCTGGGGTCGTTTGGGGGGCCTTTCGGGCCGTCTTAGGGGCTCCCTGGGACCATCCTGAAGCGTTCTGGGGGCCTCTTGGGCCGTCTTGGGCTTCCCCCCCGACTCATTGTCAGCAGTTTCAGGATACGCAATCTTGTTGGAGCGCGGGGGCCCTCTTGGGAGTCCTCTTGGGAGCCCTCTTGGGGCATTTTTGGGGCCGTCTTGGGCCGTCTTGAGGCCATCTTGGGCCGTCTTCAAGCCCTCCTGGGCCAGAGCACTTCCGGACCAGGTGGGAGTCCTCCGAGCCCGTCGACCTGCCCCCTCCCCTCAAATGGGCCGGTCTGGGCTCCTGGGAGAGAGGTTGGGGCAGGAGCATCAGTCTCACTTGCCGAGCACACCGCAAGGGGTCGGGAGTTTTGTGGATCAGGTCTTCGCCCCTGATCTCGAGACTGGCACTTGCAGTTCCCCCTGGTCATGCCGAGTTTGCTTCTGGCCAGCCTGCCTGGATTTGAGGCGTGGTTCATTGGCCAGCTGGCCGCGCTCTGCTTGCCGTGTTCTGGCATGCAGTTCCAGCACCTCCATTTCAGACACATGTGCACGGATTGTGGCGGACCATCCGTGCAAGTCTTATTTGGGGGCAGGTTCGTTGCAAGCAAGCTCTGGGCGCGCCTGAGATCTCAACCCATCGTTAGAGCTGTCGACCTGTCTTGGGGGCCTCCTGGGTCCTCTTGGGAACCTCGTGGGCCGTCTTGAGGCGATTTTGCGAGCCTCTTGGACCATCCTGGGCGCTCTTAAGACTGGAACGCTGGGTATGTCAAACTTGTGCCCCAAACATGAGGTCTTTCAGTGATTTTGGTCTCTTGGGCAAGCCGGCCCACGATGCGCCCAAGAGGACTCCAGGACGGGCTCATGGACCATCTTTGCCATGTTGGACGTGTGAAATCCCAACCACGCTCCCGAGGCCTCTGAACAAATCACGCGAGCCGGCCCGTCAGCGCCTGGGAGCACCAATGAATCCGGGCCCTGCGTTTTTGTAGAAGGACACAACATTCGTAACAGAGGACTCGAAGGGAACTGAGGACACTGCCTTCAGTGACTACTGCCATATAGTTTCAATCACGCAATCACTTGAATTCAGCATCGGGATCTCGATCGATACATCTTCATTAATGTTTCGCGACACGAAACGTCAATGTGTGCAACGTCTTCGGGGATGCACACATCATCGTTGTCGCATCCTTGGTTTACTCTGCCCAGCCTCCTCCTGCTCCTCCGTGCTCTTCTTTCTCCTCTCCCCTTCTCCCCGCTCCTCCGCGCTTCTCCTCATCCTCCTCATCATCATCCTCTTCTCCTCCTCCTCCTCCTCCTGCTCTTCCGCTCCGCTCCGCCACATCGCAATCGGCGCACACCCGAGGCTCCGCCCCCGGCGCCGGTGGCTCCGCCACAGCCTGTTCTGCCAGCTGGCTGGGAGCAGGAGACGCCCCAAGCAAAGGTAGAAGGGGCGGCGGCAGGAGGGGATGATGATGCGACGAGAGGCTTCGCAAGGTTCGTGCTCGATGGGTGTGAAGACTGGGGGCCAGGCGCGTGGCGCACTGGATCGCACGAGGATCCATCACCTACACCGCCGCCTGGCCTAGTCTCCGAAGCGAAAAAGATCGGGGGCACGATGGGGAGGGCGGTGGGAGGGGGCTGGAGATGGGGGGGGAGGTGAAGGATGGGGAGGGGTAACCTCTAAGGGTCTTTTGTCTTGATACCCCCCCTGCTTCTCTCGGCGGTGAATGAAACTGGTCCCCCCTCCTCCTCCTCCTCCTCCTCCTCCTCCTCCTCCTCCTCCTCCTCTTCCTCCTCCTCCTCCTCGTCCTCCGCCTCCGCCTCCGGCTCCTCCTCCTCCTCCTCCTCCTCCTCTTTCTCCTCCTCCCCCCTCTCGTCCTCCTCCTCCTCCTGCTCCTCCTCCTCCTCTTTCTCCTTCTCCTCTTCCTCCTCCTCCTCCTTCTCCTCCTCCTCCTCCTCCTCCTCCTTCTCGTCCTCCTCCTCCTCTTCTCCCCTCCTCCCCCTCCTCTTCCTCCTCCCTCCCTGGCGCGCATGCGGTGAGGAGTCGCCCAAAGGAGGGGCGCCCCTCGGGTGGCTTGGGGCGGCGCGACCTGGAGGAGGCACGTCGTCATCTGAGGCTGGACGCGGCTCGAAAATGGTGATGTTAGGGGAGGGACCCGCTTGTAGCTCTGTCTGCTTAGGGTGAACGCTACGCTCCTTTTGCAAGTGAGGAGTGCGCACGCAGGCACAGAGGAATCCGCAGGCGCCGTAGGGCGAACGTTGTGCTGTCTTGCCTCTCTTCCATCCTTCGGAGGAACTGTCTCGGTGCAAATGCGCTGAGAGTAAGTGAACGTTCGGGTCTGATTTTCTTTTCCGTTCGGGGAATGCGGTTGACGGCGGGCTCTGTCGGGGTGGACCGATGCGCTCACTCGAGGGTATTTTTTTGTTTTGTTTCGAACTAGCTTCGCGACTGGCGTCGCTCACTCACTCACTCACTCACTCACTCACTCACTCACTCACTCACTCACTCACTCACTCACTCACTCACTCACTCACTCACTCACTCACTCACTCACTCACTCACTCACTCACTCACTTACTCACTTACTCACTTACTCACTTACTCACTTACTCACTTACTCACTCCTCCTCCTCCTCCTGCTCCTTCTCCTCCTCCTCCTCCCCCTCCCTCTCCTCCTCCCCCCTCCCCCTCCCCCTCCTCCCCCCTCTCCTCCTCCTCTCCCTCCTCCTCCTTCTCCTCCTTCTCCTCCTCCTCCTGCTCCTCCTCCTCCTCTTGGCCTAAGGACCCTTCTGGGTTAAATGGAGCGAGAGGAACGTGGAGGCGAGGAGATGGGGATAGCTGGCGGAGGGAGGAGGGCGGAGGGGGAAGTGAAGGGGAATATGGGCGAGGGGGGAGGGGGAGCGCCCTGACTCTGATGCGCTCTATGGATTGAGCCGTCGGCATGCACGACGTGGTGATTTTGCAAGTGGGACCATTGTGGCGAAACAGGTGGCCCGGGTCGGTTTTTGTCCGCCAGGCTGGGAGCGCTTCCAATGCCGCCTGAGTCGTGGCTGGCCTGATTGGCTGGCTTGGCTGGGCTGGCCGAGTGGGCCGACATTGGCTGGGTTGGGTGTGCCGGCCGTGCGCGCTGGGGGGCAGGGAGGGCGCGAGACTCCGAGGTCCCGAACCCTTGGGCCTAGAGGTGGGGACCACGGAGTCTAGGGCCAGAATTGGGTCTTTGGGCCAGGGTTAAACCAGAGTTCCAGTCACACCTAAATGAGAGCTGGTGCTGAGGGCCGGACTTGAATTAGAGTTCCAGCTCAGACATAAATCAGACCTTCATCAAAACTTTGGGCCAACGCAGAGAAACAGAGCTTGCCTCCAAGAGACAAACTTAACTCTAGGCCTCCTGGCTGGGGTCGTCGGAGTAGATGGGGTCAGAGGATCGCGGCGCATCGCCGATGCATCGACGATGCGGCTCGATGCGGAGCCCGATTTGCTTCACGCCGACGTTGCCGATGCACCGCCGACGCCGACGATGCATCACTGGTGCATCGCCGATACATCGCCGATGCATCGGCGATGCGGCGTGATCCTCCGACCCCATCTACTCCGACCCCATCTAGGAGGCCTCTACGTATGGCTTCAGCTGATGAGTGCGAACAGGCGCTTACGCTTGAAGCTTTGAGCCGGGCAAGCAGGAGCAACCATCAAGGGGATGTGCACCAAGAACCTGCGGGTGCGAATGGAGTGAAGCTTCCTGATAGCAGCACTGGCTGCGCCACCATGCCCAGAGGAGTGAGCTGGCGCGCTCGGACCGTGCTTCGTGCAGACAGTGCTGGTAACGTGATGTGCGCAGGCCGCGAGCCAACACTCTTGAAGCGAGCTTTCTGGCAGTATCACCGGGAGCGCGAAATGCGCCGACAGCGAGCTGGCATGCTCGAGCTTAATGTCCTGCAGATGTTGTTTCCAATGCGATGTGAGCATGCCGCGAGCGGGCACGCTCAGAGTGAGCTTGCTGGCAAAAACGTGGCAACATTGTTGGCAATGCGAAGTGCACCAGGAGCGAGCTGGCGCAGGAGGGCAGGGTATGGCAGGGGGGGAGGATCATGAGGTCTGCCCAGTGGCTTTGTGTCGACTTTGTTTGATCCTGGGATGGCGTGGTCTCTTCCCGTTCCGGAATCGGCGGGGCAGGAGGGGGAGAAAGGTGATGAGATTCGAGGCTCTTTTGCGGCAGGTGGGGTCCAGGATATGAGTTCTTCGCGTGCTTCATTTGCAGATCTGGCAGGAAGACAGCCACACACGAATGCACCGAGTCAACGCTGGGTTGACTTCCCCAAATAAGGCGCAAGTCGGCAGAAGGTCTTCGAGATTCTCTTGAAGTGAAGCAAGGGTATTTGCACAGGCGGAAACTGTGTGAACCTTGGACATATCAAGAGGGAACAAACACCTGCTTCGAACAGGCAATGCATCGCAAGGTGAGGGAGACTAGGTGGCATGTCGTAGTCATGACTGCGGCATGCCAGTTTAATCCACTCAGTGCTTGCCACTGCCACAGCGAGACCCAAGCGATGAGTTGATTCGAATGTGGGCTCTCACTGCGGCGGATGTACTGGAGGTGGCCTGAGTCAGCTCAGCGAACAGAAAGTCACCCCATTTCGGCACACTCCTCACACGTTTCGTGGCCCCATAGGGAGCTCCATCTAAGGCCCCAGTGGGAAAGTTCGCATGGCGGCCCCGACCCATTTCGGCACACCCATCACACGTTTCGTAGGGAGCTCCACCGAAGGCTCCAATGGGAAAGTTCGCATGGCGGCTCCACCGAAGACCCCAGTGGGAAAGTTCGCATGGCGGCCCCGCCCCAGTTTGGCGCACCCCTCACGAGGATCGTGGCCCCATAGGGAGCTTCATCGAACATGATAGTTACGACTGCGGTACTCACAGCTGCATATGGTTGGGTCCTTCGTCAGGCAAATGTTTTTTTGTTTTTTGTTTTTTGTTTTTCCTTTTTACTTTACTTGCGACGCGATCATGCCTGAGTCTGCCCCCCCGTGGCCGCGGCCAGGCTCCGGACCCCGCCACCGGCAAGACGTACTACTTCAACCGGGCCACGGGCCAGTCCAGTTGGACGCCTCCGCTCGCCTGACGAGCGGGCATCGCCCGTGCTGCCGCCCCCTCCGGTCGGGTGAGCCCGCGCCCTCAGGGGTCAGAGTGCTACGCCTCATCTTAAGTCGGGCCTGTCCCTCTAGGAATACTCAAAAATAGTTTTAAAGATAGTCTGAGGACGATCATTGGCATATTTTGACTGTTTTTGAACACTTTTCGACTATTGTTTTTTCGTCCCAAATCCCTCTGTAGGGGGACACGCCCGACCTAAGCCTGATCCTTACTGCGCGCAGCTGCAAGCAGCACGGCCGGGTGTGGCTGTGGAGAGGATGCAGGAGGACAGGATGGATAAGGAGGACGAGGAGCAGGAGGAGGGTGACGAGGAGGAGGAGAAGGAGGGGTTCCGTGTGGGGGCGAGAAACTTGCCCAAGACGGTCGTAGTGCAAAAGGCACCGGTGCCCAGTAAGGCCTCATGGAGGTGGGGCTAGGAGCCCTGGTGAGGGGTGGCCTGGTGCAGGATCCTTCGGTGCACTGGAGCCATAATAGGGCCACTTGTAGAGCTTCTAGGGGCGATGGCGGAGGAAGGAGGTGGAGACGGGATGAGGAACAGAGGATGGGGGAAGTCGGGGCATGGTGTGCATCTGTAGAGAAGGGACCCGCAATATAGAAAGGTTGATAGTCAGCCCAGCGGGGGGTCTGGCCTTTGGCAGCTGCACGTGGCGCAGGGGGTGACCCTTTCCTGGCATACTGCGCGACGCGGGGTCGAGGGAGCTGGGGGCACCCAGAATGGAGGCAGCCCCAACTGGAACAGCAGATGGACTCCTTATGGCTTGCAGCTTTTTCCCGACCATCCCGTGGAGTTGAATCGTGGTTTGAAGAGACAGTCCCCGCGCCTCCTTCCTTCCTCCCTTCCTTCCTCTTCCTTCCTTCCTCTGCCTTTTCTTCCCTCCTCCCGTCGTCTTCCCTCTGCCCTCCGCATGCCAACCTGTGCGGCACACCCCTCTCACGCTTCGTGGCTCCATGAGGAGCTCCACCGAAGTACCCAGTGGCAAAGTGCACGTGAGGTTTCCCGCCCCATTTGGCACACTCCTCACACGTTTCGTGCCCCACGGGGAGCTCCACCGAAGGCCCCAGTGGCAAAGTTCACATGCGGTTCCCTGCCCACTTCTGCACACGCCTCACGCGTTTCGCGGCCCTATGGGGAGCTCCACCGAAAGCCCCAGCGGCAAAGTCCCCACGCGGTTCCCCGCCCCTTTGGGCACACCCCTCACACGTTTCACGGCCTCATGGGGAGCTCCACAGGAGGCCCCAGTTTGCGGTTCCCGGCCCATTTCGGCACATTTGTCATCAGTTTTGTGGCCCCATGGGGATTTCCAAAGAAGGCCCCAATGCGGTTCCCCGCCAATTTCGGCACGCGCCTCACACATTGCATTGCCTCATGGGGAGCTCCACAGGAGGCCCCAGCGGCAAAGTCCCCTATGCGGTTCCCCGCTCAATTGGGCACACCCCTCACACGTTTCTTCGCTTGATAGGGAGCTCCACCGAAGGCCCCGGTGGCGAAGTCCACATGCGGTTCCCCGCCGATTTCGGCACACCCCTCACACGTTTCGTTGCTTCATGGGGAGCTCTACCGAAGGCCCCGGTGGCAAAGTCCACATGCGGTTCCCCGCCCACTTCGGCACACCCCTCACACGCTGCGTGGCCCCGTAAGGGAGCTCCACAGAAGGCCCCAGTGGCGAAGTCCACATGCGGTTCCCCGCCCACTTCGGCACACCCTTCTCACATTTCGTGGCGCCCCAGGGAGGTCCAGCGAAGGCCCCCACGGTGTCCCCATCAGCCCCATCCCCGCGCTGGCCTACACGTTCTGAACGGGCTCCTTCGTTTTTTCTTTCGCCAGAGGAGAAGCGGATCCTGAGGGAAACGGGTCTTGATTAGTTTCCGCTGTTTTCGGGCTCTCGGAGCCCTCCAAGGGCCCCGGGACCGTCAGAAACCTCAGGACCCGTTTCCCCCTATGCTAGTTTCTCCTCTCGCATTCTTTTCTTTTTCGCCTTCGTGCCTTAGTTCGCCTCCGGGGCATCCCACTGCTCGCTTTGACCGGCGCCTGGCCGTCTTGCACCACCTGACTTGAAGGACATCGATCAAAGAAGGGGGGTCAATTTGCCCCGTCCCTTTGGAGCCTCCCCGATGCGCGTCTGGGGACTCTTGGGGCGCTCTTGTGGCGCTCTTGGTGCCCTCTTGGGGGTTTATTGGAGCCCTCTTGGGCTTCTCTTGGGTCTCTTGGGCCATCTTGGAGCAATCTTGATGCTTCAAATGCCGATCGGAAACAAAACGCGATAAGGTACAATCATTCGTTTCCCCTCAGCGTTGTAAGGAGTTTGACATCTTGGGAGTATCATTGGAAGGCTTCGTTGCCATGTGGAGCCGTCTTGGAGTGATCTTGGGGGGTCTTGGAGGATGTCGGAAGCGATCTTGCGCTACCTGTGGCCATCTTAGGGGCCATCTTGGGCTTTCTTGTGCCCTCTTGCAGCCATCTTGTGCCATCTTGGGCACTCCAACGCCTGGGGCCCGCCCCCGTCCAGACCCAGGTAGAGGGGAAGTGGTAAACCCCTCCCCGAAGGAGAAGAAGGAGGCTGGACAACGGAAACGCCTTAGACCACCTCCGCCTTAAAGGGTTGATGGGATTTCACAGGAGGGTTGGGGGGCAACAACTGGCCAGGATGGTGGAGGATGGGCGGAGGGAGGAAGCGGGAGGGAGGAGGGATGATGAATGGAAAAGGGGGTCTGTGTGTGGAGGGACGTGTAGGGAGAGGGGAGGGAAGAGGAGCGGAAGGATGACGATGATGATGGTGATGATGGTGATGATGGTGATGATGATGATGATGATGCTGATGATGATGATGATGATGATGATGATTCTTACCATTTTCATTATTGTGATGATGCTTATGATGCTGATGATGTCCATGATGATGATGCTGACGATGATGCTGACGATGATGCTGAAGACGGCGATGATGCTGCTGCTGACGATGATGGTGATGATGATGTTGATGACGATCATGACGATGACGATGACGATGACGATGACAACGACGATTTTGCTGATGACGATGGTAATTATGATGATGCTGATGATGCTGATGATGCTGATGCTGTTGATTATGGTGATGACGATGTCGATGATGACGACGATGATGATATGATGATGATGATGATGATGATGATGATGATGATGATGATGACGCTGATGCTGATGGTGGTGCTGCTGCTGCTGATGATGATGATGATGATTCTGACGATGATTGTGATGCTGCTGATGATGATGGTGATGCTGATGCTGTTGATGACAAGGATGATGCTGCTGTTGATGCTACTGCTGATGATGATGCTGATGCTGCTGCTGATGGTGATGGTGACGATGGTGATGCTGATGACGATGACGATGATGATGATGATGATGATGATGATGATGATGATGATGATGATGATGATGATGAGGATGAGGATGAGGATGAGGATGAGGATGGTGATGATGCTGATGATGATGACGATGATGACGATGATGATGATGATGATGATGACGATGATGATGATGATGATGATGATGATGATGATGATGGTGGTGGTGGTGATGCTGCTGCTGATGATGATGAGGAGGAGGAAGAGCAGGAGGAGGACGAAGAGGACGGGAGGTGCTGCAGCAGGCCGAGTTATGTAGCTAGGGTGACGCACGAGGAATGACGAGATATAGGCCTTGAGGGAGGCAACAGGGGGGAGAGTGGAGGGAGGGATAACGGTTAAGCCAGGTCGGACTGATTCCTCCTGCTCGACACTCTCCACCTCCATCAGTCATCCCCTCCTCTTCATCTCCCCTCCCGCTCCTATCCTCCCCGTCGCTCTCCCTCTCCCCTCCCGCAGCTACCCTTCCCCAGTTCCCCCCCACAGAACATCCTCAGAGCGTCTGCCCCTTCGTGCTTTTTGCGTCGCCCCCTCTACCGTTTCAGTCGCCGCGCTCTTCGGATACCCCCGCAGCGACGAAACACAAGTTGGTCGGCAACTGACGGGATGCGCGAATTACGGTGCAATCCGAGTTCTGCCGACCTATCCGTCGCACACACAGGCACGTGCGCGTGGCGAATAACGCTCAGATGGCAGTCGTGGAATCAAATATCGGTGGTTTCAGGCCGGAGCGCCGCACATCGTTTGAAGGCGTGATTGAACACGGAGAGCCGTGATCATGCGCAGTCAAGCAACTTACCAGCACATATTCTAAAACTCGAGATCGAATACCGGACTTATCCTCATCCAGCCTTTGATTTCCACACTCATATAACAGCCGGGGGATACTTGCGTGTTAGAGATCGCAAACGCATAATGCGTATGTATCATCAGTGGTAAAATTGACGCTTGACTTCACATGTTGGATCAATCGTTCACATGTGCACGCATACGCACAGACGGAGAGACATACAGACATGCACACACACATGAGACACACACGCGCACACACGCGCGCGCACACACAGACACACACACAGACACACACAGGCACACAAACACACACACACACACTCGCCATACACACACGCACGCACGCACGCACGCAAGCACACACACAAACACACACACACACCCACACGCACCCACACACACACACACACCCACGCACGCCCACACACACACACCCACACACCCACACACCCACACACCCACACACACCCACAAACACCCACACACCCCCACACCCCCCACACACACACGCACCCACACATCCGCACCCACACCCACACCCACACCCACACCCACACCCACGCCCACGCCCACACGTACACACGCACACACAGACACACACAGACACACACACAGACACACACACACAGACACACACACAGACACACACAAGCACACACGCAAACACACAAACACACGCACACACAAACACAAACACAAACACAAACACAAACACAAACGCAAACGCAAACACAAACACAAACACAAACACGACCACAAACACACGTAACCACAAACACAACCGCGAACACAATCACAACGACAAACAGAAACACAAACACAAACACAAACACACGCACAAACACAAACACAAACACAAACACAAACACAAACACAAACACAAACACACACACACACACACACGCGAACACAAACACAAACACAACCACAAACACAATCGCAAACACAAGCCCACACACAAACACAACCACAACCACAAACACATACACAACCACAAACACAAACGCAAACACAAACACAAACACAATCACAAACACAAACAAACACAACCGCAACCACACACAAACACAACCACAAACACAAACATAACCACGAACACAGACACACACACAAAAACAAACACGAACACAAGCACAAACACACACACAAGCACAAACACAACCACACGCACAAGCACAAACACAAGCACACGCACAAGCACACTCACAACCACAACCACAAACAGAAACACAAACACAACCACAAACACAACCACAACCACACACACAAACACAAACACAAGCACAACCACACGCACAAGCACAAGCACACTCACGCGCACAAGCACAATCACAAACATAATCACAAGCACAAGCACAAGCACAAGCACAGGCACAAGCACAATCACAATCACAAACACAAGCACAAGCATAAACACAAACACAATCACAATCACACACACAAGCACAAGCACAAGCACACGCACAGGCACAAGCACATGCACATGGACAAGCACAAGCACACGCGCAATCACACACACAAGCACAAGCACGAGCACAAGCACAAGCACAAGCACAAGCACAAGCAGAGGCACAGGCACAAGCACAAGCACAATCACACGCACAAGCACAAGCGCAAACACAAACACAAGCACAAGCACAAGCACACGCACAAGCACAAACACAATCACAAGCACGAACACAAGCACCAGCACCAGCACCAGCACCAGCACAGGCACAAGCACAAGCACAAGCACAAACACAAGCACACGCATAAGCACATCCGCAAGCTCAAGCACAAGCACAAGCAGAAGCAGAAGCACAAACACACGCACAAGCACACGCACAAGCACAAGCACAATCACAAGCACGATCACAAGCACAAGCACAAGCACAAACACACGCACAAGCACAAGCACAAACACAAACACACGCACAAGCACAAAAACAAGCACAAGCACAAGTACAAGCACAACCACAAACACAACCACAAGAACAAGCGCAACCACAAATAAACGCGCACGCGCGCGCACGCGCGCGCACACGCGCACACGCGCACGCTCGCACACGCGCACTCGCGCACACGCGCACGCGCGCACGCGCATGCGCGCACGCGCGCATGCGCGCACGCGCGCACACGCGCAGACGCGCGCGCACGCGCGCACGCGGGCGCGCGCGCACGCGCACACGCGCACGCGCGCACACGCGCGCGCGCGCGCGCCCACGCACGCAGGCGCGCACGCGCGTAACCGCGCACACGCGCACACGCGCACGCGCGCACGCGCGCACGCGCGCGCGCACACGCAAACGCGCGCACGCGTGCACGCGCGAACTCGCACACGCGCGCCCACGCGCGCACGCGCGCACACGCGCGCACGCGCACACACGCACAAGCGCGCGCGTACACGCACGCACGCGCACACGCCCACGCGCCCACGCGCGCACACACGCCCACGCGCACACGCGCACGCGCGCACGCTCGCACACGCGCACGCGCGCACGGGCGCACACGCGCACGCGCACGCGCACACGCGCACACGCGCACAACTGCACACGCGCACGCGCGCACATGCGCACGCGCGCACGCGCGCACACGCGCACGCGCGCACACGTGCATAAGCGCGCACGCGCGCACACGCGCACAAGCGCGCGCGCGAACGCGCGCACGCGCGCACCGCGCGCGCGCGCGCGCACGCGCGCGCACGCGCACGCGCCCGCGCGCACACGCGCGCACGCGCGCGCACCGCGCGCACGAGCGCGCGTGTGCGCGTGTGCGGCGCGTGCGCGCGCGCACCGCGCGCGCGCGTGGACGCGCAACGGCGCGCGCACGCGCCCAACGCGCACACGCGCGCACGCGCGCGCGCGCGCACACGCGCGCACACGGCGCGCACGCACACGCGCACACGCGCGCATGCGCACACGCGCACACGCCCGCGCGCACGCGCGCACACGCGCCTACGCGCCTACGCGCACGCGCGCACACGCGCACACGCGCACACGCGCGCACGCGCACGCGCGCACGCGCGCACACGCGCACGCGCGCACCCGCGCACGCGCGCACGCGCGCACACGCACACACGCGCACGAGCGCACACGCGCACGGCGCACACGCGCGCGCACGCCGCGCACGCGCCGCGCGCACACGCGCCACTCGCGCGCGCGCGGAAAGCGCACACGCGCACGCGCGCACGCGCGTCACGTGCGCGCGTGCGCGCGGCCGTGCACGGCTCCCACGCGCCACGCGCGCACACGCGCACGCGCTCACGCGCGCACACGCGCACACGCACACTCGCGCACACGCGCACACGCGCACACGCGCACACGCGCACACGCGCACACGCGCACACGCGCACACGCGCACACGCGCACACGCGCACACGCGCACACGCGCACGCGCGCACACGCGCACACGCGCACCCGCGCACACGCGCACGTGCGCGCGCGCGCACGCGCGCACGCGCG
>CAUYUJ010015419.1:28375-43375 GCA_963575745.1 Prorocentrum cordatum
TAATGCTGATGCTCATGCTGTTGATGATGGTGATGCGTATGATGATGCTGCTGCTGATGATGCTGGCTATGCTGATGATGATGACGATCATGCTGATATTACTGATGATGATGATGCTTATGATGCTGTGGAGGAGGATGTTGATGGATATGAATATGAAGATGATGATGATGCTGATGCTGATGCTGATGCTTTTGATGATGACGATGACGATGACGATGATACTGACGACGATGATGATGGTGCTGCTGATGATGATGCTGGTAGTGGTGGTGATGATGATGATGGTGCTTCTGGTGCTGATGCTGACTATGATGATGATGATGATGATGATGATGATGGTGGTGACGATGCTGATGATGATGCTGATGCTGACGATGCTGATGATGATGCTTATGCTTGTTCTTATTATGATTATGCTGGTGATGCTGACGCTGATGCTGATGATGATGCAGAGGATGATGATGATGTGGATGATGATGCTGATGCTGATGGTGATGATGCTGATGATGCTGATGATGCTGGTGATGCTGATACTGAGGCTGCTTATACAGATGATGGTGCTGCTGATGATGATGCTGCTGCTGCTGATGATGATGATGATGATGATGATGCTGATGCTGATGCTGATGCTGATGATGATGATGATGATGATGATGATGAGGAGGATGATGATGATGATGATGCTGATGATGATGATGATGGTGGTGGTGGTGGTGGTGATGATGATGATGATGATGATGATGATGATGCTGACGTTGGGGAGGGGGATAAGGAGGAGGAAGCTCGTGAGAAATGACCAGGATTAGTGAGACCGGGGAGGAGGAAATGTGTGAAGCATGGGGAGGAGGAGGAGGCTTAGGCTGATGATGAGGAGGACGGGATGGATGGAGGGAGGGAGGGAGGGAATCAGCGTTACTTTTGCGTCTGGGCAATCCTACACCTTGTCAGAACACTATTACTGGGATTTCAGCGCAGCGACTGCACGCGACTGTTGCGTTCTCACAATCCAAAAGCATGCCAGAACACCAGTCCTGGGACTTCAACCATACGCTTGCATGGTCTAGTTTTAAGACGAATGTGCGCGGCGCTAAGGCGAGAGCCAGCTGTTGAAAAGGAACCGCTCTCAATCTTTGAAACTGCTGCACATTTGTTAGACGAATGAGAGCGGCGCTAAGGTGAGCGCAACATTTCGAAAACGATCCGCCCACTACCATGGAACAGGTTGCGAACTTTCATGTGAGCGGCGCTCACTCGAGAGCCATATTTAGAACACGGGCCGCCCTCAATCCTTCAAACGGTTGCACACTTTTCAGACGAGTGTGCGCGGCGCTAAGGTGGGAGCCACATGTTGAAAACGGCCCGCCCTCCATCCTTGAAGCTTTTGGCAGTGTCAAGCTTCATGATCACAGACGGCGAGGAAGTCTCTGGCGAAACGCCTTGCCCGCCCTACCGACACGTCCCGGGGTGCGACAGGGAGGAATTAGTTATAAGGATAACTGATGGGGGGGATGATGATAAGGAGGAGGAGGAGGAGGAGGAGGAGGAGGAGGAAGATGAGGATGATGAGGAGGAGGAGGAGGAGGACAGATGAGGATGAGGCGGAGGAGGAGGAGGAGGAGGAGGAAGAGGCTGGAGGAGGAAGAGGCTGGAGGAATGATGAAGGAGGAAGGAGGAAGGAGGAAGGAGGAATGAGGCAGGAGGAAGGAGGTGGATGAGGAGAAGGAGGAGTAAGAGGAAGAAGAGGAGGAGGAGGAGGAGAAGGAGGAGGAGGAGGAGGAGGAGGCGAGAGAAGAACGAGGAACATCTGCAGAATAGTGAGGATGATGATCATGACGAGTGAGGAGATGAAGGAGGGTACTCAGGACAAGTAGTGACGGGAGGAGGAGGAGGCGGACGGAGAAGGAGGAGAGCGAGGAGGAGGAGGACGAGGAGGAGGAGGAGGAAGAGGATAAGGGGTGGTGGTGGTGAGGAGGAGAGGGCCCCAGGAGGCCCCACTAGGATGACGAGCGTCGTGAGACAGTCACAAGCGAGAGATAAAGAACGCGCTAGAGCACGCAGCATAGCACCACGTATAATAGACTGCCGAAGTATGGCGCACCATTGTTAAGGATGCGCGTCATAGTATGAGCTTGCTTAGATCGAGTCCTTACTGGGTTCGTGGATTCCTCATGTTTTTTTGCACCGTGCAGGGCCCAGCATAGTTCACCTCAATGCATGGATGAGTGAGGCTGCGGACTCAATGTTTTAGCCCTTGAGCATCATGGCCAGCCCTCCGATTTCGGAAATAAGTCTCGCCCTCAGTTCGCGTCAAATTGCGCCCAGCCATGGTGCTATCAGTCTCTTTCGAATTTTGATGTTGCTGTGCTCCTCGCCACCACTCGAGTGGACAGTCTTCGTGTTGCGATCGAGCGGTAGAGGCTGGCCGATGGTGGCTCAGTAGCCAGTGCATCCACACATGTGCGGCTGTATTTTCCAGGCGTGTTGGTGCTACGAACAGCCATTACTGCCAAGTGGAGCGCATGCATTTGTCCCGTGCGCCCGGGCTTCTTGCAGCTTTGACTTTGAAGCATATACAAGTGTGACTCCAGGAGGGGCAGAGGGGAGTTGGGAGTGGCATGAGCCGAAGACAGGGTAAAACGTAAGCTCCCGTGCTGCGTGCATTATTTCCGTGCGTGTCTCGAGATATCCGTCCAGCATGTTGTCGACTAAACTGCTTACTTGTGTTTTCCTAAACCGCACATGCTGCAAGGGTCGTGTTTGTATTTCACACTTTCTGCATTTTGGAATGCGAAGAGTGTGCCGCTGGAGTGCCGTGCCGCGCCTGCGTGCCGTGCCGTGCTTGCGTTCCGGAACGCAGCGCGAGAAACGTGCCGTGCCGTGCCGTGCCCGCATTCTGTGCCGTGCCCATTTTCTAGACTGCGAAACATGTACCGTGCCGTGCCGTGCCTGTGTTCTAGAGTACAGCGAATATGCCGTGCCGTGCCTTGCCTGCTTGACGTGCATGCGTGTCGTGGCGTGCGTTCTAGAATTCGAGGGGTGTGCCATGCACTGCCGCGACGTGCCTGAGTGCCGTGTCGTGCTGTGTCGTGCCGTGCCTGTGTTCTAAAGTGCGAAGCATGTACAGTGCCATGCCGTGCCGTGCCTGCGTGCCATGCCTGCTTGCCGTGCCGTGCCGTGCCTGTGTTCTAGAGTGGGGAAGATGGGTCGTGCAGTGCCGTGCCGTGTCTGCGTGTGTCATGCCGTGCTTGCGTTCCGGAATTGCGGAAAAGGTGGCTTGCCGTGCTGTGCAGTGTCTGTGCGCTATGCCTTGCCGTGCCTGTGCTCTGGAATGGGGGAGACGTGTCGTGCCGTGCCGTGCCGTGCTTTGCTGTACAGTGTTGTGCCTCTGCGTTCTAGAATGTGAAGCATGTGCCGTGCCGTGTCGTGCCGTGCAGTGTTGGTTTTTAGGGTCTCCATGCTGGTGCAATTCGGTGGCTCCCTCAAGCAGGTGCAGGCTAATACTGTCACCATTCTCGGGCCAATCGGACATGCTGGGACGTGCACTGTGCAGGTCTCACGATGCATGCTGCATGTCGATCTAGTGCATGTGTGGAGAGGGGAGTACTCGTTGATCCCCCAACACGCATGGTCGTTATCCCTGGAATCCTACAGCTTGTCTACCAGCCTTGGGTGCTACTGGATTTTGTTTGGGAGCGCTGTGCTGTGAGGAGAATCCTGGAGGCATCGCGCGGCGCGCAGTAGTTGTATTATCTAGTTCGCACGTCCGCCCCGTCAGAGATTGGACGATTTTGCCTTGGCGATTTTCCAGCGTAAGTGCGACGTAATTCCGACGTGGATCCGACGTAAATCCGACGCACTCTGGCGTGAACCCGACGCAGATTCGACGTGGATCCTACGTACATCTGGTCTCAAGGTGCCGCGCGAGGCCTCGAGGATTTTCCTCGTGATGCTGCGCCAGCGCAGTTCTACCGCAGCAACCCGTGGTAACGTATGTGCCGCGCCCCCTTTCAGAAGGATAGTGCCCATTGTTTGACCGTCCAGCACGGCAACTAAGGAGGAAGCGATGCGTTCGCTCAAATCACTTCGTCGGCCGCGTTGGTTCATTCGTTGCGACCTGGCACGCGAAGGTGTTCAGGTGGTGCCGCCACTGGCGACTGGTCGAATGCATATTGCATTTTTAATGTTTGCGGCAAGCCTCGTGCACATATCTGCCAATGCGATGTCTACTGGATGCAAGTGGGGGGGGAGGGCTGTGATGTACACCGCGATATACGAAGGCGCTGCTGAAGCTATGATGCCTGGATCAATGGCGGGGCTTTGCGGGAGGGGAAGCACCAGGAGAAGGAGGACAAACAATATGAGCATACGTAGCAGAGAGAAGCAGAATGCGGAGGAGGAGGAGGCGGAATAGGAGGAGGACGAATAGGATGAGGAGAAGTGGAACAGCAATAGAAGCAATTGTATAAGGAGGAGGAGGATGAGGAGGGACACCATCAGTCCATGTATGCACATAGGAGCGGTGCGCAGCAGCGCAAGTCGCACAGCGGACGCGTTCATGGCGCCTGTCAGAGCGATGAGGTCGATGAGCCGGAGGAGGAGGAGGAGGAGGAGGAGGAGGAAGAGGAAGAGGAGGAGGTGGAGGAGGAGGTGGAAGAAGAGGAGGATGAGGAGGAAGAGGATGCGGATATGGACGACGACGGCATCGGCGGCGAGGACGACGAGGACGTCGATGAACACCACGACGAAGTCGAATGCAGGTACGGGGGCGAGGACAGGGATGCGGAGAAGGATGCTAAAGAGAAGGTGGCGAAAGGAAGACAAAAGAGGGGATAAAGGCGAAGAGGAGGAGATCGGTCGGTTGGTCGTGGACCTCGAGTGGTTCAGTTTGCTGCTCTGCCTGGGGGGCTGAGGGCGACAATGGCGACCCTCAGCCCAAAAAGGAGAGGAGGACGACCAGTGTAAGCCCAATGTTCATCAACGATGGTGCTATAAGCCTTTCATGGGTCCCTATGAGGGTTTATGTTCAGTGAGGGAAGTGGCCCGTTGGAAGACAACCGCCTGAAAGTCAGAGCCGGGCCAAAACGCAATTCCTGGGACTTCAGCGCCGACAGTCAACGATAATTTTGCGTCCTGTCGATCCCGAGTCGCGCCAGAACGCCATACCTGGGACTTCGACACCGCGAGTCAACGTGACTGTTACGCCCTGACAGGCTTATACCGTGCCCAAACATTATTCCTGAGACGTCAGCGATCAGACTCCTTGAAACTGCTGTAAACTCTTAGGGCGAATGTGCGCGGCGCTACTGCGAGAGCCGCATGTTGAAAAGAACCGCCCTCCATCCGAGAAGCCTTTGCGAACTTTTGAGCGCGAGACGCCGAGGCGAGAGCCACATGTTGACAACGGCCCGCCCTGCATCCAAGAAGCTCTTGCAGACTGGACGAATGTGCGCGGCGCTAAAGAGGGACCCACATGTTGAAAACGACCCGCCTTCCATCCGTGTAACGGCTGCAATTTTTAAGCTTAAGAGTCATATTTCTCAGGAGTTCTCAGGGACAACTCCAGGACCGCCCTACCGACACGTCTCGGGGTGCGACAGGAGGGAGTTAGTTATAATGAACAGGGGAGGAGGAGGAGGAGGAGGAGGAGGAGGAGGAGGAGGAGGAGGAGGAGGAGGAGGAGGAGGAGGAGGAGGAGGAGGAGGAGGAAGAGGAAGAGGAAGAGGAGGAGGAGGAGGAGGAAGAGGAGGAGGAGGAGGAGGAGGGATAAAGGAGGAGGAGAGGAGAGGAGGAGGAGGAGGAGGAGGAGGAGGATGAGGAGGAGGAGCAGGAAAAGGAGGAGGAGGAGGAGCAGGAGGAGGAGGAGGAGGAGGAGGAGGAGGAGGAGGAGGAGGAGGAGGAGGAGGTGACGGTCCGCCACCCGGCGGCTGGCGACGAGACGTCGCTATGGGCTGCGGCGCGAAGGCCAGGCGAGGCTACGCGCAGGTCCGAGCGCAAAAAATACGAGAGGTATCCAGGCGAGCGTTTGACTGCGTTCGCCATGGAGACCTCGGGCCGCCTGGGTGCCGAAGCGCGGCAGTGGCTGCTGGCGCAGGTGCGCGAGCTCCCGGAGGACACGCAGCCAGGGGAGCTGGCTCGCGCCTACAAGGCGCCCAGCTGCGCGCTCCAGCACCAGATGGCGCGCCAGCTCCGGCGCGCGTCGGGCTGCGCTGAGCTGCGCGGGCTGCCGCCCCGGGGCTTGGGGCGGCGCTGGACTGGGGCGCGGGTCCTGCGGCGACGCGCTGAATGGGCGGCGCCGTGCTGGGCGGGGCCCCGCGGGCGCGGCGACGGCGGCAAGCGCTGCGACTGGGCTGGGCTGGGCTGGGCTGGGAGCGCTGGACAGCCCTACGCGGGCGGCGCAGGCAGTGCTGCGGGCGCCGACCCTGGCGGCGGCTGCGGGCAGGCCCGGCGTACTGGCCGACCCGCGGGGCCGCCGGTCGGGCGGAGCTGGCCCGTGGGCGGGCTGGGGAGCTCTGGAGGCCCGGGAGGCGAGGCTACCCGTTCCTCCCTGAGCACGGCGCGGTCCCCGGTATCGCAGTCTAGAGGCCCTGGCTGGCGCACCCTCTCGGCTCCAGGGCCCGCCACCGCCGAGAGGTGTGCTGGTCCTGGGGTTGGGAGGTTACGCCGGCTCCCGACCACAGAGCTTCGGCCGCGGCAGAGACCCGCGCGCGCCGCCGGAGGGGGAGGAGGAGGAGGAGGAGGAGGAGGAGGAGGAGGAGGAGGAGGAGGAGGAGGAGGAGGAGGAGGAGGAGGATGCGGAGATGGACGACGACGTCGGCGTTGGCGGCGGCGAGGACGACGAGGACGATGTGAACACCACGGCGACGACGGTGAACGGGGCCGAGGACGGATGCGGAGAAGGGTGCCGCATGGAATTTGGGGAAAGGAGGGGGGATGCGGACGAAGAGAAGGCGATGGGTCGGTCGGTCGGTCGGTCGAGGACCTCGACTGATTCAGTTTGCTGAGCTCTGCCCGGGGGCTGAGGGAAACACTGGCGACCCTCAACCCAAAAAGGTGAGGAGGAGAAGGAGGAGGCGGAGGAGGGGGAGGAGGGTTGCATATTGTTTTCCTTTGGCGGCCCGTCCTTGACCTTGACGGTTAATTTTCTCTTCGGAACGCTCCTGACCCGCTGCGTCTGCACACCACTTCATTTTTGGTGATGAGAGCCGCGAGAATTTCGGGTTTAGAGGCGGCGGCTGCGGACGAGAAGGGGAGCGAAGAGGACGCCATTGCAGGGCCAGGTGCAGTGTGAACTGCCATGGGCGCCAGGCTGACTTGATTCGCAATAGTTCCGAATTGCCGACCATTTGCATCAAATGGGGGCGCCGAAAAAGACCAACGGCACGTCCTACAGCAGAGGACGGACCATCCTAAAGGGGATGACGGCGCCGCCTCCTCCTCCTCCTCCTCCTCCTCCTCCTCCTCCTCCTCCTCTTCCTCCTCCTCCCTCTCTTCCTGCCCCCCCGGCCGCCGCTCCCGCAGCTTCCGCCGCCGCCATCCCGCTCCGCTCCGCCGCCGCCCGCTCCCCCAAGCGAGGGCGGGGGGCAAACCCCAAGGAGATACATGAAAAACCAAAGAAGTCAAGGGCCGACGGCTGGAACACCAAAGCAACGTAAGAAACAAACAGCGAAACACAACGCAATATAAACGTTTCAATAGTTCGTCCACCCCCACAGCCACCCAGAGGAAGTAGTTAAGTACGTTTGTTTGTTGTTTTTGTTCACCCTTGTTTTTTCGTGGTTCAGCCTCTTGTCTCATTGTTTTTGTTGTTTCCCCCTTCTTGTTTTCTTGTTTTGCAACCCCAGCTGGAGGATGAATAATAACTGGAATATGAGAACGGAGGAGGCGGCGGATAGGGAGAGAAGAGAGAGGGAGAGAGAGAGAGAGAGAGAGAGAGAGAGAGAGCGAGAGAGAGAGAGAGAGAAAGAACGAGAGAGAGGGGGAGGGAATGAGAGGGGGAGGAGAGAGAGAGAGAGAGAGAGAGAGAGAGAAGGAGAGAAAGAGAGAGAGAGAGAGAGAGAGAGGGAGAGGGATATATA
Source organism: Prorocentrum cordatum (assembly GCA_963575745.1). Taxonomy (NCBI): domain Eukaryota; class Dinophyceae; order Prorocentrales; family Prorocentraceae; genus Prorocentrum; species Prorocentrum cordatum. The sequence continues at coordinate 36,454 of CAUYUJ010015419.1, forward strand.
ACTATGTGTATACATATATGAGAAAGAGAAAGGAAGATTGACAGAGAGAGAGAGAGAGAGGCATATATATATGTATATATATATAGAGAGAGAGAGAGAGGAGAGAGAGAGAGAGAGAGAGAGAGAGAGAGAGAGAAAGAGAGAGAGAGAGAGAGAAATAGAGAGAGAGAGAGAGCCAAATAAGCAGAGAGAGGGATAACGAGGGATAATGAGGTTAACAGAAAACAGGAGAAGAGTAGATGGGCGCACCCGCCTCTAGTCTTTGGGGCAGGAACAGCAGGGTGACCGATAAGCGCTTGCACCCGTGTGTACATATACACATGTTTACACGTACATTCAGATGTATACATGTGTATACATATGTATAGGTATATGTATACATATGTATAGGTATAGGTATAGGTATATATATATATGTATATATATATATATATGTATGTATACATGTATATGTATATGTATATATATATATATATATATATATATCACATACCGGGGTACCGGGGGGGCCAGGGCCCCGGGCCGGGACACCCTCCCGAATTCCCCCCCCCCCCGTAACCCACTGTGCCCCCGGGCGTCCGGAGGCTCTTTTGCGCCCCCGGAGGCGTCCACCACGGCTTCCGGGGACGGCAAGAAGCCGCCAAGACGGCCCAAGAGCGCTCCAAGACTTTCAAGATAGCCCCATCAAGGCCCAAGGGTTCCCCAAGAAGCCCCAGGGGCGCTCCGAGAGGCTTTCCAAGAGAGCCCAAGAGGCTAAAATCATAGATTTCCATTGTGTTTTTCAATGTTTTTTGCTTGCCCGCGTTTTCGGGCTTCTGACCTTCCAAGATTGCCGAGGAAGCCTCGAACATCGCCCCAAGACGGCCCAAAGGCCCCCGAGAGGCCCCCAAGACAGCCCAAGAGGGCGCCCGAACGGTCCAAGAGGCGCCCAAGACGGCCCAAGAGGGCTTCAAGACGGCCCCAAGAGGTGCCAAAGAGGGGGAACACGAACCGACAATGGAGATTTCCGCCCCAATAGGCCCCCAAGAGGCCCCCAAGAGGCCCCAAGAGGCTTAAAAATGCCTCCATCAGGGACCCCAAAGAGGCCCCAAGATGCCCCAAAACGGCCCAAAAGGGTCGGCCTGTGGGGCTCACCGAACCCCCCGAGACGGCCCAAGAGGCCCCGAAGCCGGCCCAGGAGGCCCAACCAGACGGCCTCAGGGAGGCCCAAGAGGGCCCCGTTCGAAGTCATGTTCCCGGAAGCCTCTCCGGGAACATCACTTCCGGGTTCCGAGGACGCCCTAGAGGGCCCCAGGACAGCCTCAGCGAGGCCCAAGAGGGCCGGCGATGGCTTCAAGATGGCCGAAGAGGGCCCCAAGAGGGCCTTCAAGAGGCAAAAATCAGCCCGTCACCGTAGTAAAACGTACGGACTCGGCGCGAGACAACTGGCGACCGCAGCTGCCGTCCCTTCGTGCTGGGCGAGTGCGAACCTGGCGTTCAGTTTGGACGGGAAGTGTCGGGTCTGTTGCCATTCGGGGCTGCGCCAGGTTAGGCCACCCCCAAGGTCAGGTTCGGGAATGGGTCGTAGCAACACGACGACGACGACGACGACGACGACGACGACGACGACGACGACGACGACGACGACGGCACGCCCCACAGGCTCCCCAAGACGCCCCAACCCATGCTCCCAGAAGGCCTTCTGGGAACCCGATTCATACGGCCTCCGCCCCCTACACAACAATTTTCCTCGAAGGCCTTTCGGAATGCAGATTGGTATGCGTGGACTGTGGTCTACTACTTTAGTGGAGCAGTGAATTCGTCAAGTTCTGGGGCCTGCTAGAACCTGAGCGCGCGCGACGCGCGCGCGCGATGGTTCTAGTATGTCTATTTACACGCATGCAGGTTTGTTTATTTGTATGTATGCGTGCATGTATGTATGTATGTATGTATGTATGCATGTGTCCATGTACGCACGCATGATTGTATGCATGTATGTATGTGTGCATGCATGGGTGTATTTATGCATGCATGCACGCATGCATGCATACTTGTACGTACGTATGCATATGTATGTAGGTGTACGTTTATGTGTTTATGCATGTGTAAATACATGTGTGTATGTATGCATGCATGTGTGTATGCATGCGTGTACGTATGTATGTATGGATGCATGTATGGCGCCACTAGCCTCTTGGGAAGGTTCGATATCCTACACCTGTCACCATGCAGATATGATGATTTGACTCGATGATTCTCTCGAGCCCCTGATGAGCTGTGGCGGGAACTCCCGCTCCACACAGTCCAGGCCCACACGGGCCTCGCATAAAGTGCCTCCTTGGGCCTGTCTCGCACGCAGGGCTCCGCTCTGAGAGCCTCGGGAGAAGCCGTACACTCACTGACACATGCACGCCCCCACGGCGCTTCGTCCGAGGCGTAGGCCAGCTCCTTGCCATAGGCCTCAAGCTGGCTCTTGATCTGGCCCGCCTCCGTCTCATTCTCAGCCGTGGCTCGCCTCTAGCAGTGAAACGAACCTTGGCTGCTGGTACTTCCACTTGTACGTGCACGGCGCCTGGCTCATCTTGTCGATCATGATCGGATGATTCGTATTCTTCACCTTTGCTTTCACGCTGCCGATCGGGCCACTGCTGCCCTTTTCGCCTTTCTCGCACATCTTCATCGGATTGTCCGTAAACTGCACCTCGGGTGGTTCCATCATGTTCCTGCAGCAGTACCCGCAGGCAATGCCGCCCAGGAACACCAACACCACACCATCATCAGCACTCGTAGATCGTGTCCTGGATCGCTGCTGCCACCAGGTCGGTAGCCCTCGGCTTGTAGCTCTCCACTGCGCACGTCGAAGCTGCCGAATTCCCAGCAGCTCCCTGAGCCAGCAAGGTGGCCAGCAGGCCTCTCCTTGCCCAGCTCCTGCTCGTCGCTGCCGGGCACGCCTCCAGCTCCTCGTGTTTGTCCATATCGCTGCAGTCGACGATGCCCGCCAGTCCTCGAAGGTACTCGAACCTCGCCACTGAATGGGCCTTCGTGCCCAGGTCGGCCACGTTCCTCTCGCCGCTCTCCTTCTTCACGTTGAGACCGTGCACCGTCCGCTTCTGTTGGATCCACAGCGCCCTGGCGTCCAAGTGCTTCACCTTGCCAACGCCTTCTCTCCGCCTTCGCCGCGCTGCTGTCGATCCCCAGCTCCTAGGTCACCTGGTAGCCCAGTCACTCCAGCACGTTCTTGACTAGCTTGCCGTCCTTCACTACCGAGGTCGCTCCGTTGAACTCCGCCTCTCCAGATGATGTCGTCTGGGCTCCCTGCCTCCTCGCGAACGCCGCGAAGTGCACCCCGTCCAGCTTCGTGATACCGCAGGTCATCGCCCTTCGTGTCTCCTTGCATGTAGCGAAGTCTGTGTCCGTGAACATTTGCAACTTCACCTCGCCTGGCTTGCTCGCCGCCGGCTTTTTGAGCAGCGCGCCGTACGTCTTGGTCCCCTTCAGGTACCTCACGAGCTTCACCAAGCGCTTCCTGTCGAATTCCGTCGGCTGGCTCAAGTGCCGCGACAAGAATTGCACGTCCCGCTGGATGTCTGCTCTGTCGGGGGAGATGTAGAGCGAGATCCCGACACCCGTGCGGAACTTCGCCTTCTCCACTTCATCCAAGTCGGGGCTGCAGGTCGGGTCCTCCTCCGTCAAGCTTGGCACCTTCGCGGGCCTCGCCTTCTCCATGTCCATCACAAGGATCAGGTCCTCGATGTGTTTGACGCTCGGTCTCAGCATCACGTCGCCGTTCATGAGCCTCAACCTGTCCCGCTTCAGGTGAGAGTCGCGCCCTCGCCTGATGACGTCCGTCGCCTTCAAGTCGAACGCCTCCCTCGGCCTCTTGATGATCCCGTCCAGGTTCCTTATCGGTCCTTCGCCATGGAAGTCGTCCATGTGCACCTCGATCAGGATTTCCTTCTCCTTGTGGTGGTAAAACTGCGGCTGGCTCGCACCTATCGAAGCCCTCGCCCTTGAGAGTCTTCGCCGCCCTGTCTACCCACCCAGCGCCTGCCACACGCTGTCCGGGTAGCATCTTGCCCAAGGCCCAGACGATGCCAGTCGATCTGCCCCATCTCAGCCAAGATCGCCAGGTACTCTGGTGGTGGCTCCACGCAAGCCCTCTCCGTCTGGTCCGCCTGGTAGTATGCCTTCGTGCAGTCCGCGATGAATGTCCCGTGGTTCTCCTCCTTGATGCCGACGAAGTCCACCAGCCTGCTCGTCTGTGCTGAGGAGCTCGCCGCGAACGCGTCGTCCCGCTGCTCCATCCATTAGAACTCCTGGGCCACGTACCTCCACTTGCAGACGCCTCCTCGCATCTGCGGCTCCCAGCGTGCCTTGATCATTTTGAACTCCCCGCTCTCGCTCCTCGGGATATCCCTGTGGGCGCCGTCGTGCGCCAGCACCTCGAGCGCGCCCCGCTTCCCCTTGAGCTCCACCGCGGGCTCCAGACCGCTGGTCGTCACGTAGGATGCCGTGCCCATGCTGTCCAGGATGCTGTAGTCGATGGGATCCTCCAGCGAGATCGCGTCCACATGCCTCGCTCGCTTCCCAGGTGGGCCGAAGTCCTCACCTCGGCGTCATCGGCGCGTCCTCCTCCATCGCGTTCTTCCCCTGAGGTCTGGCTGCCGCCGCTGCTCCCGCTCCAGGTCCTACCGGTGCCACTGGTGGTTCCGCTGCGCCTCCTGCTGCTGCTGGCGCCCCCTGGTCGGGCGCCCCCCTGCTGCGGCGCCGCTGGAGCTGCCGCTGCCTCCGCCTCCGCCTTCGCCTTTTGCTCCGCCGCCGTCGGGGCGATCGTGGGAAGAGGTCGCTGCGTCTCGGGTAGCAGCTCGCGCGGCTTGGCGCTCCGTGCCTCCCAGGGCAGGGCCTTCGCCGCCTTCGTCAGCTTCGCGTCAGCTCGCAGCGCTGGCCCCAGCCTCCTGCAGGTCCTGGCGCGATGCCACCCCGCAGGCGTCAGGAACAAGTGATCGTCGCTCTCCTTGTGCTTCCCGATCCATATGTCCTTCGCGAAGCTCGACTCGCCCTTGTGCTTGAGCGACGTCGCCGTGATCTGCCTCGCGTGGGAGGTCGGCAGTTTGAAGGGCGCCGTCTCCGCGAAGGGGAGAATCTCGTCGTTATAGGTCACTCCGGATGCTGCTTGATGAGATGTCCCCTGTTCGGCCCGTGGTCTGTACGTAGAGGTCGCCCAACTAACGTATCTCGTAAGCAAGCACCAGATCGGTGCGTCCGCTGTGATCTTCATGCCGCAGCGCTTCTCCAAGTCGAACCTGTACGTCCTCACCTTCGCCTGAAACCATCTGATCGGAGCCTCGATCGCGCCCGTGCTCTGACTGCCCTTCAGGTTCCCGCGCTTCTCCTCCAGCTTGATGCTCTTGCTCAGCTTCTTGCGCGCCTCCTCCGCCAAGTTCAGGATCGTCGGCTCGCCGTCCGTCTTGATGTCCGCTGTCGTCAGATGCGTGCCCTTGGTGAAGCTGCTCGCGCTGGCCACCGCGTAGTCAGTGACCGCCTTGGTCGGCGTCGAAACCGCGTTGAACGTCAGCGCGTCCCTGTCCGCCATCGCGGGCGTCGTCGCGAAGATGTCGTCCGCTGGAGGTTCCTCGACCCCGATCTCCGCCCAATTACCGTTGGTCTTCATGTAGCAGAGGTCCAGGGTGATCTGCGCTTTCCCCGTGTCCACCTGGTCGAAGGTGAGCGCCCAGTGCGGTTGTGTCGTCTCGTTTCCTCTCACGCAGGCCTCGCGCCATGGAGCTCTCGTGAGATGTAGAAGTTCGCGCGCTGCTCGCTCCGCCTCCGTCGGCGCTGCTGGTCCAGCAACTTCACGTGTGCGATCGTGAGTCCTCCCTGAACGGACTCCTCGTGCCTGCGCTCCAGCTCCTTCATCCTGGCGTGGCGCGCTGTGATCCTCCGCTCCGCGTCGCTGAGCCTCGTCCACAGCCCGCCCTTCCTGCCGTAGATCGGCTGCCCCAGCTCCCTGAGCCTGGTCCGCATGTCCTCCGCGCGGCTGTCTGGGTGCAGGACGATCTTCTGCCCTTCATGCAGTAGTGCTGGTTGCCGAGCTAGACGTTCCCTTCCTTCCCTTGATGCTGGTTGCTCAGGTCCGAGTCGTGCTGCCGCAGCATCTGGCGCCACTGGTGCTGCTGCCGCCGCGCCCCCGCTGCCAGAAGCCTCAGGCGATGGCGCGAACTCCTCCTGCTGCTCGTTCGCGTTCACGCTGGCTGGAAACTCCTTCGCCTCCATCTTTGTCTTGAAGCTCTTTGCGTTGAAGCCCAGGGTGCTGTTCTTCCCGGTGAGTGGGGTGCCCTTTGTGAGGTCGCCTCCTGGGCGCGCGCACGCGCCCGTCTTCGCGCCCAGCCAGAACTCCGCATCCTTGTCCATCGCCTGGAGTAGCGAGAGGATCGGCTTTGATACCGTGTCGCCCAGCCTGAAGTCTGCCTTCAGCAACTTCGTCTGCTCGTTGTCGTCGGCGACGGCCATCGGCGCCGTCGCGATGGAGTCCATCTTGATCTCCTGCCTCGGCGCGCCCAGATGCCTCGGCCCTTCGTTCGCCACCTTCCTGCAGCCCTCGCCGAACGTGGTTGGGCCGACGTGGCAGTCGCTCGCCGTGTGCAGCGTGATGAAGGTGGTCCCGTCTAGATCCATGCCACAGCACTCCGCGTCGCCGTCTTGGGCCTTCATCGCCAGGCAGTAGAACTGCTTGTCGTCGCAGATCTCGCACTCGAGCTCCGCGAACTCTATCTTGGCCACCGTATTCGGCTCCGTGTTCTCCTGCTCGATCGCAGAATTGCCCTTGGCCTTCTCGTCGGTTATCCGCTTCCTGCAGTCTGCGTTCTTGTGGCCCGTCTTGTGGCCATAGTCATACTTGCCTGTGAACGCGTAGCTGTCCCTGCCTTTGCCTTTGCCGTCTGTG
>CAUYUJ010015419.1:48375-93375 GCA_963575745.1 Prorocentrum cordatum
CCCGACAAGACGAGAACGCTAAAATCCGTCAAATACATGAGCCTGGCGAAGAACCCAAACTATTTTCAAAACGAGGCCACCATGAACAGGACCGCTCCATACATAAGCATACTGCGATTGGCCTGCGGCGGCCCTGAACGCTTCGCAAAAAACGTCAAACCACGCTCAACGTTCTCCATTCACGCGCTCTCTCTCGACTCTATCCGCACGAGGGAAGACGGCGACGAACGTGCCGTGGAGCTCCCTGTGGAGCCACGAAGCGTGCGAGGGGCCTGCCGAAATGGGGCGTGGCCGCATGCGGACGCAGCCACTGGGGCATTCGGTGGAGCTCCCGATGAAACCACGAAACGTGTGAGGGGTCTGCCGAAATGTGGCGGGGCCGCATGCGGACGCAGCCACTGGGACCTTCAGTGGAGCCACCTTATGGGCCACGAAATGTGCGACGGGTCTGCCGGAATGGGGCGGGGCCGCGTGCAGACGCAGCCACGTGGAGCTCCCTGTGGAGCCGCGAAACGTGTGAGGAGTGTGCCGGAATGTGGCGGGGCCGCATGCGGACGCAGTCACTGGGGCCCTGTGGGGTCACGAAGGCTCCAATATTGCACTGGAGGCCTTCAAGGCGACCTTATAGCGGTACAGGAGAGCTCCCAAGAGTCTCCGTACGGGCAACGCTCATTGCCTTGCTTTTGAGTGTTCGACGGATTTTTGCAATACCGCCTTGGCCGTGTCCAGGACGGTCCGAAGGCCCAAAAGGGCCCCGCGAGGCCCCCCAGCTGGTTCCGGGACGGCTGACGAGGGGCCTAAAATAGTCCAAGAAGCAAGAGGGCCCCAGGACAGCTCACGAGGGCGCCAAGAGGACTCCAGGATGGCCCCAGAAGACTCCCAACACGCCCAGAAAGAGCTCCAGACGGCCCAAAAGTGTCCAAGACAGTTCGAGAGGGACCCAGGTCGACCTAGGCCAGCCCCAGGAGCTTCCTCCAATTTCAGCCCATTCCCTTCAGAGGTCGCAAGAGTACGCCAATGTGACTTCCACGCCATTAAACGGAGTCCACATCCTGCATGGTTCAGTATTGTTAGACGACTTCTAGGATCGTCGACCCTCTGGCTGAAGTGGTTACACGGTGTCTGGGAGAAGCCATACACCCACAGGGGTCACTAAGACAGTCGTTTCTTCGTTCTATCCCTTACCTTTTTCTTATGACGCGACCTGGTTTAGCATGTCAGCGGCTACTGTCTTTCTTTTGAGCCCCAGATCAGCTGTGAGAGTTTCACTTTGTGCTTTTCTCATGATTGGCTGTGGGGGGCACTCACAGCGGCCCCAGCGTGACCCTAAGGCGCCTTCTTGAGAGCCTGCGCTCCTGGTTCATCCTGGCGCGGCCCATTTCCACGACCTGTCTTGGCGCCCAAGTCAGGTAGAGCTTGAGCGCTCGCCATGCGCTCGCGGTGGTTCTGGCAAACATCGCCGCACGGCGGCCACAAAGCGCCTCAAGAGCGCGCCAACACCGGCCTCAAGCAGGGGCCCCTGGAGGGGGCCCCCGGCATCGGGGGGCGCGCAACCAAGCCGTCACCACGCAGGTCATTAGCTCATTTTCCAGCAAGGCCAGTAACACATTTATTGTTATGCATACATACCTAGACACATTTGTGTAGATGTTTACATCTGTACATACATATATATATATATATACATATATATACATATATATACACATATATATATGTATATATATAAACAAATACATTGGCTCAAGCTGCATCGCCTCACGGACCTATTCTGGCGTTTTGCCGGGGCTTCTCTCTGCCCCGCCGCGGGTGCGCCATGTCGAAGGCTGGGGCGGGCGCGGACCTCCGCAAGTTCATGGAGAAACGCCTGGACCTCAAGCTCACGGCGAACAGGCACGTCGTGGGAGTGCTGCGGGGCTACGACCAGTTCATGAACATTGTGCTCGACAACACCGTGGAGATTGTCTCCCCGACGGAGAAGAACGAGATCGGCATGGTCGTCATCCGGGGCAACAGCATCATGATGTGGGAGTGCCTCGACCGCGTGAAGTGAGCGCAGCACGTATTATCTCTCCTCCGGCCGTTCTGTGACTCTCCACTCCATGCTGATACCCGTTTCTGCTTGCGTTTCATGAAACAGCTCAGGCTCCAGTGTCCAAAGAGTTCTTAGTAAGTTGGTGGGCAGAACCGGCCTCTCTTTTCCTATGAGGTGTTCCTTCCCGCGCTTAGGACTCAATCGGAATCCATATTGCTCAGTCGGAGTTTCACTGCAAGCCATACCGAGAGATCCGGAGGAGTCCATTCGAATCCAGTGGAATCAATGCTAATACAGATCCGTATGAATCTGTAGGGGACCACAGGAGTTCACAGGGACTTTCTGGAATCAATGGGGAATCCATTGGGACCTGTAGGACCCTGGAGTCCCTAGGGACCCATCATGATTCTTAGGAACTCAGAGGGACCTATCCATCCTGGTCCACACCAGTCACGTCCAGTCGAGTCCAGGCGAGGCAAGTTCATTCCAGCCCAGATAACATGTAGGAAAGCTCGGTCCAGCCAGGACCAGTCCACCCCGTCCAGACGAGTGGAGTCCATTCTAATACAGCCCAGCCAATCCAAGACCGGTCCAGTTAAGTCCCTTTCAGACCAGCTCGGCCCAGTCCTGTCCATTCTAGCCCCAGCCAAGTCAGCCCAATCTTTCATCCCAGTCCAGTCTAGTCCCAGTCTTGCCCAGCCAAGCCTCGTGGATGCTGCGTGATTTCGAAACCAAGTTCGGTGTGGAACAACTGAGAGGCTACTCTCGGTTTCTTCACAAGCGTGGGGGGTACCCCCCGACGGGGGTCAACCTCGCCTCGTCGTCGCGCCGCGACGGGGGTCGGAGCGCTTTCGTCGCGCGGAGGCTGCTCGCGACGGGGGTCGATGTGGGGCTGTCGGCGGGGGTGTGCCCCCCCCCCCCCCCCCTCCGACGCTTGTCGCTTATTAAGATACTCGGAGTAGCGTATCCTTTGAAGTCGACTTTGACTTCAGCGCGCACCCCAGTCGGGTCGGCTCGTTGGAGCGTTCGCCCTGGACGCGCCTTCTGCATCCTCCTCCTAGGAGCCACCGTACGCTCTGCTGCTCCTCCGGTTGGCACTGGCCTCCTTCGTCGACGTCGGTGCCACTCCCCTGCCGACCCTGAAGGTCGTCATCTGGCTTTAGGTCGGGCATGTCTTCCCACAGGACAAAAAGTCAAACATCGTCATTCTTTGTTTGCTATTTTCCCACCTTCTCCCGTAGGAGGGACATGCCTGACTTGAACATGGCTTTCTCCTCCTCGCCCCCCCCTCGCCAGCCTCCAGTTCCCTCGTCTCCGTCGCTGCCGCGGTCGTCCTCGCCCCCCTCCTCCAGCGACCGAGCTCGCGGGCGCACGCGCGCGGATTGTGGGACGTGGCCGGGCGCCCGCACGTGGCGGCGACAGGCAGTCGGCCGCGGCCGGCGGGAGAGCTGCGGAGGGCGGGGCGCTCGGGGAGGGACGGCCCCTCCAGGTCTCGCTGGGCGTGTCGGATGGTGGCGGTGGAGCTGGGGGAGGAGGTGCAGAAGGGAGGAAGGGGGGGGCATGGAGAGAGGGAGGGAGAGGGAAGAGAACAGAGCGATGCGGTAGGATGGATCGAGTCTAATGGAGGGCGTATTTTAGGAGGAAGGCTGGATACATATATATATATACACATTTAGATCGAGAAAACAAGACAAACAGGTTGAGAGAGAGAGAGAGAGGAAAAGATAAAGAGAGAGAGAAGTATGACTCAGCAGCAGGAAGGATGGAGGAGGGAGGGAAGATAGAGGCGAGAAGAGGGAGGATAGAGGTGGGATGAGCACCTTGCGCTCACATATCATGTGACTTGCGAAGCCTTCGCCAAGCGTGAGACAATGAAGTTGCGCGTGAGCCGATAGGCGTCCCAGCACTTCGCTGCGGTCCTGGAGCGGGCGGTGCACGATGTCGTGACTGCACCGGGGCCGATGATACTTTTAGGTCGGCACTTCAGGAGGTGGTGGAGGCCTGTGACGGGCAAGCAGCTTCTGGAGGGGGTCTGAGTTCATTGGGACCCCAAAAGATTGGTCAGGAGGGGGGCATGAGGCCAACTGCAGGCCAAGTCGGCCACCGGGCCCCTCCCAGGGTCCACTTGGTGCAGCTTTCCGCCCCGGATCCGTTCCTCACGGTCCCGGGGCTTGAGAGCGGCCCCCGGAGGCCGAGAGGCAGAATATATTCCCGAACCCAGCGCCTCGAACCTGCCCCCACTGGCCACCAGCACCTCCACCAGCACCTCCACCAGCACCGCAGGCTGCAGAGCGTGGGGCCTGCCTCCCCCGATGGACGGGGGCAGGGATGGTCAGAGGCCAGTGGCGGCTGCAGTCGCCTTGGGGGGAGGTCGGTTCGGGCGGCGCGGGGGGGGTGGTAGGGTTCAAGTCGGGCGTGTCCTTCTCCAGGAGGAACATGCAACAAAAAGTCCAAAAATAGTCTGGAGACGATTTTTGGATCATTTTTCTATATTTTTGACTTTTTATTCTTTTCTGCCACAATCCGCCTGTAGGGGGACACGCCCGACTCATGGTAGGGGGATGGGGGATGGCTTCTTAGAAGCATCCGGCTTCTTAGAAGGTGCAGGCGCGGGCCTTTGCTATAGATGTAAGGTCAGCGCCTTTTAAGAAGCAACCTCCTTCTAAGAAGCCTTCCCCTTTTCCCCTACCCCTTTGTGCGTGCCGTCAACGAAGGCCATCACTGCAAGGGCAGCCAGAAGATGTAACAGCTCGAGCGCAGACAGCGACGGGCTCTGCCCAATGTGTGGTTGCTCAGAGGCGAAAGCAAGGGCGCCCTCGAGGGCGCGAAGTACTTCGCGCTTCGCGAAGTTATTCGCGCTTCGCGCTTCGTGGTTCTGCTCCGATTCCTCCTTGTCCTCCTCTTCTTCCCAGGGGGGTGGCGCGAGAGCGCGAAGTTTTTGGCGCTTCGCGCAGCGCGAAGCGCGAAGTTAGGCGCCCTTCCAGAAAGCGTTGCGGCTCGAGCGCAGACAGCGACGTGCTCTGCCCAACGTGCGGACAACTGGCAGGCAGGGACAATGTGCGTGAGCGGCTTGCGGGACAGCGTCCCATCTCTGAGTTAGTTGCACTTTACGGCTTTGGTGGTGGGGCGGTGACGTCCGCTGATGCTGAGCAGGCCGTCTCGATTTCAATATGACGATCATGGACGCGAAGGCTCAGGGCCATGTTGGCGGAAGTGTGGCCCACGTGCGACGTGGTCCCGACAGATGCCCCACGATGGCGATTGCAACGACGACGAAGACGACGGCTAAGATGACTGTGGCTTTCTCGCCAGGTCGACATGGATCTGCGGGGGAGTCGAGACAACTATGCTTGAGGCGACGCAGACGGTGGAGGTGGGTCCGAGGGGCCAGGTTTGCCAAGGCCAGGGGGGACACAGCCGAGCTAGAGGCTGTCGTGCTTCGGCCCGGACTCGGCCAGTCAAGGGATGGCCTGGCCCCCAGGCTGGGGGGCTGTGCAGCTTTGGGGCGCCCGACTCACCCAGCCTCGGCTGCCCTGATACGCACGCGTCGAAGCGCAGCACGTTCCGTGTTCAAGACGTCCGTGTGAATACGTGGCGTGTTGGCTCAACGTGTTGGCCCACGTTTTGGCCAGCGTATCGCGCCAGACCTACGTTTTCGTTCTTCGTGTCGAGCTCTGTGTCAAGACGCTACGGATCTGGGCTGTTCTCGGCGCGGCCCCAAATCCTGGATGTCTGAATTGGTCTGTCGATCTGTCGATCGAAAAATGAGCGATCAAACGGTCAAAGGCTCTAACGATCGTTCGATCGTTGGATCGATCGAGAGTCGATCGATTGCCTGCTCGATCTTTCGAGGATAGAGGTTTCGAACGCTCTTGACTTTTCTTCGGCCCCCTGATTCGTTCCCCGTCTCTCTCCAACTCCATTCCGACTCTTGGCCTTCCTTCTTCTACTATAGCTGCTTCCTTAGCCCAGCGCGCCCGAAGCTGGCAGGATCCAGTGGGAGTGGAAGGTCCCGGACAAGGCTTTTCCCTAGTCAGCAAGAAACTGCACTCAAGGGTAGCAAGGGCTATCTCGGGCGGGGGGCGAGGACGAGGATAATCCGTTCCAGAGCAAGGCCGCCGCGCCCGAGACATCCTCCAGAGCCGCCAGATCTCAGAGGTTTTCGATTTATCTTCACCCGCATCGTAAAGATGAGCGACTTTCCAAGGTTATCCTTGCATCCTTCCCTTTCGGCCCATCCTTGGCCGCTTTCGCTGGCCGCGCCCCACCCGCAGAGTGTCGTCATGCCCTTCCAAGGCCCTTGCATCCTTTTCGTGCGTCTTTTTGATACGGGTCGGATGTAGCAAGGGCTATCCCCGACATCCAGCTGCTCAAAATTTTTCGATGTGGGGGCCCCCGAGGTCCAGACCACTTCTCCGGGGCTGGTTTTTCGTCCCGAGTCGTTTTTCACGTTCCCGAGACCCAGAGGCCCAAAACGGCCAAAACCCCGCCGCTCCACTCTGTTTGGAGCGGCGGATCTCTGGGATCCTTCACTGATTGTGGGCAGGCGGACTCGCATCTCAGCGAGGAGGAGGAGGAGGAGGAGAAGGAAGAAGGAGGAGGAGGAGGAGGAGGAGGAGGAGGAGGAGGGAGGGAAAGGAAGGAAGGAAGGAGGAGGAGGAGGAGGAGGAGGAGGAGGAGGAGGAGGAGGAGGAGGAGGGAGGAGGAGGAGGAGGAGGAGGGAAAGGGAGGAGGAGGAGGAGGCGGAGGTGGAGGGTTGCCCTGGCCTGCCCGCGGGAGCTTCGGCCCCTCTCCCCGCGCCGGGCCGCCTCGTGGCTCGGCGCGCCCGCGTGTCAGTGCGCGCGCCGAGGTCCGAGCCCGTGGGCGGGCAAGAAGACGAAGGCGGGCGCTGGGGCCGGGGCGGCATCAGGGGCGCCTTTCTCCTCCTCCTCCTCCGCCTCCTCCGCCTCCTCCTCCTCCTCCTCCTCCTACTACTCGCTCCGCCATCGCTTCGGTATTAAATCATGTCGCTGCTGAAACCTGCCACATCGTCCAGCGGGGGTTCGTCAATGGGAGGATGATGAATGACAATATCATCAATATGGATGGTCTGCTCACGCTTTGGGGCACCGTCTATAGGCACACGGAGTGCGGCTTCACGCTCTTCGATTTTAAGAACGCCTTCCCGAGTGTATTTTGCAGCTGGATCAATTGCGTACTGATGCGTATGAAATTGCCACCCTATCTCATCAATGCGATAGAGGAACTGTATGACGATATATGGACTTCAATAGTATGGGGTGGAGGGAGGCATGGCTTCTATTCCTTTCGTGGGATGAAACAGGGATGTCCACTCAGTGGTGTGCTCTTTGCGCTTGTGCTGGATCCAGTGCTCCGCTACGTATTACAGCTGCAGGAGCGTCTTGTATTTCAGATCGGCGCCTTCGCCGATGACATTTACTTAGTCGCACGCAACCTCTGCAAGACCTTGCCGCAGGTATTGGTAAGGCTTGTGCTGTCAGGTAAAGTAACTGGGCTCACGCTTAACTATAAGAAATGTGTCATTGTTGTTTTGAATATGGAGGAGAAAAAGGATGTCCTGGAGGCCTTCCGTGGTCGGGGACTTGATGTTTCACGTTATCAGATTCAGAGGTCTGGCAAACTCCTGGGAGTTCAGGTCGGTGAGCAAGGTTTTCTTGACGCCTGGCAGCCTGTTGCAGTGAAAATTAGGAGCAGGACAGAGGACGTGCGGTGCCTGGGGCTGAGTTTCATCCAGTCCGTGCAGGCTTTCAACACCTACGTCGTCCCTGTCACATCGCATGTTGGGCAGTTCTACCTGCCGTCTAAGGAACTCGTTCGTGCAGAACGAGAGGCGCACCAAAAGCTTCCTCGTGCGCCGCGGCATGCATTTCCTCCCAAGGCCATGTTCCATCTCAAAGAATTAGGTCTTCCTGTGCAGTGTCGCTCTATGGAAACCCTCTGTCGTGCATCCATGCTACGCTGTGCCATCCGCTCGGAAGAGTTCCATGCTATGCGCTCCGTGTATAATGCTGCCCAGGAAGACGACAACAGGACCCTAACGTTTAAGTGGAACCCGCACTTCCTGAATTCTATCTTCTGGAACATGCTTATCGAGTATAGCCAGTACATGAGAATCCCCGATGACCCGATCCACGAGCCCCCGAAAAAAAACAGCAGAGTATGATCACGAAGTTTATTGTTCGACGTCAGCCCCATCACTTCATCAATCATTTTGTCCTTGCTCGTCTTCGCTATTGGCTACCACATGCTACGCCCCATGATGCTCAACTGACGGTTCTGAGGCTTAATATTCAAGCGAGGAGGCTGCCCAATTTTATTTTTTCATCCCTTCTAAAAACCGTGTTCAATGCTTGGCCAATTACGAAGCGTTTCAGACAGGCCACTGGGCCTTGTGTTTTCGTGTGCTGCAATTTAGGGGCCGACAATATCTCTCACTATGTCACCTGTCCTGTTGTGGTCCCCCTCCTGAGGGAGCTCCTCCCCCCGGAGTGGGGGTATGTTGCGCCCTTTAATTTTCTTCCCCATCTCTGGCCGTCTCCTGAGCACACCCCTAAAGCGAGTGAGTTCATGCATGCCTGTGCTGTCGCCATTGATATGTTATTTTCTGCCTTCAATCAGTGCCGCAGGCGGGGAGGGCAGGATAGGGCTTTCGCACTCCAAGCAGTTCGAGGCCGCGCCCGTTGTTGTGCTTTTCGTCATCATGGAGTGCACTCTCTGCTGCGCTAGCGGGTGTGGGGCTCCTCCTCCTACTACTACTCCTACTGAGCTTCGTGCCCTCCTCCTCCTCCTCCTCTTCCTCCGCCTCCTCCTCCGCGTCCTCCTCCTCCTCCTCCTCCTCCTCCTCCGCCTCCGCCTCCGCCTCCTCCTGCTCCTTCTCCTCCTCCCTCCTCCTTCCTCCTCCTCCTCCTCCTCCTCCTCCTCCTCCTCCTCCTCTTCCTCCTCCTGGGCAAGACGGCGAAGGCGGGCGCTGGGGCCAGGGCGGCATCAGGGGCGCCCATGGCTCGCCGTGGTCGGGCCGAGCGACACACCCAGACACCCTCGGGATATGAGCAAAATCGCGACGGAAGTTGTTTCACGACTTTCGGCTTCTGGGGGCCCTTGCCGGGCCTCGGGACCGTGAAAAAACAATTCACGATGAAAAAACCGGTCCCGGTGAATGGGTCCGGACCTCTGCGGGTCGCGTCACGAAGAAATCATGACGTCGGGGTCTGGGAAGGGTCAGCCGCGCGCAGAGGGGGTAGGGGGAGGGGGGAAGCTTCTCAGAAACACCCCTGCTTCTCAGAAGGTGTGGGCTTTCTCTGCAGATGTAAGGTCGCCGCCTTCTAAGAAGCAGCATCCTTCTAACCTGCCCCCTCTCCCTATTCCATTGTGCGCCCCACCGAAGAGGGGGATAGGGAAAGGGGGTGACGAAATCTGCTGCGTGCAGCTGGTTTCGGCCCCGCCGCTGGGCCCATTCCTTTATACATGGGCGCCTCCTGGCGCCCGGAGGCGCCAGGAAAACCAGCTGCGTGAGCTGATTCTCTACCCCTTTCGTCCCCCACGACGTGGGGGAAACGGGTCCTGAAACTTCTTGCCGTTTTCGGGCCCTTGGGGCTTTCCACTGTCAGAAATCGACCGAGGATGAAAAGCTCGCCTTGGGAGAAGGCACCAGGGGTCCAGGATCCGCTTCCGCAGGACCCATGCTAAATGACTCGGCTTCGGAGCCATCTGGTCTGGCGAGGAGCGGGGGGAAAACCAATTTCCTCTCCGTCCTCCTCTTGTGGCTTCTCTTGTGTCGTCGTCTTCTTCCTTTGTTCTCCAAGTAGGCTTGCCCTATAGGGCTTCTAACTCCAACCCTACTAATTGGTCCGTTCCCCCCCTCCTAATTCCTATGTCCCCCTAGTTCCTATGGCTATGCCTTGTGCCTATGCCTATGCCTCCCCCCTAACTCCAAAGCCCCCACTTATTTCCAATACCCCCCAGCTATTTCCAATGGCGAGTCCTATGGATTCCAATGGATTTCTATGAGTCGTTTGCCCTTGCTTGCTCTTGCGTGCTCTTGCTTGCTTGCTCTTGTGGCTTGCTCTCGCTTGCTTGCTCTTGCTTGCCCTTGTTTGCTTGCACTTGATCGCTGGCTCTTGCTTGCTTGTTATTGCCTGCTTGCGCTTGCTTGCTTCCGCTTGCTTGCTTGCTTGCGCTTGATTGATTTTGCGCCTCCCGTACTCCTCCCGTCCTGCTCCCGTCTTCCTTTGGTCCTCCTCCCACCCTCCTCTCGTCCTCATCCAGTCCTCCTATCTATTTGGAATCAACGCTGGCTGATACTGATCTTCCTCACTTATCAGCCTCAAGCTTAGCATCCTTCTCGTCATCCGGCTAGGTGTCTCGCCTAGGTCGACGCTCAAGCGTTCTCGCGTGATTGCGCACACATGAGAGTCTGACGCCCGCGCATGGGAGAGAACTGAGGAGCACGTCTCGGGCTTGGGCGTGGCAGTTTCGGGCCCTCGCGGTGCGCGGTTCTATCATCGACGCCCCAGGTGCTGGACCTAAGCTTGACGCACAGGTTTCGCTTTGCACAAGCTATGCAGGCAACGTATTGGGGTCCAATTGTTAGCATCAGGTCTCATCAGAGCCACTCGGGCGTCAAGCTGGCCAGCCTCCAGCATCCGGGGCCCGAGCCTCCACGCAGCGGCTGAGACGCATCTGCTTTGCTTTGGGGCCCTCCCTCTCTCCCTCCTCTCCCACTTGCCCCCCCTCGTCATCTTCGAAAGGTGTCCGTGCTGTGGTGCCAAACCTTGGAAATCCAGAAAGGGGTTTGGCCAGCTGGTTGGTTAGGGGGCGGCTAGGAGTTGGCCAGGCTCAACTTCCACACTTGCCCCTTCCACCACAGGGTCGCCTTCTTTTTTGTTCCTCCTCCACTTCCTCAGCTTTCGACTTCTTTTCCTCTCCCCCCCGCCCTTGCCCGTCCCCGCGGAGGCAAAAAGATGCGGCGAGACAGGATTAGGAGGATATGGTCTGATATGAAGTGAGATGATATGACATTAGATGAGATGATGATGACGATGATGATGATGATGATGATGATGATGATGATGATGATGATGATGATGCTGATGTTGATGATGATGATGATGATGATGAGGAGGAGGAGAAGGAGGAGGAGGAGGAGGAGGAGGAAGAGGAGGAGGAGGAAGAGGAGGAGGCGGCGGAGGAGGAGGAGGATGAGGATGAGGAGGAAAAGGAGGAGGACGAAGAGAAGGAGGACGAGGAGGATGAGGAGGACAAAAAGGATCTGTGTCCGCACGGAGAGGAATGAGACACGTGATGAAACTTACGGTTTACGAGGAGGGAGGAGGTAGGTAAGGAGGGTGTGGGACTGTTTAAACGTGTCGAATCGCGCACGGCGTCAGCGTTGTTTGCAAAGATTTGCCAGGGAGCTCATTCAAAGTGTGCCAGATTGCGTTCGGTGATCGTTCTACTGTCAGCGGCGCTGCCAGGATCCTCGGCGGTTCGGTCCGAGTATGCGGGCTCGCTTCGTGCACGCACCATGCTATGCGAGCGCTTTTCTTTGGATGGGCCTCCCGCTGCAGGGTCCGTGCATCTCCCCTCCCGCGTCATTCCAGTGCCCCTCCTGTGAGCTTCGTGAACGGGCCAGCTTGTTTCCATTGCTTATCACGCTACCAGTGTTCAGCATGGAGCCCACTCCGAGCGTGCCGTTTGCTTATGGTGCGTGTCGCCTGGCGAGCATTTATGCGAAGGCTTTTGAGCTCACTGCAGGCGTGTCCGCTCGCACTTGCTGATCGTCACGCTGCCAGCGTTGATGCCAGGAAACGCAATCTAATCGTGCCGCTGCACGGGCACCGCGCATCGCATGGCTAGCGTTGTCGGCAGGAAGCTCTTTCCGAGCGTGCCGGTTCGCTTATGGCGTACATAGCCTGATTCTTTTCTTTTGCCAAGAAGCTCTTTCGAACGCACCCGCTCGCTTATGGCGTGCATCGCCTGATCATCTCTTTTGGCAAAAAGTTCACTCCGCGCGTGCCAGCTCGCGAGCGATGGGCGCTGCCAGCGCTGATGCCAGGAAACTCTGTCCGACCGTGCCAGCTCGCTTCCCACACGCCCGATGTTGCTTAGGAATGTTGGCCATGGTTGGCCCCGGCTTGGCGACAGTAGTTCGTAGATGAGCAGTTCGTTCCATTAGATTAATTTGTTTCTTGCTACGTGCGTTGCACGATATTGGTGGTGCCACAATTACTGCGCCACATATTGTACAACGTAAAATGTACAACATATGCTGTACAACGCATGTTCCACAGCATCGATTGCACAACGAATATTGCACAACATATGTTGCAAATCGGTTGCACCGCGTATAGCTGCCACCGATTGCGCCGCATAGATTGTGCATCGCTTAGACTGTGACTGTACAGTCTACATATACAAACATACACATACATATAGATATATGTATACATATTGTCCTGTTTGAAAGAGAATCGATTCCACCACCCTCCCCGAAGGCTGATTTAACTTTCGCTTTGCGGAGGTGCAAATTATGTATGCTTCGTGCCCCATCGTGTAAACTAGATATGAACGTGTACCATTCCAGCCAAACCTGGTTCGACACACCCCAAGCGTTCCTGCCAAAACAACTATGCCAGCACGCCCGTTTATCACACATGATCAATGTGCAATGATCCAGTGCAACATATGCGACGAAGTGCACAAGCGCGCGTCGTCGCGCGCATGCTGGAATCCTTTAAGCAATTTAACGCTTCGCGAGGATCTCAAAACCGAGTGTTCCAAACATATGCAAACACACCTTTTGGCAACATGGCTTTTCAAAAAAACGGTCTGCGCGTCCATTCGTGCGAACTCTTCAGAAAACCGTCCGCGTTTCACCGTTACGGTTACATGCGACCCAACGGGCCTCTCCGCGCCCGTATGTCGAAATCATTTGAAAGCCCATGCCCGCGTGCTGAGAGGGCATGTTCCCTGCCAGATAAACAATGTGGGCCAATCGTGCCCGTCGGCCGCGCGCGCATGTCGAAATCCTTTCAACACCTTCATCACCGACGCGAGGACACCATCATCGTCATCGGCGTGATCAGCATCGGGGCCGTTAGTGGCCTTGCCGTCGTCGTCGTCGTCATCGTCGTCACCAGCATCGCTACTATCATCATCGTGTTTGCCCTTGGCGGATTTGTCATGATACCACGCCCGCCCTGAGTCGCCGACTCGCACTGAATGGCCCGCGCGTCAGCGCGGCCTGCCAGACGCTCTGGGAAGTGCCCGGCGGTCAGCGCCACCGCGGCCGCGTCGGTCGCACCAGACTAGCTGGTCCCTCTGCGCGCGAGCCTGCACGCGCAAACGTGGTTGCGGCGATGGGCCCGCCTACGCCAAGCAGCCACCGCGATCGCCGCCGCAGGGGTTTTGCAAGGCAATTGCGGGTTGGTGGGTGGGATGTTGGCACGAGCGTGGGATGAGGTCGCGCGCGGAGCAGGCTAGTTAATTGTACCCCATGGATTGCGCCACGTAGACTGCGCCACACAGATCGCAATATATCTGTATGTATGTATGTATGTATGTACGTATGTATGTATGTATGTATGTATGTATATATATATATGTAGACATACATACATATAGATATGTGTGTATATTTATAAGTATTGCAAAACGTATACTGCTACAAACATATTGTCTGGGGTCCACGCTGGCTAACATGTCGAAGGGAGTTTATCCCTTTCTTCATGGTGCCCATGTGTTTTTATGTCAAAGTGCTCCTCCCGGGGCTCGCACCTTGGTTTATACAAGGGAGAGTTTCGCGCCTCAGACTGTTGTTGGTCCCTGGTTTGCCACAACAGCGGCTCTCGCTGGATCTTCCCCAGGAGTTAATCCAACATCGCACTCTCGCGCGGGACTTCCGCGGAATTTGTAAAGGAACTCGCGCTCTTGCGTGGCATTCGCTTGCAATTTATACTGCAACGCCGCTCCTCCTTTTCTTCCCTTGTTTTCGGGGTTGCGCCAATCACGCGTGGCAGGTAAGGAACATCAGAATCACGGGGCAAACTGGTCATTCACTGTCCCTGTGTGCGTGGTTGAAGTGGGGTTCCGCGGTGCGGATTGTACTTGAATCTTCATTTTTCAAGAATAATCATTGTTCGCCCCCCCTTTTTCTGACCACCACCTGGCAACTATTTTCAACAAAATTGTTCCTTCCGGGGCTCGCACCTTGTTTTTTACAAGGAACAATGTGGGGGCACCAATCTGCGCCTCTGGCCACCGGTTTGCACCAACAACGGCTCCCGCTTTATATTTCTTCACAATTGATTTCTACTTCGCGCTCTCGCGCGGGAGTTCTTCACAACTTATGCAGGAAACGCGCTCTCGCGTGGGACTTCCTCTCAATGTATTCAGACGCCTCGCCCTCGAAGCTCAGGAATCACGCTCTCGCTGTGGATTTCCAGACGATTTATTTGGGAATCGCGCTATCGGTCGAGACGCCCTCGCGATTCATGCAGGACGCACGCTTCAGCAACCCGCCTGCTCGACCTGGCCGCCTGGGCCCGCCTTCCCGACCCGTCCACTAGGGACTACCAGCCCGATCTGCGCGTCTGGTTCTGCCACGTGCTTTCTGCTCCCAGCCTCCCCTCCTTTTCCTCCTCCCTCCTCCTTGTCCCTTCGTCCTCCCTCCTCCTCTTCTTCCTCCCTCCTCCTCTTCTTCCTCCCTTGGTGCTTCCAGTCCCCCTCCTCCTTCTTCCTCCCTCCTCCTCTTCCCCCTTCTCTCGTGCTCCATCCTCTTCCCTCCTCCTTGTCCCTTCCTTTCGTCCGTCCTTTCCTCCCCCTGCCTTAGGGGCCGCGCCAATCGCACGCGGCAGGTAAGGAAGATATGTATACCCCCAAGGGGGCACGATCGAAGACGAAGAGGGCGGGTATTGAGGGCGTGGGATTTACGTGAAGAACAGCACGGGATCGGATCAGAGCGAACAGTCTTAAAATGATTGTTGGTGGTGTTGAACTCTTATTTCTGAAGAATAATTTTTGTTGATCCCCCCTTCGGTTAACATATGGGTTTTTCAATTGAAGTGCCCGTCCTGGGGCTCGCACCTTGTTTTTCATTCGGGAAAGTCTTCCTCCTCAAACTGCGTTGTTGGTCCCCGGCTAAAACAACAACAACGGTTCCCGGCCTGATGCTGCCTCGCAGTGTATCGAAGAGTCGCGCTCTCGCGCGGGACTTCCTCACAAGTTGTGTACGCATCGTGCTCTCGCGTGGGACTTCCTCGCAGGTTGTTTAGACGGTGCGCCCTCGGCGCTCAGGAATCACGCTCTCGCTTTCTGGGCTTTCTCACGATTAACTGGGGAATCGCGCTATCGCTCGAGACCTCCGCGCGATTCATTCAGGACCTGCGCTTCAGCAACCCGCCTGCTCGTCCTGGTCGCCTGGGCCCGCCTTTCCGACCTGCCCGCTATGGGTCTGCCCACCCGATCTGCCCGTTTGGTTATACCACTTGTTTTCTGCTCCTAGCCCTCCTCCTGCTAACTCCTCTCGTGCTCCATTCTTCTTCCTCCTCCTTCCACCCGTCCTTTCTTCTCCCGTGTTAGGGGCTGCGGTAACTGCATGTTGCAGGTAAGGTAGATATACCCCCAAGGAGGTACGATCGAAGACGACGAGGGCGGGTACCGATGGTTTGGGTTATATGAATTGATTGGCTCGTGAGCAGATAGGAGCGAACAGTGGTGTTGAACTTTCATTTTTAATCGATAATGGTTGTGGATTCTCCCTTCCTGCTAATCGCTTTTTTTGTTTTCTTTTTTGTTTTTTGTGTGAAAAAATGAACATACAATAAAAATGCTTCCCCCGGGGCTCGGACCCTGTTTTTTACAAGGGAAGTGCGGTGTCACACAACTGCGCCCCCTGGTCACGGCTTACAGCAACAGCAACAATTATTCCTAACAGTGTATTCCCAGATCGCGCTCTCGCGCGGGACTTCCTCACAATGTTTACAGTTTACAGGAATCGCGCTCTCGCGTGGGTATTCTTCGCAATGTATTCAGACGCCGCGCCCTCGACACTCAGGAATCACGCTCTCGCTTCGGGCTTTCTCACGATCTATTTGGGAATCGCGCTATCGTTTGAGACTTCCTCGCGATTCATGCAGGACTCACGCTTCAGCAACTCGTCTGCTCGACCTGGCCGCTTGGGCCCGCCTTCCCGACCCGCCCGTTAGGGTCTACCCGCCCGATTTGCCCGTCTGGTTCTGCCACGTGTTTTCTGTTCCTAGCCTCCCCTCCTGCTACCTTCTCTCGTGCTCCATCCTCTTCCCTCCCCCTTGTCCCTTCCTTCCGTCCGTCCTTTCCTCCCCTGCCTTAGGGGCTGCACGAAATACGCGTAGCAAGTACGGAAGATATACCCCCAAGTGGGTACGATCGAAGACGAAGAGGGCGGGTACCGAGGGTTTCGGATATACGTGTTGAATGGCACGCGTGCGGATAAGATCGAACAGCCTTAAACGTCGTTGTTGTTGCGTCCTCTCTTCCCCTGCCTCAGGGGCTGCGCGAAATACACGCCGCTGGTAAGAAAGATATACCCCCAAGGGGTTTACGGTCGAGGACGAAGAGAGTGGGTATCGAGGGTTCGGGATATACGTGTTGAGTGGCACGCGAGCAAATAAGAGCGAACATTCTTAAAATGACTGTTATTGTTGTTCCTGCTGTTGTTGCGGCTGATTTTTATTTCTAAAGGGTAGTTAATGTTTATTCCCCGTGCCCCGTAACCCTTGTATGTTTCAGTAGATGTGTTTTTTCAGGGGGTTCGCGCTCTGATTTTATACAAGGGAAGGTGAGGTGTCACCAAACTGTGCCCCTTGCCCCCGGTTTACAACAGCAGCGGCTCCCGATTCATATCTTCTCGCGATGTATTCCCACATCGCGCTCTCGCGCGGGACTTCTTCCCAATTTATAAACGGACCACGTTTTCGCGTGGGTATTCTTCGCAATGTATTCAGACGCCACGCCTTCGACACTCTGGAATAACGCTCTCGCAGCGGATTTCCCTTACGATTTATTTGGGAATCGCGTCATCGATCGAGACGTCCTCGCGATTCATGCAGGTTTCACGCTTCAGCAACTCGCCTGCTCGACCTGGCCGTCTGGGCCCGCTTTCCCGACTCGCCGCTAGGGTCTGCCGGCCCGATCTGCCCGTCTGGTTCTGCCACGTGTTTTCTGCTCCTAGCCCTCTTCCTGATAATTTCTCTCGTGCTCCATCCGTCTCCCTCTCCCTTCCATCCTTCTTGTCTTCCCCTGTTTGAAGGGGCTTCGCTAAATGCACGTGGCAGGTACGGAAGATATTTCCCCAAGTGGGCACGATCGAAGACGAAGAGGGCGGGTACTGAGGGTTGTGGATGCACGTGTTGAATGGCATGCGAGCAGGTAAGAGCGATCAGTCTTAGCATAATGTTTGTTAAACATCATTTCTGAAGAATAATTATTGTTGATCCCCCCCGCCCGGTGCACATTCTATTTTTCCATTGAAGTGCCCCTTCCAGGGGCTCACACCTTGTTTCTCATCAGGGGAACTCTTGAGCGTCATACTGCGCCCCCGGCCCCCGAGTTACAACAACAACGGTTCCCGCCTGATACTCCTTCACGGTTTATTCCCACGTCGCGCTCTCGCGCTGGACTTCCTTACAAGTTGTACAGGGATCGTCCTCTCGCGTGAGACTTCCTCGTAATTTATTCAGGCGCCGCGCACTCGACACTCAGGAATCACGCTCTCGCTGTGGATTTCCGTGCGATATATGTGGGAATCGCGCTATCGTTTTAGACTTCATTGCAATGCATGCAGTACTTACGCTTCAGCAACCCGCCTGCTCGACCTGGCCGCCTGGACTAGCCTTCCCGACCCGCCCATTAGGGTCTACCCGCCCGATTTGCCCGTCTGGCTCTGCCACGTGTTTTCTGCTCCTAGCTCCCTTGCTGCTACTCTCTCTCTCGTGCTGCATCCTCCCCCCTCCCCCTTGTCCCTTCCTTCCATCCGTCCTCTCTGCCCCTGCCTTAGGGGCTGCACGAAATACGCGTTGCAGGTACGGAAAATATACTT
Organism: Prorocentrum cordatum; assembly: GCA_963575745.1. Lineage (NCBI taxonomy): Eukaryota > Dinophyceae > Prorocentrales > Prorocentraceae > Prorocentrum > Prorocentrum cordatum. Next base: position 66,507 of record CAUYUJ010015419.1, read on the forward strand.
CCAAGGGGGTTCGACAGAAGACGAAAAGGGCGGGGATCCAGGGTTTTGGCTATACTTGTTCAATTCCCCGCGAGCAGATAAGAACGATCAGTTTTAAATTGATTGTTGTTGTTGTTGCTGTTGTTGTTGCTGTTGAATTGGAATCACTAAACAGTTATTATTGCTGGACACCCGGACACCCTGAATGCGCTTTCGCGCTCTCGCCTGCGCGCCGGTTGTATTTCCTGTGAACAGTAGGCTCGTGCTCAGGCGTTTCGGGGTTCCGCCAAAACTGGCCCGCCAACAACAACAACGCTCCGGCTCGATACTTCCTCCTTTCTCATTCTGCTCGCCCCTCAAAGCCGCCTTTCCAACAAATCGGCGCTCCCGCTCTGTACTTTCTTGTTTTTCACATCAGGACCGTCGCTCCCGCTTCAGGAGCCCTTGCAAAACGATGCTCTCGCTCGATACCTTCTCCGCTTTTCTACAATGCAGCCAGGAGGCTCGGAGGTTTCCCTAGTCCCTGTGTAACGTAATCATTAAACAAGTGTTATTGTTGGACACCCCGAATGTGTTCTCGCGCTCTCACGCCTGCTCCGCGCGACCTCGCTCTCGCTCGTGTCCTGGGGCGTGGCGTCGTCGCCGTCGCCGCCACCGCTGCCGCCGCCGTCGCCGTCGTCGTCGTCGTCGTTGTTGTCGTCGCCCTGAATGCGCTTTCGCGCGTTTGCGCCTGCTCCGCGCGACCTCGCTCTCGCTCGTGTCCTGGGGCGTGGCGTCGTCGCCGTCGTGGCCGCCGCCGCCGCCGCCGCCGCCGCTGCCGTCGTCGTCGTCGTCGTCGTCGTCGTCGTCGTCGTTGTCGTCGCGGTCGTCGTGCTCTGGAGGTTGTCGGGGGCCTCTGGAACTCCTGGAGACACTTGGGGCCGGGGGCATTCTTTGGAGGAGGAGTTCAGGGAGGCGGAGGAGGACGAGGAGGAGCAGGAGGAGGAGGAGGAGGAGGAGGAGGACGACGATGACGACGACGACGTCGGCGGCGTCGGCGGAGTCGGTGGAGGCGGCGGCGGCGGCGACGACGACGAGCCCCGGCGCCACCAGAAAACGGCTGACGCCAAAGCGGTTCTTTGGAAGGGGTCGGAAGCCCAGGGGCCTAAGATCTGAAGCTTCTTTCAGAGGCTCTGGGGGCTATCCACGGGGCTCTCTCTCACAGGTTGTGAGGCCTCTCCCTGAAGTCTTGGGCCAGTCAGGCGTCGTGATACTTAGGAGCAAGGCTTGGGCAGGGTGATTGTGAAGGCGATGTGCCATCCTGGGGCTGGAGATGTTGAAGTGCCCTGGAAAAGGTGTTGTCAAGACTTCCCAGGGCGGGACATCAGGGGAACGGAATATGCGACCCCCGTGTGCAAGAACAAAATTACCTATGTAAGGGGGGGTGCCATGATGTACGTATTTTGCCTATAGAAGCATAGAGCATTCGGGAGTAGTGGTTGATGTTGTTGTTGTCGTCGTCGTCGTCGTCGTCGTCGTCCTTGTTGTTGCGATTACTATTTTTGCTGTTGTTGTTGCTGCTGCTATTGTTGTTATTCTCGTGTTTTGTTGTCGTTGTCGTTGTTGTTGTTGTTGTTGTTGTTGTTGTTGTTGTTGTTGTTGTTCGTTGCGACCACCGTCCCGGCCCCAGCTTGTTGTTGATATCTTGTTCTTCTTGGAAACTGATATTCTATCATTCTTGGTAAATTGAAAACTTTCAGTTGGCGGAGCTTAGCCCCCCCCCCCCCGGGGCCGGGACGGGCGCCTTCACTGGGTCGTGGCCCCCGACCAGGCCACCGCGGCTGGGACGGGCGTCGGCACACGGGGTGTGCGACCAACAAACCGAAAACCGTAACCATTTTGGCTCAAGGCGGGCCGCGCGCACGCTGAGCGCGCGGGCGGGGGCCAGGGCGGAGGCCGCCTGCCATGGCGGAGGGCCGCGGGCGGGCCGCGGGGTGCTCGCCGCGTCCGCGGCGCGCGGCCGCCCGCCGCGGCGCCGCGCCCGCCGCCGCCGCCGCCCTGGTCTGCTGCTTGGCGGCGGGAGCCGGCGGCGGGAGCCGGCGGCAGCGGCTGGTCCCCTCCTCACTCTCACGCCCCTCGCGTTCCTCCTCACCCTCCTCATCTCCTCCTCCTCTTCCTCCTCCTCCTCCTCCTCTTCCTCCTCCTCCTCCTCCTCCTTCCTCTCCTCCTCCTCCTCCTCCTCCTCCTCCTCCTCCTCCTTCGGTATCCCGCCTCACGGAGTTGAGCAGTACCGCGGCGCCCACCGCTACGGAGTTGAGCAGTACCACGGTGTCCAGGACTACGGAGTTGAGCACTACCACGGCGTCCACCACTACAGGTTCGAACAGTGCCACGGTGACCGCCGCTACAGGTTCGAGCAGTACCTCGGATTCCAGGACGACGGAATTGAGCACTACGACGGTGTCCCTCCTCCTTCTCCTACTCCTTCTCCTCCTCCTCCTCCTCCTCCTGTTCCTCCTCCTGCCCCTCCTCCTCCTCCCAACTGTTAGTCCCATGCATTCCTCCTCCTCTTATCCCCGCCTCCTCCCTCCCCCCATCCCTCCCTCTCCTCTCCTCCTCCTCCTCCTCCTCCTCCTCCTCCTCCTCCATCCCTCCTCTTCCTCATCCTCGCGCCCCTCCTCGCCCTCCTCATCTCCAACTCCTCCTCCTCCTCCTCCTCCTCCTCCTCTTCCTCCTCTTCCTCCTCCTCCTCCTCCTACTGCCGCGGTGTCCACCGCTGCAGGTTCGAGCAGTGCCGCGGTGGCCGCCACTGCAGGTTCGAGCAGTGCCGCGGAGTTGAGCAGTGCCACGGCTTCCACCACTACGGAGTTGAGCAGTGCCGCGGTGTCCACGACGGAGTTGGGCACTACCGCGGCGTGCGCCGCTACAGGTTCGAGCAGTGCCACGGTGGCCGCCGCTGCAGGTTCGAGCGGTACCTCGGCTTCCGGGACGACGGAATTGAGCACTACGACGGTGTCCCTCCTCCTTCTCCTACTCCTTCTCTTCCTCCTCCTCCTCCTCCTCCTCCTCCTCCTCCTCCTCCTCCTCCTCCTCCTCCTCCTCCTCCTCCTTCCTCCTCCTCCTCCTCTCCCTCCCTCCCTCCTCCTCCTCCTCCTCCTCCTCCTCCTCCTTCTCTTCCTCCTCCTCCTCCTCCCTCCTCCATCCCTCCTCTTCCTCATCCTCACGCCCCTCCTCGCCCTCCTCATCTCCAACTCCTCCTCCTCCTCCTCTTCCTCCAACTCCTCCTTCTCCTCCTCCTCCTCCTCCTCCCCCTCCCTCGGTATCCGGCCTCGCGGAGTTGAGCAGTGCCGCGGCGTCCACCACGGCGGACTTGAGCAGTGCCACGGTGTCCGCCACTACAGGGTCGAGCAGTGCCGCGGTGACCGCCACTGCGGAGTTCTGCAGTGCCACGGTGTCCACCACGGCGGAGTTGAGCACTACCATGGTGTCCACCACGCCACCGCGCCCGTGCCGAGAAAAAATGCCCCGCCTCGCCTTCGCCACCGTTTACATCTATACATGCCGTATATGTGTTCACATACATGTATACACACTTACACATTGTTAGGCTTACATATATATGTACATACATTCATATACATGCATACACGCATACATATACATGTATATGTATGTAAACATGTATGTATTTGCGTACATACACGTACACATATATAGTATACACAGGGATACTTCGGAATCCCTGAGGAGTCCTCGGGAATGCCCAGGTTTTAACGATTTCGGACCTGCCGGGGCCGGGAGAGTCGTCTGCACACCAGGCGCGCGAATGCCTGCGCCAGTAGGAGATGCCCGGGGCCGGGAGAGTCGTCGGCACACCGAGAGCGCGAACGCTTTTACCCGGGGCCGGGTGAGAGGGCACGCGCCGCGGTGTGCTGACGCCCGTCCCGGCCCCGGCCCGGGGCCGGGACGGGCGCCGCGTTGTTGTTGTTGTTGTTGTTGGTTTTGTTGTTGTTTTTGTCGTTGTTGTCGATCCCCCCTGTCCGGAAACCGTTTCATTTGGCCAATCAAAGTGTTTCTCCCAGGGTTCGCGCATGGTTTCTACAATGGGAAATGAGGGGTCAAAGTGCTTCTCCTGGGGCTCGCACCTAGCTTTTTACAAGGGGAGGTGAGGGGTCACCAAACTGTGCCCCGTGCCTCCGGTTTACAACAACAGCGGCTCCCGCCTGATATTTCCCCACAAGTTATTATCAATTCTCGCTCTCGCGCGAGACGTCCTTATAATTCAAACAGGAATCGCGCTCTCGCGTGGGGCCCCCTCGCAATGTATTCAGACGCCGCGCCCTGGACACTCGGGAGTCACGCTCTCGCTGTGGATTTCCGCATTATTTGTTTAGGAATCGCGCTATCGTTCGAGATGTCCTCGCCATTCATGCAGGGCGCACGCTTCAGCCACCCGCCTGCCCTTTTCCCCTTCCTTCCACCTGTCTCTTCCCCTGCCTTAGGGCCTGCGCGAAATACACGTTGCAGGTACGAGCGATGCACTCCCGAGGGGGTGCGATCGGAAACGAAGAGGGCAGGTGTCGAGGGTTTGGAATATCGTGTTGAGTGGCACGCGAGTAGATACCAGTGAACTGTCTTAAAAAGACTGCTGTTGTTGCGGATGATGATGATGATGATGATGATGATGATGATGATGATGATGGTGTCGCTGCTGCTGCTAATGATGATGATGCTGCTGATGATGATGATGATTATGATGATGCTGCTGCTGGTGGTGATGATGATGATAATGACGATGCTGCTGATGATGATGATGATGATGATGCGACTCACCCGCGACCCACCCCACGCTCGCCCCCTCGCTTTTATCCGCAACTGCGGGGTACGCTACAGCCGCTACGGTGGGGGCGTTCGTTCAGGAATGTACCCTGAAAGCTTCAGGCCCTGCGGGGTTCCTTCTTTGATGAGGGCTGCGGTGATATCCATGGACAAGCCTCAGTTCGAATTCCACTAGTTTCCAGACCCTGCTTTATTTGCGGTAGGTTTGCGTCGTGTCTACCAGTGGCGACCCCGCCGCCGGCTTTTAACGTTGAACGCCGCTAACGACCCAGAATCGGTCGATGTTGAACGATCTGACGTTTCGGAAACGGCCGAGCGTTCAAGGGCGAACGATCCCCGCGGTGTCAGAAACCAACGCCGAAGTCGGCACGTTGCGAGCATGCCGTATCTTGTGCCCCGACCGTGCGTGCTATAACTGCGCCAATCTTGTGCACCTCGCTGCCGTGCAAGGCGCCGCCCGGCCTCCGGCGACGCGGGCGACCCAGCGCCGGCCCAGGCTACGAGCCCGGCCGCGTGCTGGCAGGCAGCTCGCGGCAAAGAGGGGGGAGGAATGGGGGCTTGTTTGGTAGCGTATCATTGGAGTCTTGTGTACCCTCGTACTTTCATTTTTTGAGTGCGGCAGCGTCGGTCAGGGTCTGACAATCAATGAGACCGTGCCGACTTAGCGTCGATCAGCGTCGATTTAGCGTCGATTAGGGTGTATTGGCGTCGATTGCGTAGCGGCGATTCGCAAGAGCCAGAAAGATGGTATGGGAGGTTTTCATGAGTTGCCGCAGAAGGGGCTTGGGCTTCGGCTGAGTTTCCTCGTCCTCGCCCTTCTTGCATTGGGCAAACTTTGGTGGTCGAGTGTAGCATCAGCGAGACAAAAAGGAGGTACGCCGACTAAGGATACCGTTGTTTTATCCCTGGCGATAACGGGCGTGACTTGGGGGGAGGGGGAGGAGGCGAGGGGTGCGTGGCCGGTCACGGGGGTTATCACGAATAAGCAAGCCCGCGGGCGGGTTGAATCGTGTGGTTGCGGTTGCGGTTGTGGTTGTGCCCGCGGGCAGATTGAAATGTATCGTCAGGTTGCGGTTGCGGTTGCTGTTGCGGGCGGGTTGAAATGTGTCGGCTGGTTACGGTTGCGGTTGCGGTTGTGCGCGGTCGGGTTGAAATGTGTCGCCCAGTTGCGTTTGCGGGTGCGCTCGGGCGGGTGGAAATGTGTTGTCACGAGTGGCTTCCATCCCAGACAGTTCAACGCAGTTCACAGGGTCAGTCAGCAGAGGTCATGGAATTTCATTTGGTTCCGCCAGGGATAAGTTCCTGACAGGATTTCAACATGAAAAGCACAGATTCCAGATCCAGAGGATTCCTATTGAATTTGGGTAGGGTTCTCATGAGCTGCCAATCAAGACGGGTCGCGTCCCAGATTTAGAACATTCCTGTTGAATGTGGGTCGGGTTAGAATCGGGTTTCAGATGGAACGCAATGTATACCAGATCTAGAAGGTTCCATTGGGATTTTATGTGGATGCTTACTACTTATGAATTAGATTCTAATAGGGCTCCCATAGGAACGGAGCAGATCCCAGGTCCAGAATATTCTTACGACGTGAGATCGAATACGATTCTAATGGGGATTCCAGGGCAACGGAGCAGATCCCAGATCCAGAGGATTCCGATTGAACGCAGATCCACAGAGACGCCATCTTATTGGAAACGTCGTCGTCGTCCTCCTTCGATTCATGCTCGTTTGCTTTATCACCTCAGCGCTCTCCTCCTCCTTCTCCTCCTCATGTGCCTTCTCCCCCTCCGCATGGTCTTTTCTCCTCCTCCTCCGTTCCCGCCTTTCTCCCTTTTTCTTTCTTCCGTATCATCCTGCTTATCGTGCTCCTGCTGCTGCTGCCGCTGTTGCTCGCTCTTCTTGGTGAGGAGACGGAAGGTACGAACGAAGGTGGGGGGACCCCTTTAGACTTCGACTCAGTGCAGTTTCTCATATGATTTTGGTAGAAGCGGATCAGATCCCATATCCAGAGGACTCCCAGTGATTTTGATTCGGGTTCTGAAGCGATTTCATGGGAATTGGAGTGAACTCAGGTCCAGATGGTTCCTCTTGAATTTGGGTGGGCTTCCAAGCAAACTTCAATAGAAAGAGAGCAGGTCCCAGATCCCAGGGGTTCTTCTCGAGTTTCAATCGGGTTCTAAGAGGGGTCCAATCGGATTCCAGTACAAAAACAGATCCCAGGTCCGGAGAATCCCGTATGAACTTGAATCAGGTTTTGATACCATTCCAATAGGGACAGTACAGATCCCATATCCAGAGGACCCAAAGGGTTCTTTTCGAATGATTGGTATGACCCTCATCGCATTTCAGTGGGAGCGGAGCGTGTCGCAGATCCGGGAGGAAGAGGATGACCAGTGCAAACCCAAAACTCATCAATGACGTTGGAAGAAACACCCCCCCCCAAACATCCATTTTCATAGGCTCCATAGAAGGGTTCCTGTCCACTGAGGGAGGAGTCCCGTTGGGAGACAACGGTTTGAAGTTCCTGAAGCGTGCCAAACCACCGTTTTCGAAACTTCAACGCCGCTGTTCACCTTTAATCTTGCGTTTTGACGATCCCTGAGCCGTGCCAGAATACCATTCCTGGAATTTCAACACCGCAGATCCATCGTATTTTTTCGCCCAGATCATCGTGAATCGTTCCACGAGTTTACTTTTTGTGCGTTAGCCATAGAAGCCCGTGAAACTGCTGCCATGTTCAAGGGGCATGTGTGCGGCGCTGCGGCGAGAACCACATTTTGAAGAGGAGCCGCCCTCAACCCGTGAAGTTCTTGCATTGGTTTGAAAGGAGTGTTCGCGGCGCGCAGGCGAGAGCCACATCTTGGAAACGAGTGGCCCTCGACCCGTGAAGCTCCTGCAGATCTGTGAGACGAGCGTGTCGCCCAAGTCAGGAGGGCCTTCTGCGCCGCCGCCAGCGATGCGCTCGCGTGGGCGGAGCCTATTCAAAAATCCTGGCGCGCACCAGCGGCCACCTACAGGGTAGCTCGTTCTCAGTAGACGGCATCGAACTCCTTTTTTGGTCTGGACCAAGCGACAGCGCAGGCACGTGCTACGTTCCCTGATCGCCGCGCTTGTCGACAACGGCAACCCCGTCGCCCTTGCTGCTAGTGATCTTCGTTCATCGCCGAGGAAAGAAGTCCTGTTCGACCGCCTCGGGCCGAAGAATCGACGAAGGCAGAGTGGTGGGGCGGGTTGTTGGCGAAGAGCTCCACCGCCAGTTTGAGGCTCCTGACCTCGACGGCCAGCCCCTCGAGGCCCACCGCCAGGCGGAGCTTGCATCGGGGTTGCGTCGGCGTTGCGCCGGCAGCGGAGAGCCTGGACTCCAGCCTTCCTGCCGCCGCGCGTGTCCGAGCCCGCTGCGCCGTGGCCAGACTCCTCCGCGTCGGGCACCTCCTCGAAGGCACCTGCGCGAGAGCCCGCCCCGCTGGGGCCCTGGCGTCGAGCACGAGCGCCGCCGGCGCCGAAATCCAAGCGCGCGGCGCGAAAGCTCAAAGATTTCACACGCGCTATTCGCTGCCATTCGCCCCAGAGGACTATCGTGGATATCTCAGTGGGCCATGCGTGTCGTCGTCGTCCAGGGCCGCGCCTTGGAACTCGTTGCCGTCGCGCGCCTTGGGCCCCCTTCGGGCTGCGGTGGCAGGCGCGACGGGGCGAGGGCTTCAGCGCCGAAGCCGAAGCGCTCCGTGACCGCGCGCGAACCTTCCACGGGGGCGGCCCCATCGGCCGAGTTTGGCAACCATCGCCCAACTGGAATGGAGCTGGCCAGCTATCGGTACTGTGTGCGACGACTGGGGAGCGTGCTTGTTGTGTCTGCACCTGCTCATTGGGGTGTTCGCGCATGTGATCAAAGCATCGCAGAGACGTGCCTTCCCCCGACGAACCCGCCGCCTGACGTGGTTTCGGCGCGGTGGCGGCCGTCAGCCGTCACACAAGGATTCGGCTACTTCGCCGACGCCTGGCTCCAGCGGACCAAGGCCAGAGCCCAATTCGCCGCGTGGCAGCTTTGTCTCTCGCGCTGCTACCTGGCCGCGGGGATGGCCGCGCCCGGCGGAGAAAAGCGAGGGCGGGTTTCTCGGTCGACCCGCCCCCTCTGCGCCGGCGGTGCAACCGAGGGACGGGGGTGGGGCGCTGGGGCGCGCCGTCTGGAGATGTCCGCGCCGGGCCAGCTGTCGAAACTCCCTGGTCACCGCGATCTCAGGGCAGCGGGGGGACTTCCCGCCGCGCGCTCGACGCTGGGGGCCCCCCGGCGAGGATGCTGAGCCCCTCGACCTGCAGGCTGGCCTCGCCCGAGACGAGCTCTCGCGGCCCCTTCCCAGACCGCCGCCAGGAGGCCGGGATGGGGACCGCTTCGAGGAATGCGCCGACCCCGCCGCGGAGGCCAGATGGGCCCGCGCGGCCGCCGACGGAGAGTGCTACGTGCCAGGCCCGCCGCCTTCTGGCCAGGGCAGGATTCGGCGTGCAGGGCGGGCCCGAGCACCGGCTGAACCGCTCCGCCCGACTCCGCAGCTTGTCGCAGTGAGCACAACGAGCGAAACCTTTGCCCTCCTTCACCTCGCCGCCGCGGCTGAGAGACCCGCCCGCATCTTCGTCGACAGGCCGACTTCTGGCAGCAAATCCATCGGATGGTCCAGGCCGAACCCGACATGTTCAGGGTTCAGGAATTCGGAAGTCACTTCGGGGAACATGGGATCGAACTTCGGGGAAGGTCGACAGGGTTCAGGAATTCGGAAGTCACTTCGAAGGACGCGCCTCGCCAATCGCCGAAGCCTTCAACCGCCACGCCAACGAGCTGGCCGCAGCGGGGGCCCGCGTGCGCCCCATGCCGCAGGGCGTCATCGACGCGGCCAAGTGGAGATGTGGATTCGTACGCGTTTTCCAAACACACTTCTACAGTAGCATCGTCAATGTTCTAGCCGCCGAAATCGTCACCCCCCTTACTGTCTTATATGGCTGCAGTTTCGGCTCGAGAGGTTTGGGTGGCGGGGTGGGACCCCGCAGTCTCGGGCCCTGGAGCACGCCGGCCTTGAAGGTGTTCGAGGTGCTCGTCGCGCGGCGGGCGATCGGGCCTGCGGGCCTGGCGGCGTGCGCAGCCGAGGGCAGCGCTGGTGCCGGCAGCACGGCGCGTGCGGGGCCCGTCAGCTGGGCCCTGGCGCTGGCCATCCTGGCCAGCGGGTGGGAGGCGCTGCTGCCTGGTCTCCTGACGTACGGGGCGGACGAGGCAGAGGCGGACAGCGAGCCCCTCTTCGGGGAGCACGGCGCAGGCGGGCCTGGGGAGCTGTTCAGGGGCTCGCGGGGAAGCTTCATGGCGCCCTGGGCTCGGTGGGGCCGGCTCTACCTCCAATCGCAGACTAAGCCGACGGGGGTGGTGCTCCTCCTTCTCACTCGAGTAGGGGGGGCTAAGAGCACGGCGTGGACGGCGGTCGACCCGACGCAGAGAGTGGTGTTCGTGAGCGTTCGTGTCAAGAAGTTTGCGTTGAGCAAGCCGAAGCAGGGCATCGTCTGGACGGAGCACCCAGGGCTGAACGAGAAGCAGCGGGATGCGCCTTGATCGCGTCAGAGCGTCTCATAGCCCGCTCGGAGCTGAAGGACGCCGAGGCCAGGTCGGAGAAGGTCAAGGCCGCCGAGCTGAAGAAGAGGAAGAAGCCGAGCTCCAAGACGCAGACCGCGAGCTGGATGTTCAAGGGAGTGTCCACGATCATGGTGGCGGGCTGGAGCTACCGTGCGGCTGGAGCCTGGGGTTCCATGGCTTTCCTCGGGCGGCGGCTGTGGCGCTACTTCGAGCTCGGGTCCTGGGTGAGCAGTGGGTATCATGGCGCGCGCGCAGCCTTCCAGGCCTTCGAGGATTTCCAATCGCTTGTGGAGCTGATCAGCGACATGTACGACAACGGGGACTTTCAGGTCTTGCGCCCGCCAGGAAACAAAACCGAAGCCCCGACAAAATATTTTGGCATTTTTTTTGAAATGTGTTTTGGTGGCGCCGAAGGATGGCGCTATCGCGCGCGCGTCCCAACTTGGTTCATGGGGCCAACCGCCACCCGCGCATCGCGCGCGTGTCTTTATTGCCGTCACTTAAGTTGTTCCAACGTTGCCATAGCGCATGCATCAGATACCGCCCCCAAGGCCCAACCACACAGATGCAATGCGCGTGTCGCAAAAATCTCACACATCATGCGCGCAAGAAGCGGCGCTCCGCAGCGCGCCGTGACGTGAGTCGCTGCATCGCGCAACGTTACATGGCGCGTTTCCGCTATGATACGTGGACGCCCACGGCGTGGGCCCCACGGCCGTGTCGCAGGCGCCTGGAGGACACCCAACCCTCGCGATATTCGTGCATGCTCGCAAATCGCGCCGTCGACGGATTGGAACATCGCCCGATCTTACCCCTGGCCTTTACGATCCTTGTGCCCGGCCGCGGATCGTTAGCATCGTTATATATAGCCCCCGGCCGTCGCGATTTCTGTGCCCGCGCGCGGGTGGTGCCCCGCGTCGTATCTGAACATTGCACTTGCTCCCAACCCTCACGCCCCTGCGCCCGCGCGCAGATCGGGACGCGGGCAGGGCGGGGGGGAGGCGCGCGGGGACAAGCCGGAGGAATGGGGGAAAAAGGAGCGGGCGATAACGACGGGGATTGAATAGGAGGGCATGGGGGAACGCAAGGATGACGGGGGGGGAAAGGATGAGAGGGGGGAGGAAGGATTGGGGGGGGAGTGGGGAGTAAGAGGAGGAGGAGGTGGGGGAGGAGCAGGACGGGGGGGGGGGCGAAGGGGGGGCGGGGGGCCGCGAGGGGGAGGTGGAGGTTGTAGGCCACGTCTACCTCCTCTGGATTCATCCGGGCCATCCTGCGGCGACTCCCGCTGCCCCTCGGGGCGCGTTGGGCGCCCTGCGCCCTGCGCAAGCGTGGGCGCGAACGCCATTGTCATGTCTTTTGTCTCGGCAGAGTGATGGCGTGGTCTTGGGGGCGCCTCCGTCGACCATGTTTATAATGTTTGCGGGCGCCCGTATTATTTTCAAACAGTTCGGGGTGCTATTGGGGCCCTTGGGCGATCGCATCGTGCTTTCGACTTTCTCAGATGGTCATGTTTAACCACGTCGGCCGTCTGCGGGGGCTGCGAGACAAAACAAGGCGAATGACATTGGAAAGGGTCAAATGTTTGATTTTTTTTCCGAACGTGGAACCTATGTAATTCTGACCCTTTTTCCCCGGCCTTGAGGGGGGGGTCCCGTTTAGCGCCCCCCTGGGGGGTCTGTGGGCGTCTGGGGCCGTCTTGAGAGCATGTTGGACTGTCTGAGCGTTCTGTTGGAGGCCTCTTAGGCCGTCTTGGGGCGGTCTTTGGGCCCTCGTGGGCTGTTTTGGACCGTCGGCGAACCGAATGCGTGGGGGCCCGAGAAACTTTTAAAAACTCAGCGAAAACCCATGCACGTTGACGCTTGGGGCTCTCTGGGGGGGCCTCTCGGGGGCTTCCCGAGACGCCCTGGGAGCTCCCTGGGCCGTCTGGGCGCGATGTTTGGTGCCTGCTGGAGGCCGCGTGGGGCCTCCTGAAGGTCTTTTTGGGCGGCGACCTTGAAATGCTGGTTGCTGCTTCTACTCTGGATGTATTTCTGGGCCGTTCCTGGAGCCTTCGGAGGCCGTCGTGGGGGCCTCTTGGGCCGTCATGAGGGCGTCTTGGAGTGTCTGGGCGCGTTCTTGGGGGCCTCTGAGGCCGTCTTTGGGCGGTTTTTGGGCCCTCTTGGGATGTCTTGGCGCGTCGGCAAGCCGAAGGCGCGAAAGCAAGACAACGTGCAACGACCCAAAGAAAACCATAGATTTTGACACTGGGGGCTCTCTGGGAGGGCCACCCGGAAGCCCCCCGAAGCGTCCTGTTAGCTCCCTGGGCCACCCGGGCGCGATCTTGGACGGCCTGGATCGACCTGATGGCGACTCGTGCCCTCTCGGAACATCTTGCCGACCATCTTGGGGCCGCCCGTGCCGCGCGGAATCGTGTCTGCCGAAATGAGGCCGTCTTCCGCCATCTTCCGCGGGCTTCCGCCGGCGTTCCCCCCGCGGGCGGGAGGGGGCCCCGGCCCCCCCCCCCGGGCCCCCCAGGGGGGGCACTAAACGGGAACCCGCCCTCAAGGTCGGGGAGAAAGATGACGCGCAAAAGAGCCGCGTGAGAGCGCGACCGCGAGCGCAACGTGCGCGCTCGAACAAGACGCGCGCGAATCGCGTTGAACGCGCGCGCGCGAGGGCGATGGTAGATCCTGAAGTCGCAGCGGGACGCAAGTTTGCACTGCGAATTCGAATCTCGCCAGACGCGCTCCGTGGAGCAATCGGAAAAGCGGTGCGCAACCGTCGCGGCACGGGGCGCTCGGCGCCACAGCGCGACGCGATCGTGGAACATAAGCCGCCCGAGCGCGGGGGGGGGCACCGGGGGGGGGCAGGGGGAAGTGGAAGGGGGCGAGGACGACGAGGGGGGCGGGGGGGTGAAAGGGAAGAGAAGGGGGATTATTGGGGAAGTGGGGGGTAAGAGGAGAAGACGGAGGAGGGGCAGGAAGAGGGAGTGAACGGGGGGGGGGGGTGGAGGGTCGCGAGGGGGAGGTTGTAGGCCGCGCCTACCTCCTCCGGACTCTTCCAGGCCATCCTGCGGCGATTTGTGCTACCCCTCGGGGCGTGCTGGGCGTTCTGCAACCTGTTGAGGCGAGGGCGCGAACGCCGATTCCATCTTCTCTGTAGTCTTAGCAGTCTGGTGGCGCCCCGGGGGCGCCTTCATTGACCAATTGCAGCATCTTTGCGGGCGCTCGTATTGTTTTCAAGCAGTTTGGGGCGCTGTTGGAGCCACTGGGCGACCGCGTCGAGCTTCCGACCCTCGCAGATGATCGCATTGAGCAACGTCGGCCGTCTCTGGGAGCCTTGAATATAGCCGGCGATGAACATTGGAAGGGTCAAGTGTTGAACCTTTCGCATCGTGAAATCGTCGTGACTTTGGCCCTTCTTACCGTCGCGAATGCGGTTTCTTGCCATGCTTCCGTCGGCCAACAACCCTGGCCGCCACCCTCGTTGGCCTCGAGATGTCCTGTTCGCATCGGCATGCATCTGGAACTCACCTGGGCCCTTGTGGCCCTCCTGGGGCTCTCTTAAGCGCCTCCTCGGGCGGTGGTGGGGTCCTATTGGGCCTCTGGGGCTCTCTTGGACAGTCTTGAGATCCGTTTGGGGCGTCGTGTCGAGGGACCTCATGGGGGCCTGTTGGGTTGTTGGTCGGCGATATGAAAGGGTTCCGGGATCACATTGGGCCCTCTCGGGTTATGGCGCGAATTTCAAGCCGCGCTCAGCCGTGCCAAAGAGCGCCGCCCAATGGAACCAGACAGAATAACGACAACGGAGGGGCATCGGCGTCGGCGTCGTCGCACCGTCTTCCCCTTGGGAGATGCCGCGGGAATGATCAAATCCTGCCCCCGCTGCTCCTCGCCCTCCTCCCCGCCCATCCCCCCTTCCTGCCCCCTGCAATTGGGCGGCCCTTGGGGATGCTTACCGCGAAGCGAAAGCGGCACGAGCGCGGGGCGGAACTGGGCCGCCTCGACAAAATGCCCGGCCAGACTGCCCGACAAAGTGCCCGACAAAATGCCCGACAAAATCGCAGGGGCAAGCGCCGTAGCTGTGAATTTACAGTGCATCCGCCCAGCCGCCGATGCCAAACATAATTTTGTCGCTGCACTTGTTTGAACATTTTGTCACAGCGACCGGTTTTTTTTGTCGGGCCAGTGCTTTTTTTTTGTCGGACCATTTTGTCGGGGCTTCCGTTTTTTTTTGTCGGCCCATTTTGTCGGGGCCAATTTTTTTTGTCGGGCAAGTTTTTTGTCGGTCCACGTGTTGTTTTTTGTCGGCCCGCCTGCTGTCTTTTTGTCGTCGGCTCCTTGCGGGCAACGCCCCCGGTGCAAGGCGAGGGGAAGAATGCGGGCGGCGAGGAGGGGTAGGGGGGGCGCATGCGCACGGCGCAGGAGGAGCAGGAGGAGGAACGGAGGAACGGGAGGAGCAAACAGACTCCAATAGAACCCCAAAAAATCTCGCAGGCCCGAAAAGGCCCCAACACCGCCCAAAAAGGCGCCTAAGAGCGCCCCAGGGCGCCCCAGGGGCCAAAGAGAACCCAAAAGGCAGATGTGGCCAGGCATCTAGATGCCAACGAAGGTGGCGGTCAGGGTTGTTGGTCGACGGAAACACGGAAAACAACCAGATTCATCATGCTCACCTAATATTACCACGACGCCCGACCTTGGGGGACAAATGGGGGCTCCTGCGATGTGGGCTCAGCACGTGACCGTGCGAGCCACTGTGGGGGGGCGCGTGGCTTGCGAGCAAGTGAATTGCAAAGAAAAGCATGCATGCGGACCACTAGTTTTGAAAGGTCCGCGCGTGGCAGGTGAGATGCCAAGACGGCACCTGACTTTGGTTCCCGCGTTGTCCGTTTGAGGTGGTGAGGCTTTGTCGGGATGTCTCCAAACATCCTGGGGTCCTCTGGCGCAGTGTTGGGGCCCTCTTGAGAGTATCTGGGGGCCTCCTGGTCGTGGGATGAACGCTGGTTTCCGTGTTGTCCGTTTGGCGGCGTCTCCAACCATCTTGGGGCCCTCTTGGGCAATCTTGGGGCCCTGTTGGAGACGGCTGGGGGTTTCCCGGAGGCCTGTTCCAGGCTCGTTGGGGTCTCTTGAAGGCTTATCGGGGGTCTCCTGGGGGCCGGTTGGGGCCTCCTGGGTCTCTTTTGGGCTGGAGAACCCAAAAGCCCCTGCCGCCTGTCGGACATGTTCCTAAGCATTCCTGAAGCTTTCGGAAGCAGTCTTGGAGGCCTCTTGGGCCGTCTCGAGAGCGCGTCGGACTGGTCTGGGCGCTCTCTTGGGGCCCTCTCAGGCCGTCTTGGGGCGGTCTTCGGGGCCTCTTGCGCCGCCCCAGAGCGTCGCGGAGCCGAGGGCGCCGAAACCCGAAAAACAGGTGTAAAACCAGCGAAAACCAATGCATTTTGACACGTGGGGCTCTCTGGGAGGGCCTCTCGGACGCTTCCCGAGGCGCCTGGGGGGCGCCGAGGGCCGTCTGGACGCGATGTTGGGGGCCTCCTGGGGGCCTTGCGAGACCTCCGGGGGGTCCTTTTGTGCGGTGAGCTTGAGATGTAGGTTCCTGCCCTTTTTCTGGGGGCGTTCCTGGAGCCTTCGGAGGCTGTTTTGGAAGCGTTTTGGGCCGTCTTGAGAGCGTGTTGGGCTGTCTGAGCGCTCTGTTGGAGGCTTCTAGGCCGTTTTGGGGCGGTCTTTGGGCCTTTTTGGGCTTTTTTGGGGCGTCGGCAAGCCGAAAACGTGGAAATCCGAGAAACTTTCAAAAACCCAGGAACAACCAATACACGTTGACACTGGGGCTCTCCGGGAGGGCTTCTCGGAGGCTTCCCGAGGCGTGCTGGGAGCTCCCTGGGCCGTCTGGGCGCGATGTTTGGTGCCTGCTGGAGGCCGCGTGGGGCCTCCGGGAGATTTTTTTGGGCGGTGAGCTTGAAATGCCGTTTGCTGCCTGTGCTCTGGAGGTCTTTTTGGGCCATTCCTGGGGCCTTCGGAGGCCGTCGTGGGGGGGCGCGTTCTCGGGGGGGCCTCTGAGGCCGTCTTTGGGCGGTTTTAGGGCCCTCTTGGGCTGTCTTGGTGCGTCGGCAAGCCGAAGACGCGAAAACCAGAAAAACTTCAAAAAAAACCAACAGAAAACCCATACATGTTGACACCGGGAGCTCTCTGGGAGGGCCACTCGGAAGCCCCCCGAAGCGTCCTGTTAGCCCCCTGGGCCACCCTGGCGCGATCTTGGACGGCCTGGATCGACCTGATGGCGACTCGTGGCCCTCTCGGAACATTTTGCCGACCATCTGGGGGCCGCCCGTGCCGCGCGGAAGCGTGTCTGCCGAAATGGGGCCGTCTTCCGCCGTCTTCCGCCGTCTTCCGCCTGCTTCCGCCGGCGCCCCCCCTGCGGCCGGGAGGGGGTCCCGGGCCCCCCCCCGAGACGGCCTTCGAGGGCTCCAGGAAGTCCCCCAGACAGCTTCTAGAAGAAGGACAGGAACCTACATCTCAAACTCACCGCACAAAAGGACCCCCCCGAGGCCCCGCAAGGCCCCCTGGAGGCCCCAAACATCGCGCGCAGACGGCCCTCGGCGCTCCCAGGACGGCTCGGGAGGCCTCCGAGAGGCCCTCCCAGAGAGCCCCACGTGTCAAAATGTATTGATTTTCGCTGGTTTTCTAAATGTCTTTCGAGTTTCGGCGCCCTCGGCTCCCCGACGTTCCGGGGCGGCGCAAGAGGTCCCGAAGACCGCCCCAAGACGGCCTGGGAGGCCCCCAAGAGAGCGCCCAGACCAGTCCAACACGTTCTCGAGACGGCCCAAGAGGCCTCCAAGACTGCTTCCGAAAGCTTCAGGAATGCTTAGGAACATTTCAGACAGGCGGCAGGGGCTTACATTTTGGGTTCTCCAGCCCAAAAGAGACCCAGGAGGCCCCAACCGGCCCCCAGGAGAACCCAGAGAGGCTTTCAAGAGACCCCAACGAGCCTGGAACAGGCCTCCGGGAAGCCCCCAGCCGCCCCCAACAGGGCCCCAAGACTGCCTAAAAGGGCCCCGAGATGGTTGGAGACGCCGCCAAACGGACAACACGGGAACCAGCGTTCATCCCACGACCAGGAGGCCCCCAGATTCTCTCAAGAGGGCCCCAACACTGCGCCAGAGGACCCCAGGCTGTCTGGAGACATCCCGACAAAGCGTCACCACCTCAAACGGACAACGCGGGAACCAACGTCAGGTGCCGTCTTGGCATCTCACCTGCAACGCACGGACCTTTCAAAACTAGTGGTCCGCATGCACGCTTTTCTTTGCAGTTCACTTGCTCGCAAGCCACGCGTCCCCCCACAGTGGCTCGCATGGTCGCGTGCTGAGCCCGCATCGCACGAGCCCCCATTTGTCCTCCAAGGTCGGGCTTCGTGGTAATATCAGGTGTTTTTTTCGGCCTAGCGCTTGTTTGCGCGACCTTCAGCGGTTAGTGAAGTTACGCTTGCCTTGATTGCCGCCGTCGCATTGCTATTCGCCCGGAGTTTAGTTTTAATGTTTCGCCCTTGCGAATTGTATTGCTTTTCCTGGTCGTGTTCGCATCGTCGTTCTTCGCGGTCGACTTGTTTTCGATTTCGTTCGTGCCAACCGTACTGCTCGCACCTCTCTCGGAGTAGCCTACTTGGGCGTGAAGCATCGCGCGGGCTCGCATGCTTTCACAATCATATAGTTGCGCCTCTACCGACGCTACGCCACTCATTTTTAGTTAAAATCGTTTATTTTTTGATTGGCGTTTTGTCGCCGAAAGCTTCGCCAGTAGAATGTCACTACTGAGGACTTGGAAAAGATCGCGTGCACCATCGGAGGTCTCGCTGTGAGTGGGTATATGCTGTGGATGTACATGAGTGGCCCTAGCGAAGACCGAGGTGACAGCTCGGACAGTGACAGCGGAAGTGAGGATGGCACGACGGTGGTCGGCGGGCAAGACGTGACGGACAGCGACGAGGAGCCCGACGCCAAGGCACTCTTCACCGAGCTGGCGAGAGGACAGGCGGCGTTGGCGTCGGCCATGATCGATCTGACGGACAAGATGCGCGAGGAGGCGGGCACTCGCCCTCCCGTGCCCCCACCTCCCAAGGCGCCGCCACCTGGCAAGGCTCGGCGCCAGGGTGTCTCCCTGGGAGGAGGAGCGGCGGTGGAGGGGGGGCCCAGCGTCGGCGACGTCGACGCGTTCATCAAGAAGCTGAACGAGCACGAGAGCGTGGTGCAGAGGGGCTCAGCCCGAGCGACGGCGGGGTCGCCTCCGACTCCAGTCAGCAGCAGTGCCAGCAGCGGCTCTTGGGAGAAGCTCAGTGGCGATTTCGACGATCCGCTGAAGGACCAGATCGCGCAGCTGAAGCTGGAGGCGACCACCCCCAAGGACAGCCTGCTGAGCGTGCTGCAGCAGTACAGGCCTGCCGTCGGTGCACAGGTGGGCGGCGTCAGGACGAGGGTGGCGCCCACGGCGCTGGCGAAGCTTTACCGTGGCGGGCGGACCGCCCGCGCTGAGACGCAGGAGTGGTTGCGGGCCAAGGAGCTGCAGACGGCCTCAGTGGCGAACGAGGTGAATATGCTGGCCATGGTGTTGGACCGCATGATGAGCTCGGGCGAGCACGATGCGCTAATCAACAGTCAGGCGTCCGAGCTGACGTGCTTGCGGCTCTACTCGATCTGGAAGGCCTACGAGCGTGTGCAGTGCCGAGCGGACTGGCAGCGTCCCAAGGCGCAGAATGGAGGCAAGTGGAAGTCCAAGGTCGACTGGAGCCTGGACGAGGAGTACCTGCGCTTGGACGGCGATAGGGACAGCGAGAACTTGAAGGCCGATGAGGAGGTGCTGGAGAAGCTGAAGCGCCGCGCGACCCTGAACAAGCACCTGAGTCAAGGTGGTGGGGGGGGAGGCGGCGCAGACGGCGAATCGGTTGCGGCCGGTGCGATCGTGGTAACCACTGGCCAAGAGCGTGCTACAGGCACTGCACCACGTTGCTAGAGTGGGTCTTCGACCCCTGCTCGCCAGCCGCGCGCCGCCGCCCTCGTCGGGCTCATCGGGGGCCTGCTGGGTTGGGTGTTCTACGAGCTTTCCTGAAGGAGCTTTCCACCCAGGAGATTTTCGAGTCTGAGGAGGTCCACTTTGACGTCCTCGAGGCTCCCCTACCGCGAGCTGGTCATCCAGTGCGTCGTGGTGCAGGTCACCAGGTGGAGCCATCCCTGGACATCGTCAATGGATCCTCGCGAGCGCGACCCGCTGAGGACCTTGCCAGACCTCCCCTTCCCTATGACTACCAGGAGGTCAAGTGCGGGGCTGAGTTCTGTCAGCCTGCGCGTTACCTGGAGGAGGGTGGCGAGGGCGATCTCGGCGATCAAGAGCATGGCCACGGGCTGTGCGAATGGTTGGCTACCGCTGGCCCCCCTCAGGACTGTGGACGAGGCGAAGGAGAGGTGGGCGGCGAGCAGCCCGCTCCAGAAAAGGATCATCAGCGATATCTGGGACCGGCACGCACATCGGGCGAGCTGGGGCAACATCAACGACGGGAAGGTGGCTCTTGGCCACCTCGAGGAGACGACGGGCAGCGGCTATTTTACGACGGTAAGGAAGAAGGAGGACAGCAAGAAAGTGACGAGATTCAAGAAGGGAGATCTGCGTCCTCTCCGAGTTGGGCAAGTTTCGCTGCCCAGCCCAGGTACGACGCCGATTCGTGTCCAGGACCTCTCGGCCTGCGCGGGCAACTACATCGACTCATTCGAGAAACTGATGATCAAGGGCGCGGGCGAGGTGGACTGGGGGCGGTACGAGAACACGAAGAGCTACTCGGATCCGGCGCTGAGGAGCAAGGCCGAGAAGCTGGAGCTGTTGTCCCGCATGTACCAGGCGGGGATGCTGGACTACGTGAAGGTGGCGCGGGAAAAGGTGGGACTGTTCACGGTTGCCAAAGACGTCGATCCCGACTCAGGGGAGGTGTTGAAGAGCCGACTGATCTGGGATTGCAGGAAGGTCAACGTTCTTTTTCACGAGCCGCCGTGGGTGCCGCTTGGGAGTCCCGCAGGCTTGGCCCTGCTGGAACTAGACGAAGTGATCTTGCATGGGCGGCGCCTCTTCTCCTTCCAGGGCGACGTGCCGGACTGGTTCTATCGACTGCACTGGGGATCGGAGCTGGCGGAGTTCTTTGTCGTGGAGGTTGTCTCGCCTCAGGAACTGCACCAGTATGGCCAGGAGAAGGGGCTGGAGTTCAAGAGGCCCGAGCCCTCGGAGATTGGCAATGGAGCAGCGAGCCTGGTGATGGGCTCAGCGTGGGCCGTTTTTCTGGCACGCATTTGTCTGGGGGCGAGTTTCGAGACCCTGAGGGCGCCGACCATTACGTATGGGAAGCCGACCCCGAGCTTCCGCAGTCTGACACCCGCCACTCGACCTTCGTTGCAGCAGAGGGGTCCTCCCTCGAGCGTGGCCGAGGCGGTGGGGGGGGAGACGTCTGTGGAGGTGGCGGTGAAGCTCATCCTCATGCTGTACATCGACGACTACATCGGCTTTACCTTGAAGGGCCCTGGCGAGGAGGGGGAAATCCTGCAAGACAAGGAGGAAGTGAAGCAGCTCCTGAACCACAAGGGCCTCGCGATCCACGCGGAAGCCTGGGGAGAGGGACCCGGCACGGGAGTGGGGCTTGCGATTCCAGCATGGAGACCGTATGTCCTACGGGTCCAGACGAAGAAGTTTGCGGAGCTGGTCCTGGCGACGGAGGCTCTCTTGCTGGAGGATACCGCCCTTCCCTCCGTTCTGGCAAGTTTGGCAGGCCATTGGACGTGGACCATGATGGTGTTCAGGTCCGCTTTTGCCATATTGGACGAGACCTACAGGTGGATCAGAAGTTACGAGGTGGAGGAGTGTGTCGTGCCGCGGAGGTTGCCAGAGACGGTCAAGAGCGAGCTCTCGGCGGTTGTGCACCTTTCGATCTACATTGAGTCGGATTTGGAGGCGCACATGACCGACGCATCTGAGAGTGGATCTGGATCTCTGGCTTGCGACTGCGACCCCGAGGAAGCGCGTGCGGAGGCCGCTCGGGGCACCGAGGGGCTCTGGGGGCCCCAGGTGGAGGAGACCTACACCGAGATGGAGAGAGAGGAGGAGGCCGTCGGCGACGAGGAGGACCTGCCTTCACGACCGCGGGAGGGGCGCCCGGGGGTGCTGGAGCTGTTCTCGGGCTCGTCGAGGTTGCTGGATGCCATCAAGGAGCTCACGAACTCTTGGGGAGAGGCGTGGGGCATCTCGGAGGGGGTCGAGTTCGACGTGCTGGTCAGCGAGAACCTGGAGTTGTTGCTGAGACGGGTGCGCCAAGGTTGGTTCTGGTGGGTGCATATCGCGCCCCCTTGCGCTACCTTTTCGAAGGCACGAACCCCGCCTCTGCGATCAGCGGAGCACATCGGGGGCCTCCCCGACCTCGACGGGCCGAGCCAGGCCAAGCTCGAGGAGGGGAACCTGCTGTGTCTGGCGGTGGAGGTGCTGAAGATCTACGGGACCATGGCGATACCCTTCACGCTGGAGAACCCGGCAGGCAGCTACATCTGGGCCTTCCCGCCCCTCATGGAAGTGCTATCGGGGACCGGCGGGGGACCAGCGGGGCTTCGACACCTTCGAGGCGAGGGGCCAGGAGCTTGCGGACTATATCTCCGACGTGGGCTACGTTCGGCAGCTGGGCTCTGGGCGAGCCAACGTGCTGTTCAGCGGCTCCACGCACGCGTTCCAGGACCACAGGGACCGGCTTCCGACGTCGGCCAGGGTGCTGAAGTCGTGGCAAAAGCTGGGGCAGCTGGGCGACGCTGGTCTTGCTGACGTGGGCCCCCCGCATGTCGTACGGCACTCGGGGGCGGCCAGCTTCGTGGCAGGAGGCGGCTGCTTGGAGTCCGACCGCCACAAGGGCAGGTGGCAGACGACAGCGGCGCTTGCGCGCTACACGACGACGCACAGGCTGGTCAGCCAGCTGGGCAAGATGACTGATGAGCAGGGGCGTGCAGGCGTAGGCTTCTGGGCGGCGCCGGCTGAGACTCTGATTGCGTGGATCAAGGAGTCGCCCGCCGCCCAGGCCCAACGAGCAACGCAGCTGCTGAAGTGCTGGGGCGGGCGCGCGGCCAGGAGGTCGAGTGCCCGAGTTTCGAGGGGGGGCGGGTGCTGACGACAGGTCGCCTTAGCACCGCCTCTCGCACTCGACACAGGCGCAAATCGAGCGCCACACGAGAATCATGAGTGCTGGGCCTGACTGGTTTGCTTCATTGATCTGCGTTTGTGGCAATGCCCAGCCCTTTTGGCGGGCCAGTTTCCAGCTTCTCGTGTGTGTGTGTGTGTGTGGATTTTACTATCAGCCCTATCTTTTGATATAGTCGGGGCGTGCCTGGAGGCAGGTTGACGTGTCCCCTGTCCTCGCCCGTTTTCCTCAGAGTGAAGATCAGAATGACATCGGACCGGGGTTTTATAATAACAGGGGGGCTGGAGCACAACATAGATGAATAACCCATTCCCTCCCTCCCTCATCTTGTTGCAAGGCTGGTGTTTAGGCATGTATGCCAGTCTCGACGTATTTGGGGCTGGGGCTGATGCGTTTCCGAGTTTTCTGCGGGCCCTGTTTGGCCTGGAGGCCAGGTCAGGCACCGCTCGAGGTTTGGGCCCAAGGTGGCTCGGCCACGCCTTCTAACACCTCACGGGGGGACCTCCCCCTCTAGGCGCGCTCGCGGCACTCTCCAGGTTGCGCCGGTTGCTGCGTCGGATGTTCAGTGCCGTGGTTGAGTGGATCGTCTCTGTTGGTTTTCTGTAGGGTGGTCGCTCCAGCTCCGCCTGCCCCCCTTTGAAGGTCCCCCCGAGCTCTCAGTGCAAAGCTGGCTAATTATAGAGGCGTTAGTGTAAATACGCGTTTTCCAAACACACTTTTACAGTAGCATCGTCAATGTTCTAGCCGCCGAAATCGTCACCCCCCTTACTGTCTTATATGGCTGCAGTTTCGGCCCCGCCACTCCCACCCTGGGGCTATCACCCTTGGGACTGATGCGTTTCCGAGTTTTCTGCGGGCCCTGTTTGGCCTGGAGGCCAGGTCAGGCGCCGCTCGAGGTTTTGGTCCAAGGTGGCTCGGCCACGCCTTCTAACACCTCACGGGGGGACCTCCCCTTCTAGGCGCGCTCGCGGCACTCTCCAGGTTGCACCGGTTGCTGCGTCGGATGTTCAGTGCCGTGGTTGAGTGGATCGTCTCTGTTGATTTTCTGTAGGGTTGTCGCTCAAGCTCCGCCTGCCCCCCTTTGAAGGTCCCCCCGAGCTCTCAGTACAAAGCTAGCTAATTATAGAGGCGTTCATGTAAACGGCTGTTTCTCGCAGCGCCGCGGTCGCGATGTGCGACCGCCGCCGCCGCGTTCATCCGCTCCCCGGCAAATGTGCGGGATGCTCCGGATCGGAGCTCCGCAGGATGAGGTCCAACCCGCTTACCGCGGGGCGGGGCGGAGACGAGCCGCCGGGTCCCCCCAGCGACCCGCTCCAGTCCCCAGGCCTACCCGCGCCAGAATATTGCGATGAACTTGGCGATCGATGGGACATCCCCCCCGACAACTTTGACAGGTGACGACGAGGATGGTCCGCTCGGCCTGTGGGGTGGGGGGCCCTTGACAACGACGACGACGACGACGATCCCCCTCGCGCACCATGCAGCCGCGACAGCGATTGCCGCGACGCGGACGACGACAGCCCATTTCCACGCCCATGCAGGCACATGACGACAAAGACCCATGAGCAGGCAATCCACTGCGACCCACGCAGCACAACTCTGGAGTTACCACGTGGGAGGCAGTACGGAACCAACCCTTCCCCCTTCCGACGCAGACAGCCACGCTTTTCGGCACGTCTGCGACAGAAACGCCATGTGGTAGGGGAGGGGTCGCGGACTGCTCCCGATGGGCCAGCGCCGTCGTCCCAACCAGCTGGGTTGGCCAGTGCTGCGGCGCACCCGGCCCCCCAACGCAGCGTTTCTCCTGCGACCAGGCATGCCCCCTGCTCCACCAGTGAACGGGGACCAATGGCCCTGGTAACGCGCGCCAGGGTGTAGGCGCCCGTTGACCCCAGCGCAGCGTGCAGAACGGAGGAGTGCCCTCACGCAGCGCTTCGCTTCAGCCAGGCCACAGCATCCACGGGATTGTGGAGCCGCGCTCGCCGCAAATAGCTCGGCGCTTCAGCAACGGCCCACCGCCCTTGCACTCACAGTTAGCAACGTCGAGGAGCAGTCTACACCCCGTCTCGACAGGTTCCGCGGAGCACAGTCCGCCTGGAAAGACCTCAAAGAGGCCTTCCGCACGCTTGCCCTCTCTGGGGCCACTCTCCAGGATTGTCTCCAGGCACGGCTCGCTGCTCACCGCTGGCTGGCGCACCAATGCCGACTTCCTCCTTCCTTTCGCACTTCGCGCCCTGCGAGAGCTCCTGGCAACCAGCTCCGCTGCGCGAGCGCTGGGCCGCCGAGGGGGGCGCCCCAGGGCGGCTCCTTCCTCTCGCGGGGCTCCGAGGCGCGCGCGTGCCAGATCGCACCCAAATCTGGGGTCTCCTCTCAGCTTCGCGTCGCTGCGCCTGTCTCTGCTGAGGCCGCGGCTCTCTCCACGGCCGCCTGACACTGCAACTGGAGCCTTGCGAGCAAAAGCGAATGCTGACGGGGTGCGCCGCTCCATGGTCACCGCAACCCGCCAGTTTTTTCCTGTCGGGGCATTTGGTTCGACCTCGCGGGGGGGTGAGGAGGAGGAGGAGGAGGAGGAGGAGGAGGAGAGGAGGAGGAGGAGAGGAGGAGGAGGAGGAGGAGGAGGAGGAGGAGGAGGAGGAGGAGGAGGAGGGAGGAGGAGGAGGAGGAGGAGAGGAGGAGGAGGAGGAGGAGGAGGAGGAGGAGGAGGAGGAGGAGGAGGAGGAGGAGGAGGAGGAGGAGGAGGAGGAGGAGGGAAGAGGAGAGAGGAGGAGGAGGATGAGGAGGAAGGGAGGGGGAGAGGAGGAGGAGGAGGAGGAGGAGGAGGAGGAGGAGAGGAGGAGGAGGAGGAGGAGGAGGAGGAGGAGGAGGAAGAGGCGGAGGAGGAGGAGGAGGAGGAGGAGGAGGAGGAGGAGGAGGAGGAGGAGGAGGAGAGGAGGATGAGGAGGAGGAGGAGGAGGAGGAGGAGGAGGAGGAGGAGGAGGAGAGAGGAGGAGGAGGAGGAGGTTTTTTTTGGGGCACCTCTGCCATTCACATGCGGCCCCTCCTGCCAACCAGGCGCGGGCAGGAGGCGCTTGTGCCCTCCGCCCACGGACGAGCTCCTCGCTCGAGTTGTTGCGCCCTCTCCTCCTCTCCCTCTCCTTCTCCCTCTCCCCCCCCCTTCCCTCCCTCCCCCCCCTCGCTCCTCTCCTTCCCTCCCTCCCCCCTCGCTCCCTCTCCCTGCTTCCCTCTCCCTCTCCCGGCCTCCCTCTCTCTGTCGCTCTCCCTCGGAGGATCCCTCGCGCCCCTGCCGCGGAGGCTGCGCGGACCTCGGGTCGCCGCTGCCGCGCCCCTTGGCGCTCCACGAGAGGCCCGCCCGCCCGCCGGGAGTCGCCGCCCGCGGGCCTGCCGCCGCTGCCCGCCGGGGAACTGCCGCCGCTGCCGGCCCCGCGCCCCCGCGCGCCTCGAGGGCGACGTTCCTAGAGATCCGACGCCCCAGGACAATTGCAGCTGCGTGATTTTTGCAGTTTTCGGCCTCCGTGGGCCTTCGCCAGGATTCGGGAGCGCGAGGAAAAAACGAAAAACTGACCCTGGGGAAGTGGTCCGGACCTCCAGGGTCCACGCATCGAAAAAATTGGAGCGGCCGGATCTCTGGGTTGGTCAGACGAGGGCGAGCTGAGACAGCGGCATTTCCCCAGACAGAGTTTGCACTGAGGGGCTGTGACTGGTCCCCCTACGGATTTGACAGGGTCTGGCGAGGTTTCACCACGTTGCCGCCCGTTGCCGCCTTGTTGTCGCCTCGTGCGGTGGGTGGGTCTGGCGAGTTTTTGCCACGCTGCCGCCTGCCGCCACATACGTTGCACCACGTAGCTTACACATCCACAATGCAATAATTAACGGTTCGGGGTCCACGTTGACTAAAACTGTCGACACCGACAACGCATGCATCCAATGCGCTGAAATCAGCACAATTTCGGGCTCTGCAGGGGCATTGGCTTTCAGGCCGTCGCTCAGATCCAGGTCGTCTTAAATCCGATTCGAAGTCGAAGCTCGCCGTGGCCAGAAAAACCCATTCGCTTCATAATGAGCCCGAAGAGCGGGAGACACATCGGGCCCCC
Organism: Prorocentrum cordatum; assembly: GCA_963575745.1. NCBI lineage: Eukaryota > Dinophyceae > Prorocentrales > Prorocentraceae > Prorocentrum > Prorocentrum cordatum. The sequence goes on from CAUYUJ010015419.1 coordinate 93,183, forward strand.
AGTGTTGGCAATCAGTGGGTGTTATGGTCGACGAGGGTTGGTACCAATCGTTGGGGCCATGTTGGCGTCCCGTGGGGGGTTAATGTTCAAAGCGCCTTCCGATGCAGATTGCGAAAAAGGTCTCGAGCGAAAAGGTCATTATTGAGACTCGGAGTCCCTTCCAAGGCTTGTCTGTCGAGGCCGAAACCGAGTT
>CAUYUJ010015419.1:100875-145489 GCA_963575745.1 Prorocentrum cordatum
CAGACCCCCTTGGCGAAATCTCCGGCGAAATCTCCGGGAAGCGTAATCTCTGGCGAAATCTCAAGCGAAATCCCCGGGAAGCGAAATCTCTGGCGAAATCTCCGGGCCATCCCGCCTGGCCGAGAATCGCCACAAACGGAATCTATTTGAATGCTCCACGTATGGAAACTTATTGTAGTCCTCTACATAAGGAGTCCTAATGTAGTCGTCCACGAAAGGAATCCTTTTGTAATTTCCCGCCGAAGGAATCCCATTGTAATCCTCCACGATTGGAACCCGAATGTAATCCGATTGTAATGCGGCTGGTTGTCGCATGGGGTCGGGGTGACACGTGTCACCCCTGTGATGTTTCACGTTGTATCATGATGGCATCCAGAATGCGAGTGGAACAGTTGGTTTTGCCCACATGGTTTTCGGGGTGTCACGTGGCACCCCTGTGCTGCGTCAAGCTGTATGGTCCCATGTTGGCACCCAGAGTGCGAGTGAAACAATTGATTTTTCACACATGGTTTTCGGGGTGAAACATGTCACCCCTGTGCTGTTTCACACTGTATGGTCCCATGTTTGCGTCCAGGATACGAATGATTCAATCGGGTTTCCCCACGCGGTTTTCGTGGTGACACGTGTCACCCCTGTGCTGCTTCACGCTGCATGATCCCATGGTGGCATCCAGACTACGAGTGGAACAATTGGGTTTTGCCCACGCGGTTTTCGAGGTGACACGTGTCACCCCTGTGCTGTTTCACACTGTATGGTCCCATGTTGGCAGCCAGAATACGAGTGGAACAATTAGGTTTCCCCACACGGCTTGCGGGCTGACACGCGTCACCCCTGTGCTGTTTCACACTGCATGGTCCCATGGTGGCACCCAGAATGCGAGTGAAACAATTGGTTTTCCCCACGCGGTTTTCGGGGTGAAACATGTTACCCCTGTGTTGTTTCACATTGTATGGTTCCATGTTGGCTTCCAGGATACGAATGAAACATTTGAGTTTCCCCACGCGGTTTTCGGGGTGACACGTGAAACCCCTGTGCTGCTTCACACTGCATGGTCTCCCATGGTGGCATCCAGAATGCGAGTGGAGCAATTGAGTTTTGCCCACACGTTGTTCGGGGTGACAGGTGTCACCGCTGTGTCGTTTCACGCTGTCTGGTCCCATGCTGACATCCAGAATACGAGTGAAAAAATTGTGTTCTGCCCCCTCTGCTGTTGCACATTGTATGTGCCCATGGCGGCATCCAGAGTACGAGTGGGACAATTCTGTTTTGCCCACACGGTTTTCGGGCTGACAGTGCTGTTTCACACTGTATGGTCCCGTGTTGGCAGCCAGAATACGAGTGGAACAATTGGGTTTCCCCACGCGGTTTTCGCGGTGACACCCATGTTGGCACCCAGTGTACGCGTGGAGCAATTGGGCGCTCCCACACGGTTTTCGGAGTGACACGTGTTACCGCTGTGCTGTTTCACACTGCATGGTCCCATGTATCCAAAATACGAGTTGAACCAGTTGTTCTTCCCCACACGGTTTTCGGGGTGACACGTGTCACCCTTGTGCTGTTTCACACTGTATGGTCCCACGTTGGATCCAGAATACGAACGGACTATTGGTTTTGCCCACACGGTTTTCGAGGTGACGCGTGTCACCCCTGTATGAGTGACAACATTGGGTTTCCCTTCACCTATTTCGGGGTGACACGTGTCACCCCTGTGCTGTTTCACGCTGTCTGGTCCCATGGTGGCATCCAGAGTACGGGTGGAACAATTGGGTTTTGCCCACACGGCTTTCGGGGTGACACGTGTCACCCCTGTGCTGTTTCACACTGTATGGCTCCAGTTTCACAGCCAGAATTCTCCAGAATATTATTTCCGACGTGCAAGAATTTTTCTGGAGACTTCCGAGGGGGGAGATTTCCTGGGAGATTTCTGGGAGAAATTCTGTGAGATTTTCTGCGAGATTTCCAACGGTGGGGATTTCCCGGGAGATTATCTGGAAGATTTCCTGGGAGATTTCCGACGGGGGAGATTTCCCGGGAGATTTTCCGAAGATTTCCCGGGAGATTTCCGACGCGAGAGATTTCCCAGGAGATTTTCCGGAAGATTTCTTGGGAGATTTCTGACGGGGGAGATTTTTCCCGGGAGATTTTCCGGGAGATTTCCCGGGAGATTTCTGACGGGGAGATTCCCGGGAGATTTCGGGAAGATCCTGGGAGATTCCCGCGAGATTTCCGAGGACATTTCCGACGGAGGAGATTTCTGGGAGATTTCCGGGGAGATTCCCGGAAGATTTCCGGGGAGATTTCTGACGGGGGAAATTGTCCGGGAGATTTTGCGAAGATTCCCCAGGAGATTTCCGACAGAGGAGATTTTCCGGGAGATTCGGGAAGATTTCTTCGATATTTCCGCGAGATCTCTGTGGAAGTTACCGACGGGGGAGATTTCCGCGGGAGATTTCCGACGGGGGATTTTTTCCGGGAGATTTCCAGGGAGATTCTGCGCGCGGCGGGGGTACTTATAAGTACTTATGCTAGTTATAAGTAACTTATGAACTTACGGCCTACTTATAAGTAACTTATAAGTAACTTATAAGTAGCCCGTAAGTAGCCCGTAAGTAGCCCGTAAGTAGCCCGTAAGTAGCCCGTAAGTAGCCCGTAAGTAGCCCGTGGGTTCTAAATTTCAATGGTTTTGGTTCCAAACTGTTTGCGATTTTGCTAACATGATTTCTGTGAGTTCCATGTTCGGAGGTCGATTTTTTCAGCATGCAATCTGGATTCGTATATTTCCATGTTCGGAACAAGATTTTCGCAGGTTGTAATTACATTCGTGCGCATGATGTTAACCTGATTAATTTTCTGTTTCTGTTGTTCGCGCCTATAATTTCAATGCTAACTTAAACGAAATTCTTGACACTTCGCGTATCCCCACCAGCCCATCCATAGTGAAACAGCGCGGGCACTACTGTTGAAGTGGGGAGATCTCTGGTAGCGAAGGGTGCGGGTGCTGCTGCTGGTGCTGTTGCTGCTGCTGCTGGCACTGCTGCTGCTGCTGGTGCTACTGCTGGTGTTGCTGATTCTCGTGCTGCTGGCGCTGCTGCTGGTGCTGGTGCTGGTGGTGCTGCTGCTGCTGGGCAGGTGTTGCTGGCGCTGCTGCTGGTGTCATTGCCGCTGGTGGTGCCGTGGGTGCTGGTGGTGCTGCTGCTTCTGGTAGTTTTGCTGCGGGTGCTGCTGGTGTTGCTGGTTCTCGTGATGCTGCTGGCGCTGCTGTGGTGCTGCTGATGGTGCTGGTGTTGCTGTTGGTGGTGGTGGTGGTGCTGCTGCTGCTGCTGGTGCTGCTGGTGCTGGCTGATGCTGGCGATGGTGATCGTGCTGCTGGTGCTGCTGGTGCTGCTGCTAATGCATTTGCTGCTAATGGTGGTGATGTTGGTGCTGCTGATAGTGCTAGTGCTGTTGCTGCTGCTGCTAGGTGCTGCTGCTGGTGCTGCTGCTGACGGTGGTGGCGGTGTTGCTGGTGCTACCGCTGCTGCCAAGTGCTCTTGCTGGTGGTTGTAGTGATGCTGCTATTGATGCAGGTGCTGACGGTGGTAGTGAAATCAGGCAGCGTAACAACCGCCTAGGAAGCGTTTTCTCGGAGGGATTGGGATCTTCGGGCCATGTGGTGCTCGTTTGGAAGGTCTTGGGGGGGATCTTAAATTCTTTTTGGTGGCATAGGGGACCTCTTGGAGCAGTGGCCACCATTGTTCAAAAAGAGGGGGGCTTAATTCCACCCACCCACCCCTAGGAGCTTCCAAAAAAGGCGCTCTCGCGCTCTTGGGCGCCATTGGGGCCCTCTTGGGGCCCCGTGGGCCATCTCGGGGTCATCTTGACGCCTCAAGAGCCCATCGGAAGCGAAAAAGCGAACACACCAAAAAACATTTGTTTTGCTTTGGTGTTGGTGCAAATTTGGCCTCTGCGGGTTTGAACGCGGGGGGTTGGAGGGCACTTGAAACCGTATTGGTTCGTGTCGGATGCTATCTCGAGCCACCTTGAAGTATATTTGGCCATATTGGAAGCTCGGGCTCTCTGAGGCCGTCTTGGAGCCATCTCGAGCCATCAAGGACGTTCTAACTCCTCGCAGGTAAGCCCGCCCAGACGCAGGGAAGGCAAACCTCGTTGGAAAAGGAAGCGGGCTGATTGGATTCACACTTCGATGTTGTGTGCGCCGATGATAACATAATTGCTCGGGAACCGAATATACCATACGGATTTGAAGATTTTCTGGGCTCGTCGTTTGTGGTGGTGCGGGTGGGGATCTCACGAGGCACAGAGCGTGAGAGCGCATCGACTTACATCAAACCGCATGCAAACATATAATGCAGCGGCCATATAACTGTAACAGCCCCGTCGGCGCCTGATCGCCAAAGTCCGTGGGCCAGCAACTCGTTAGACAAGACTAGGGTTGGCTTTTCAGCCCGCTTATATTTAGCATATCGGCCGTCTGCTCTTCTAAACTCCCACATGGAGATGCACGTCCAGTAAGTGCAGTCAACGCAGAAATGATACCAGATTTGCCCGCACTGTCGGCGCCTGTCGCCACCAAGCAGGACGACATCCAAATTGCTAAACTTCGCGCCCGATTTGGCAACGAAAGTGCCAGATATCTCGATATTGGCTGCGCGCGGAAACATTTCCCCCACTGGCATGCGCAACGCCTTCGGCAACGCACTCCAGTTGCCGCTTACGTGCGTCGAGAATTGTTTAAGGTCTGCAAAATGTTGGCAGCACAGCTCCTCCATGAGACCCCTGGTGTAGTATATGCCTCTCGACTGGCGGTTCATTGCGAACTTTTCGGGTCCTTATGCCTTCGCTCGGTGACGAACGTGTCGAAAAGGCAACCGAAATCTCGGTACTGCGGACCGAGATGAGCAGCCTGGTGGTGCTTGAATTGCCAGGGCCCTCGCCCGTGCACGTCGCGAAACTTATGCAAGTGCTTCATGATGCAATCATGCAGCTGGACCGCGGGCACCTGTTTGCGCGATGCGCATTGCAGCATCTCTATGCTCTCACAACAGAGCGAAACTGATTCCGCTGCACCGTGGAGGGCGGCAAAGCTCTCCTCCTTTGCAACCACGTTGGAGAAGTACCTCTGTACGACTGGTGTCGCTGACAGCTGCTCGCTCGCAGTGGCGGCCAGCTTGTTGGTCTCGAAGATTCCAGCCGTTCTCTTGTACTCCCGAGGCCACGTCCACTGCTGCATGTACGCGTGCAGATCTGTGTATTCCACCAGGCCCTTTGTTCCTCCCCGCAGCCGCCTTGGCCTTGTGCATAAATTCATCGAGATCGTACTCGAAAAGCCCAGTGATGAAATATATGTGCGGCCAATCGTACATGGTGGTGCTGATTGGCTTCATGGCGGCATCAGCAGTGAGGTAGTGGGGCCCGTAGTGGAACCCTTTCCTGTCTCCAACTCTGCGTAAGCAGTCTTACCCAAAACAGTTTTTGCAACCATCAGTTCTCCCAGCAAGTTTCGCACAGAAGCGTCCGAGTGCGGCTCCCAAAGGTGGCACTCCAAATTGTCCAACGGGAGGTGCTCGAATCTACCGTCCTTGGCGATGTTTCGGCACAAAGGGCATGGCACGATGCCTCGGTGGCCCATGCTACCGACCACTTCCTTGATAGTTTTGAAGTCAGCCAATGTCCCGTAATGACGCGCAAAGAGCCTGGTGAAATCATCGGTATCGTTTTCGCTCTCGCGCAAATCCAAGCAAATGCCTGTCTTCGTCAGGTGATGAGACTCGTCATTGAAAAACATGTGTTTCAGTACATGCTTGACTAACTGCGACATGCCGCTGTCCATGGTCTCGACAATGAGCGACGGAGTACATGTAACAATGAACCACATTTCCTCCCGATGAACAAGATTTTCAAACTCAGCGAACGTCCAGTAGAAGCTCTGCATTTTGCGTGGGTCCTTCTTGGATGCAAGTGGGTTCGTGGGGCTGACCTCGTCGAAGTATATGATGAGCCTCCACGGCGTACTCGGGGAGCTGGGGAACTTCGCCAACTTTGCCTTCATAATTTGCCTGAACGGAGCGCACCCCCGAACGGTACGATCCAAGAGGGCAAACGGGTGATTGACAAATGCAATTCCAACAGTCCCGTCCTCTAGAGTGAGCTCCATCGGCTGCACCACAGGGCCGTATGGCGTTGGCTCACTAGTGAAAGCATGGCGGGCTCGGAGCTGCGAGCGCGAGCTGCTCGCGCTGGGGAGCCCGTCCGCCCTCACCCTTTTCAGAATCGCCTCGAGCCCCCGCTGCGAAACGTAAGAATCGCGATGCAGCTCATTAAGGTCAGCGCCCGCGCGCTTCATGAGCCAGGGATGCACGCGCGCAAGGGCGCGCTGGTCGCTCGGGCCAGGGCGAGGACGGTGGCGCGTGCGCCTCTTGATCGGCGCGCGGTGCGTGGGGCGATCGTTTCATACGACACGCGTGCATACATGCGCGGAACTGAATTTGGTTATATAATGGCCTTCGGCCCATTCCGCCACCGTGCCTGGATTCGTGGACATTGGATGGCGTTGGAGGCGCTTGGGCCGTCGCGGGGCGGTGGTGGACCGAGAGCTCGACAATCTCACATCCTGGACCGAGGGAGGCATGTCGGCAGTATGCCTCAAGTGGCATCGAATAAATACAACTTGAGGCATGTCCGTTGTATGCCTCAAGTAGTTCCGATCGGGTACCATCTGAGGCGCGTCGTCAGTATGCCTAACGCGTATGTCGGCAATATGCCTCAAGTGGTACCGAATGTGTGTCTGGGTCTCGTGTTAAGCCTTTCGGAGGTTTCTGGGAGGCAGTTTTGAAGCCTCTTGGGGTGCGTTTTGGGGCATCTGCAAGGTCGTTTGGGGGCCTTGGGGGCTGCTTGGGGCGTCTTGGGGGCCTTGGGGCACCCTGGGGCCCCTGGGGGCGACTTGAATGTTTGAAATGTTCGTCGCCCTCTTGGGCCCCTCTTGGTGCCGTCTTGGAGCCCTAGGGCTCCAAGAGCTCTTGGGTTGTATTTGGAACCATAATGGGCAATCTTGGGGCCGTATTGGGCCGTCGTCGGGCCGTCTTGGGGGCCCCTTGGGGCCTCTTGGGGCTTGGGCCGTCTCAGAGCGTCGGGAAGCCGAAAAGGCGAGAAAGCAAAAAAACACAACACCGAAAACCACAAGGGGCAATCAACAAGTTTAGCCACTCGGGGCCCTCTTGGGAAGCCTCTTGGAGGCGGGCCGTCTGCGGGCGGCCTCTGGGCCCGTCTTGGGGCCATTTTGGGCGTCGTGGAGCGCTCGTTTGGCGTCTCGGGGCCTGGGCCGTCTTCGGGGCCTATTTGGTGCCTTCTTGGCCCGTCTCGGGGCCCGCTTGAGCTCGAAACAATCACGCGGGAACATGCAAGAAGCCCCAGGTGAACCGCGGGAAGGCCCGAGAGAATTGGAAATTGAGGCTCTGGTCCCCTTTTATAATGATTCCTCACAGGACTGAGGACTGAGGCTCGGACTGAGGACTGAGGCTCGGAGGATTTGACAAGGGGCATGAGGGCACTCCCACTCCGCGCCTCGCGGCACGGCGGCGGATTTAGACGCGGTTAAACGCACGCGTGCGAATGATGGAACACATTTTCTGGGATCTCCCCTCCCAGCAGTAAAACGGGCTGTACTGCAACAACGGCAGTAAATCTGTGGGCTAAGACATGCCTCTAGCTGCGCTCATTCCGACATCGACCCCAGCTGCTCGCTGTCCCCGTCCCAGCTCGAGTCCGACCCCTCATCCAACGCCGTCAGCGGCTTGGGCAGCCTCGCGGGCTCGATGCCTTGCGACAGCCTCAAGTCCGTCTGGGTGCCGACCTCACGCGTCTCTGGCTTGGGAATGATTGACCCGACCAACTTATCCACAACCTTCTGGCACTCCACCGTCGGCAGGCCGTTGGCCCTGACGCGCGACAGCGACTGAAGGAAGAAGGTCGACTGCTGCGTGAGCATCTTCTTGAGGAGGTACACCTTCTGGGTTCCGAGCTGCTTCTCTGCCGTCGACCTCTCCTTCTTGACGGTGGTCAGCTGCTTCTGCAGCATTTTCTCCATCTCCGAGCGCACCATCTCAAACAGTCCGCAACCACGCGCGCAGCAGCTTAAACGCTAAGCGAGCGCAGAGCCAAACTGCGATGCATCATGGGATCGGGATGGGCGTGGGCTGGGGCAGGGGCGCGCGAGAATCGCGCAACCCACAGTCTGCCACGCGACACGATCAACGGATTTCCATCGGTGAAGAGCTCAATAATAACACAATATGTCATCCTACAATAGCCGCTCTCATCTTACGGTGGTAGCGCGGCGTGCGGGGGATGGCGATGCGACGACGCTGGTAGGCTGAAAGGGCGGGCGGGTGGATGGATGGATAATCAGAGGGCTGGGGAGACAATCGGATGCAGGTGAGAAGGGGTAGGCGGGAGGTGTGACAGGAGAGAGAGAGAGAGAGAGAGAGATAGAGAGAGAGAGAGAGAGAGAGAGAGAGAGAGATATATAGAGGGGAATGAGATCACGATAACGAGGGAGAATGAAATGGAGCGAAAGGGAGAACGTGCGAGCGCGAGGAAGAGAGGGAGAGAGAGAGAGAGAGAAAGAGAGCTATATATAGAGAGAGTGGGATGGGATGTGTTCGAGGAGAAAGGGCTCTTTGTATCGAGAGGGCCTATATGTAAGGATATTGGGCAGAGAGATGGGATATATATATACATATGCGTGGGACATATAGAGGGGGAGTGGTGGCGGAAAAGGATAGCATAGAAAGTGAACGCTATGGCAAGATTGGGAATGATGGCGGGTGAACGTAATGCGAGATAAAGCGAGATAGAGAGCGAGAGAAAGAGCGGGGGAAAGAGAAAGAATAAGGTTGGCAATGTTTCATCGCAAAAAGATACGGCATGCGCGGCTGCACGCGTGCACTCGCCGCGTGCACGAATGCAATCGTTGCCTAGTATTTAGCGCTGCGAGCTCCTGCAACGGCGCACGCGCCCCTACAAGCCACTGTTGACCCAGAAAGATGAGCCAATGCCGTACGCGACCTTCTGGGCGAGCTTCACATCGTCCGAGCTCAACTTTTCATCCCTGGCCTGCTTCCCACCCTCCGTGTATAGCTTGGAGGTGCATGCGCCCTTGGACGGGTATTTTGCTGCGACCCTCTTGGAGAGAAACTCCTTCAGATTGAGCTTGGAGCCCTTTGGCAAATCACTCTCTGTGACGCCGCCCTTCTTGGCCTCTTTCGCCTTCTTCATCGGTGGCGGATCGGCGTCGCCCGACGAAGGGGCGGCCGATGCGGGGCGCTTTGCAGCGGCGGCCGAAGCTGCGGGGCGCGGCATGCGGCCAGCCGCTTTGCCCTTGCCTGTCGCCTTCGTGCGCAAGCGCCCCGCAGCAGATTCCTCGCTCGCATCGCTGTCGTCGGCGCAGGCGCCAGCCCTCTCGTCGACAGCTGGGGGAGCCATGGGGAATTGTCCAGCGCTGTCGTCGGCGCGGACGCCAGCCTTGGGCTCGGCCGCTTCGGCGGGCTCGGCGGCGGAGCGGCTGCCCTTCGGCTCGGGCAGGTGCGAGGCCGACGACGCGCCCGCGTCGGTGGAAGAGCGGAGGCACTGCAGCATGTTATACGGGTCCATGCCTGCACTCGTGCTAGGGAGACCCTTCATCATGCCCTGCAGGAGCATCTGGGCGCCGATCTGCCTGCAGGCTTCCGCCATGAACTGATTGGGGTCGGTTGCGGATGGAGCGCGCAGGTTCAGCATGGGCGGGCTCTTCTTATTGAGGGCCAGCTGCGACTCCGCTTCTTCAGCTCCCGTATGCGCGCTTATAGGCGGTCGAGCTCTGTCGGACTGTTCCGAACGTCAGCTCGCGGTACTCCTTCATCGACGGCGGGTCCGTCTCGTATGCATGCTTGTAGGTTTCACTCGGGAGATCCTTGGGCGAAAGCGGAAACTCTGTCATAAACTCAAATGGGTACTTGACAGTGCCCAGCGGCGCAAGCGCCTCTTTGATGTTATTCAAATGGGCGAACCAATCTTTCCCCTTCTCCAGCGGCAGCCCGTTGGCCACATAGATGCACTCCAAGATGTGCCCTTTCGTCTTCTCACTCGGCAGGAGGAGCCCGATGAAGAAGCACCTCTTTTTCACAACTGCGAACTTAGCAGACCAAGGCGTCATGCTGTCCGCGAGGGTCGTGTACTCGATATCAGTCAAGTACATGTTGAATGATGAGCACTTTTGGTTCGGCCGCCTTGCGTTAGGGTTCCCATCCTCGAGCTGGTTCTTCATCTCGTTCACCAGCGTAGCCAACTTAGCCGTTGTCTCCTTGTCCCACCCGACGCCGTGGACGGCCTTAGTCAACTCCGTTGCGGATCGTAAGTCGCACTCAATGAGCGACTTGATCTTTGCGCTGATGCACGTTGCCTGCGCGCGCATCAACTCAGACATGGCATCCGAGTCGAGGTTGCACTGCTTCTGCTCCTCAAAGAACTTGGGGAGTTTGGCCAGCTCCGCGATGAGCTTGGTAGGAGTGGACATTCTCAAATCCTACTCTGCACCTAGCATACAGCGTGAATGACTCGATTGCTTGAGGGAAATATGTCATGGAAGCGCGCGCGCTCGAGATCAGTGCCCATAACTAGAATGGCATGTCATGACAAGCACATATGTTATTCACATGCAGGCGCGCGCGCCAGCGCCCACAAATGTCGCGCGCGCGCGCGCGAGATAACAATCGATAAGTCACGTTTGCCCTGCTAGGCGTCAGATCATCCCGCGAGCCCTTTGGGCTGCGGTGGTTTAGCGTAATTTTCCTTCTCTCCGCCACAGCTTCCTCCTTCACTTGCTCGGGGAAGGGTGGGGGAGGTGCGCGGTGTGCGCGCGCGTGTGTGTGTCCCTATACAACGCCCCTTGGGTCTGGGGCGGGGGGGGAGGGAAGGGGTGTGTGTAGGTGTGTCTCGCGCGTGAAGCACGGTGCGCTCCTCGGGGAAAAGTGTGTAGATGTGCGTGTATGCGTTGTGGTGTGCGTGTGTGTTGTGCGTGCGCGGGTGGGCGGGTGGGCGGGGGGATGGCGGGCGGGGGCGGGGGGTGGGAAGGGGGGGGGAGGAGGTAGGTGGGTATGAGGGAAGGGGGCAGATTGTCAATTTTCGGCCCAAGGTTGCGGTGGCCTCAGAGAGCTTAATTGGAATTCGCATCCAAGATTCTAGATTGTCCAAGCTACGGCCCCAAGATGATTCCAAGTGGCATTCGAGCCATCGGAAAAGCAATTCCAACACCTAAATAACACATGTCTGTCATTGCATTCTGGCCGTATCGCTTTCCATTGGCTCTTGATACCTCACGATTTCGACAATGGAACCCCAAACAGCCAGAGCGCCAGCACTCCAAGGACGGCCCGTGAGTGCCTCAGGGCGCCCTTTCTGAGCCTCTGATGGGGGGGGGGGGGGGGATCCGAATGGCCCTTTTCTTTTTGAACAGCATAGGCAAGACGGCCCCAAGATGTCTACGAGGGCCCCAAGATCTACCAAAAGAGACCAGCAATAGTGCCCCAAGAGGGCAACCTCTCCAAAAGTCCGATCGAGAACGCGCTCCCGAGGCGGTCGTTAACCTAATTTACTCCCACCATCACTGCCCGCACCAGCATCAGCAGCGCCAGCAGCAGCAGCAGCACCGCAACCACCAGCCACAGCACTAGCAGCGGCGACAGCACCAGCAGCACCGCCGCCGTCACCAGCAGCACCATCAGCGACACCATCAGCAGCACCAGCAGTAGCACCAGTAGCAGCAGCACCCGCAACACCAGCAGCAGGACCATCAGAACGAGAAGCCGCGCCATCAGCAGCTGCACCAACAACAGCACAATCACCATCAACAGTAGCACCAGCGGCAACTCCAGCAGCACAGCAGCATCAGCAGCAGCACCACCACCAGCAGCACCAGCAGCAGCACCAGCAGCAAGATAACCAACATCCGCACCAGCACCAGCAGCACGCGCATCACCAGCAACAGCAGCGGCAGCATGACCAGTCACACGCTCGCGCTGTCTATGTGCGTCCCGTCATTCCTTCTCCCGACAGAGGGGACATCGTTTCTGGATGGGCAGGTGGGGATACGCAAAGCGTCAAGAATTTTATAAGTGCTTGCTGCACTGGGGGGTGAGGGCTTGGTGTTGTCACCATCGTTTCTCTCCCGCATCCTCCTTGTAATCCTTGTCCACCCGCCCTCCCCTTTTTCACATTCCCCGATCCATGGCCTCAGGGCCGCTTCCCTCTCTGCGAGCGTTCCAGCATCTCGAACTCACTGAGGGTCGGCCGACGCACCTGGTGCGATGTTACAATCCTGTATGGAGCCCTCAGCAGCACCCCGCGTCATCCCGCCTCATTCGCCTATACTGTGATGAGAAGACGTTTTAGTATGTAAGCCGTATGATGGATACTCGTGGGCTCTGATTGGAACATAGACTTACAAGCCACCGCCCCCGTCTCCCCCCTCTCCCCCTCCCCCCTTCCCCTCCCTCCTCCCCCCTCTTCCCCTCTGGATGATGGAAGGTGGAGGCGGAAGAGAAAACTCGTGAGGCAGTGTTCCATGCGCGCAGAAATGCCCCGAGCCAGGCTGCGCGCACAAATGCCCCCAGCTTGGCTGCACACACAAATTCCCCCAACCAGGCTGCACACACAAATGCCCCCAGCATGGCCGCACGCACAATTCTAGACGCTACGCGTATCTCCACCAGCCCATCCAGAAACAACGCCCAGGCGAGTTGAGGTGATCAGGGAAGTGCAGGAGCAAGGAGGGGGACAGCCGAACCGTGCGAAGGAGGAAGGAGGAGACGGAGGATGCTGGATGGATGGATGAGGGAGTGGGGAGAAGGAAGATGAATAGGAGGGGGGGGAGGAGGAGGAGGAGGAGGAGGAGGACGGATGACGGAGGACGGAGGACGGAGGACGGAGGAGCAGGAGAAGGAGGAGGAGGAGGAGGAGGAGGGCGAGCCAAATGGCCAAAGGTATTTTGGATGCATCTCGGGGCCTCTTGGGATATCACTTGGGCGCTTCTTGGAGGCCTCTTGGGAGCATCTTGAGAGCCGCTTGGGGCCATCTTGGGGCCATATTGGCGCCTCTGGGGGCCTCCTAGGAGCGCCTCTTGGGGCAATCTTGAAGGAGATCGATCAAGCCTTGCCCCTCTAGAGCCCCCAGAATCGCCTCTTGGACCCCTCTTGGGGCGCTCGTGGAGCGCTCTTGGGCGCTCTTGGGGCCGTCTTGGGGCTCTCGTGGGCTCATCTTGGGGCCCTTTTGGGCTCTTTTGGGGCTATATTGAAGCCTCGGATAGCAATCGGAAGCGAAAAAGCGAGAAGCAGAAAATAATGTGTTTCCTTAAGTTTTTGAACGATTTTGGCATTTTGGGGGGTGGCTCCTTGGGGAGCTATCTGGTCTCTTGGGGTTATCTTGGAGCGGTCTTGGGACCTCTTGAGCCATATTGAGGCATCTTCGGCTATCTTGGGCCACCTTGGAGCTCATCTTGGGCTCTCCGAGGCGCTATGGAGCCGTCTTGGGCGAAAAAGTACCCTAGGGCGTAGGGGGAAGGGGTAAACCCCTCCCCGAAGGGGAAGAAGGAGGTTGGAAGAGGAAACTCCCTAAACCACCTACGCCCAGAGGGCTGGTGGGAATGGCCCCACCCACCCACACCACCACCTCGCCCATACCCCCCTCACCCTCTCTCTCCCCCCCCCCAAAAAAAAAAAACACACACACGCACACACACACACACACACACACACGCACACCAACACATACACACACACACACAACACTCTATCGCACACACACACACACACACACACTACACCACACACACACACACACACACACACCACACACACACACACACACACACACACAACCCACACACAACCACACCACCCCTCTTCCCCCAAACCCTAGCCCCCCACCCCCCACCCCACCCCACCCAACCCACCACCTACACCACCACCACCACCACTCGTCCATCCTCGCCCTCCCCCCTCCCCGCCAACTCCCTCTCCTCCTCCGCCCTCCCCCATCTTCTCCCCCCCCCCCCCCCCCCCCCCCCCCCCACACACACCCACAAACACACCACCGCCCCCACCACCAGGGGGTTGTGCTTTGGGGTGGTTTAGGGGCTGCGCTTCACAGCATAGATGTTGAAGGGGCAGTGCTTTAGGGATGGCTCAGGAGCCGTGCTGTAGTTATGTTTTGGGGTTGTGTTTCACTTTAGGGATGTTCCAGAGGCTGTGCTTTATATAGATGTTTCAGGGGCCGTGATTTAGTGATGTTTTATGTGCTGTGCTTTACCTTATGGGCATTTCAGGGGCCGTGCTTTAGGGAAGTTTCAGGGGCCGTGCTTTAGTGGTGTGTTATGGGGGTTGTGCTTCACCTTAGGGATGTTTCAGGGCCGTGCTTGAGTGATGATTCAGGCTAAATGATTTAATGATGTTTTAGTGGCTGCGTCTGTGATTTAGCGAAGTTTCAGTGGCAGTGATTTGCGGATGTTTTGGGGGCTGTGTTTTACCTTGTAGGGATGTTCCAGTGGGCCGTGCTAAGGATGTTCCATGGGCAATGCTTTATGGATGTTTTGGGGGCTGTGTTTTAACTTAGGGGTGTTGCAGGGGCCCTCCTTTAGGGATGTGTCAGTGGCCTTGCTTTAGTGATGTTTTAGGGGCTGTGTTTTACCTTAGGGATGCTGCAGGGGCCGTGCCCGAGGGAAGTTTCAGGGGCGGTGCTTCAGTAATATTTTGGGGGCTGCGTTTTACCTTAGTGATGTTTCAGGGGCAGTGCTTTAGGGAAGTTTCAGGACCGTGCTTTAGAGATGTTTTAGGGGCTGTGTGTTAACTTAGAGTTGTTCCAATGACCATGCTTTAGGGATGTGTGGGTCGTGTGTTAGGGGCGTGCATTCACTCTTCGCGACTGGTTACCTTTGCACCTTTATCTTTGCGCATCTAATGCATGCGATCGCGCGCGCCAATGGTTTGGGATACATCGGGTCAACATGATATCGCTATGAAGCACGATCGAGCGTATCAGAGCTACTGGGTGTCATATTTCCGATAAGAACCGCTTGTGGCAAACGTTGTGGTGCACATGATTTGCAAGCGCAGAGTTGCACACGTGCATGCGCGCCCTGGGGCGCCACCAGCCGCAGCAACGACATAATACCTGATATGCTGCGCTATGCTACGCGTGTCAACGTGCTACGCCAATGATGAATGCGATGCCGTGCTATGTTATGCGAGCGAGCGTGATAACGTTGATGTCACTCTACGCTGGGCTGTGGGAATAATATGTGGTGCGATCTACGCAGTGCCATCAGCGCCTGACTGGGTGGCAGATCATCCGCCCGCGGCTATTTTGCCTCAAACTGTTTGCACTTGTGCATATTACATGTTGCAATCGGTCCCTCGGGCCGCCATGGTGAGATCGGGCTCGAGATGCCGCTCCCGCTCGACGAGTTCGTCGAGCTCGAGCTCGAAGAGCTCGAGCACAAGCAGCTTAAGCAGTGCGACTGTGCGGCGATGGGATTCGGCACGGTGGATGAGGGCAGCGCGGCAGGAGCGGTGGACTCGGGGATGTTCGCTCATGAAGGGCATATTCGAGAGCAGTGCTGCCGGGGGGGCAAAGAAGGAGGAGGCGGCGCAGCGGGCGGCGCAGCAAGCTCAGGAGGCGGCGGCGAAGGAGACGTCAGCGACGGAGGCGGCGGGGCCAGCCCCAGCATCTTGCGCCGCGCGCCTCATGAAGATGCTCAAGCCCACGATTCGGCCCAAGGTGAAGCACACATGCAGCCGTGCACTCAAAGGGGTGATCCCACGCTATACGCGCAGCAGTGGCAGCAGTTGCAACGCCGTCGAGCTGGGGTCGTTCAAGAATCCCAATGGCTGCTGGCTGTTTAAATGCAGGTCTGAGTCAAAGTGGACGGCAAAGCTACCGCATGGCGTCTTGCTTGACGGATGCAACAAGGTTAAAAGGAAGTTCGACCATCGCAACGTGTCTTCTGAGAAGCAGGCGCACAACGCCGTGGTCGCGTTCCTGCAGGACGCCATCAAGCGCGGGCTGGTGGAGGCGGCCCCGTGAGTGGGGGTTGTGGTTTACGCTCGCGCAGCATTTGCAATGCGTTGCACGCGTTGCAGCGGTATGTCGGTCTAGGTCGGTGCGTGCGGACGTCATCGTGACGCGAAGAGCCTCCAAGCCCAAGGAGTTTGGGGGGGGTCGGGGGTGGGCGGGGGCTACCCACATGATGGGAGGAGTCTATTCGGGAAAGGTTTTCGGTTGGGGTGAGCGTACATGTTTTTTTTGGGAAGGACTGTTTCTGCGATGGCCGATCTGCCTTTGATATAGTTACGTGCTGTATTATACGTGTGGGCGACTTGCAGTGTTGAGATGTCGGGGGAGGGTGAAAACATGTGTGCGTTTGGGATGGTCCTCCCTCCCTTTGGGATGGCTCGATCTACTGAATTGTCGGGAGTGCCCAACTCATCTTTGGGATGTGGGCCTTTTTCGGCCTGCGTCGGAGCCCCCCTGCCCTGGGGACACGGTTGGGCCTCCACCGCCTTGTCTCGGCGCGAGGCTTCCTTGGCACGTTGTCTGCCGCTGGGCCATCGGAAAAAGAGCGCACGAGTACGGCATCCATATATATATATATATATATATATCAACCAGTCAATGCTCTGAGGGGCAATGTTCCACAAGTCAGGACGTCAAAAAGGCGCGCGGGTCATTCTGACCAGCACGCATACAATTGTAAAGTTTGCTGCATGGCTGCTGGCGTTCTAACTTTACCCTGAGGGCCTACTGTTCAGGGATCAGCTACATATGCTGAGGGGGGGCGGGGGAGGGTGGGGCCCACATGCAGTCTGCAGCGCCCTGTGATGGGGGGCTTAGGGGCTGCCCTGCACCACGAGGGCAATAAGGAGCCTCTGAACTGTGAAAACACTCGGGGAACAGCGATTGTCAGCAGCCCGCGGCTTCGGAAGGCGAGGCCAATCATCAGCCCCCCCCCCCCATCTCCCCCACTCCCGTCAGGTGGAGCCCAGAGGGCAAGACCCGAAGGTCGACCACCTGACGGGCGGGAGAGACGGGAGGCGATCATTGGCCCCGCGAGGGGGAGTAGAGGAGAGGAGGGGCTCCACTCTTCTGGGTCGCAGTGCGAAACATTGCACATTCGCGCCCGCGAATGTGACAGGCTTGTTTGCTACATATATCGTGGGCCATGCTTCAAAGCTGTTCGGGTCGACGCGGGGCGTTCTGATCTACATGCATGTAGGCTTAGGCGTAACGCTGCATGCGGCTTGTGGTACATTATATACGTATGATTTGTATGCTGCACGAGCGTTTAACCGCGTACATGTGTGTTGATTAGCGGTGAATGTGCGATGTGTAACACCATGGCGTCGTAGACCCAAATTTGTATGCATAAACGCGTATGTATGTGTACTCCGTATGCACGTGTAACAGTTGTGTGAACGGGATGTGTACGAATTCGTGTGGAACATAGCACATTGCACATGCGCATCTAGACGCTTCGCGTATCCCACCAGCCCACCCAGAAACAACGCCCATGCGAGTTGAGGTGATCAGGGAAGCGCGGGAGCACAGAGGGGGACAGCCGAACCGCGCGAAGGAGGGAGGAGGAGACGGAGGAGGCTGGATGGATGGATGAGGGAGTGGGGAGAAGGAAGATGAACAGGAGGAGGATGAGGAGGAGAAGGATGAGGATCAGAAGGATGAGGAGGAGGAGGGGGAGGAAGGATGAGCAGGAGGGGGAGGGCGATCAAAAGGGCCGAAGGTCTTTTGGATGCCTCTCGGAGCCTCTTGGGATATATCTTGGGCGCATCTTGGGTGCATATTGGGGCGCCTTTCGGGTCTCCTAGGGCGGTCCTGGGGGTCTCTTGGGCGTATTGGGTGCCTCGGGGGTGCCTCTGCGGTCCTCTTGGGGGCCTCTCAGGGGCATCTTGGAGCATCTTGGGGCTTTTTGGGGGCCTCCTGGGGCCACCTTTGGGGCCTATGGGGGCATCCTGGGCGCCTCTTGGGGCCATCTTGAAGGAGGTCGATCAAAGAAGAGGGGGGCTTTAGTTAGCGTTGCCCCTCCAGAGCTTCTAAAATCGCATCCTGGACCCCTCTTGGGGCGCTCTTGGAGCGCTCGTGGGCGCTCCTGGGGCCGTCTTGGGGCTCTCTTGGGCCCCTGTTGGGGCTCTGGGCCCTCTTGGGGCCATCTTGAGGCATCGGATGGCCATCGGAAGCGAAAAGGCGAGAAGCCGAAACTCATTGGTTTTCCTTAGGCTTTTTGAAGATTTTGGCCGCGTGGGGGGGCTTCTCGGGGAGCTGTTTGGCCTATTGGTGCTATCTAGGAGCGGTCTTGGGGCCTCTTGGACACTCTTCGGAGCCATATTGAGGCATATAAGGCTATCTTGAGCCATCTTGGAGCTCATCTTGGGCTCTCCGAGGCGCTCTTGGAGCCATCCCAACCTCTCGCGGAACGCCCCGTCCAGGTCCAGGGGGGGGGGGGTAGGGGGAGGGGTAAACCCCTCCCCGAAGGAGAAGAAGGAGGTTGGAAGAGGAAACTCCTTAAACCACCTACGACCAAAGGGCTGGTGGGATTAGATATACATGCGAAGCGGACGCTAGTCCCAGATGCATTATTTAGAAACCACACAAACACCAGCCTCAGCGCAGAGGTGCCGACCACGACAGCGCAAGCCGTCGCGGTCTGCACGCAGCCGCATAATGCTGCAACGGAACGCCGATCGGCTCGCGAGCCAATACGCGGACGCCGATTAGTGCGTTGAGGAGTTGCGCGCACACATCCCGATCGGCGAACGGCGAGCGGCGCGCGCGCCTCGAGCGACGCCTCGCCGCGCCAGCGAAAACGCGGAGCACGTTGTCACCCCGACCATATCGACACACCCCGTTCGCGAAACCCCTCCACCATGCATTCCTCCACAATGCAACGCTCGCAGCTGCTGACGGTTGGGTCTTTAGGTCCCCACCACACCTGTTTCGCCGCCTCCTCCGCGGCCTAGAGCTCCTCGCCCATCGCAATGGTTTCCTCGCGGGACATGAAGGCCCTCTCGCGCGCGAGCTCGAGCGCGCTGATCGCCGCATTCCAGCGATCGGCGGCGGCATCGCGCTCGATCCAAGCTGCCTCCCAGGCCCGCATGCTTGGAATAAACGTGCCAGTGTCGGCGACCTCAAACCGAGCACGGGCCGCCGCAACCCTGCGCCAGGCCGCGACCGCAGTCTCCTCCACCATGGCGAGATCGTCAAGCCTCCTCCGCAGCTCGTCAAGCTCGGCATCGCTTGAGGATGGGCTCGGCTCGCCCGCGGCATCTGCCTCCGCGGCATCGGGCCCTGCCGAGGTATCGGCCGCCGACGCCGCTGTCTGCGCGACCTCGGTCGCCGCCGAAGCATCTGAGGCATGCCATGCAGCGGAATCCCGCGAAGCGGGGTTCGCTTTCGGTCGCAGCTGCAGGATCGCGGGCGACGGCGCTCTGGCTTTCGGACGCGGATGAATCTGGATTGGAGGATGGGCGGGCGGTCGTTGAAATGGCGGCGGGCGGTTGCCCCCATGCCGCGGCGAGTAATTAGGCGGCGGTTCAAACGGATGCTGCGGCGGCATGATAGGAGTCGCAGTCGCGCGCGTGCCCGCTGTGTCTCGGCCGAGACGGCTGTGCGCGGTCGCACCATGCCCCCCCGCATGCAGCGCAGCAAACTCCACCATACAAAAGGCCCCACAGAAGAGTAGGGATGAGGACGGTGAGAAGGGATACTAACATGGGGGGCTGCGGATTGAGGGTGGGGGGGAGGTGAGGGGCAGGTGCGTCATGCCCGCGATTCATGGGGTTTAGCTAGAGGGCCCTGGATTGGCGTGGGCACAATGTACGTTACCACGTACTCGTGCGGCAAATTTGGCATGGCACGCGGCATCTGTGGGCGTGCGTGATCCCAATCAGGCAATTCTGAAATGCGCGCGCGCAGTCACGACTGGAACCAAACAGAATCGCACGACCCTCGCATGCCCTCAAGATAAGCCAGGTCATGAAACCCTGCGACCTTGCACGCGTAAGCTAGATTCTGCTGCGCAGCACCAACTATTACATGTATGCGTGGCGCGCGGTGCAAGGCGCCGACTATCACACTATGGGGGAAGCTATGAAGTAGAACGTGCGCGGTTGCATCAGCTCGGGCGCAGTGCAGCTATCATGGTCGGCGCCGCGCGCGCGTGAAGCTGGCGCCGTGCGCCGAAGCAACGCAGTGCAACTCAGTGCAACTCACGTGTTGGCTGGTGAGTGTATTTGTTGGTGCTATTATGGTTTTATCATGCAATCATGCTATCGGCAATCATGCAATCCAACTCAATGCAAATCATGGTGTTTTGTTGGTGTGTGTGTGTGCTGTTGGTTTTGGTGTTTGATGTTGACAGCGCAATGCAACTCAATGCACAAGCGCGCAAATGATTTGATTGACGGTTTTTTCTCAAGCAGTAGCCGCGCTGCTCGCGCGGCAGAGCGTGAAAATGCGCCAGGCGTGCCCGCCACCCGCATCCGTGAACTGGCCCCAGAACCCGAAGAAGCTCCACTCGAGGTAGGCTACCATCTCGTCGTCGGCCGCGCCGTACAGCTCCTGGATCTCGCCGCCCGCGGCCACGTGCCTGGCCATGATCCGCGCGAGCCTGGCGTGGCGGTGCCTGCCGAAGCACCCGTAGTCCTTCACGACCTATAAAGGTCGCGGTGCGACGCGCCCCCGCCACCGCCAAGGTGCATGCCACGACCCGTAGTTCCCCTCGCCGCCATCCTTACCCCCGAATCCCCCCCCCCCCCCTCCCCCCACTCACCACAGCCGTCATCGGCATCATCATCCGCGTCAACGTCCCATATCGTCACCCCCTCCCCCACCCTGCCCACAACGTCGTAGTCATCCTCGTCATCGTCAGTATCGTCGTTCCCGCCCTATCTCACCTCATACGGGTCATGGACACACCTCGGCGGTGATGATGGCACGCGCCAGTGACCCGCCTCACCTGGTCCAGCGTGCCCACGTCCAGGCCGTCCTCCATAGACATCATCGCATCCAACTCGTCGGCGACGGCGACGGCGGCGGAGCCGTTCAGCTTGGAGTCGTAAAAGTCCAAGTCGCGGAAGGCAACGATGTTGAGCTCCTCCAGCTTGTGCTCTATCGTCTTGGCCTCGACGTCGATATCCACGGCGATATTGTTCTTCGCGACCGTGCCCGTCGCGCCCTTGGTCCCGCCCTTGCCCGTCAGGTGCGTGCTGCTGCCGCCCGAGCCAGTTGAACCCGTGCCCCTCGATCTGGCAGCCGAGCCTGTCTTCTTGTTGCCCTTGGTGCTCTTGCCATTAGCCTCGTCTGTGGGCTTACTGCCGCCAGTGCCCTTGGCCTTCGAGCCGTACGTGCGCCTGCCAGTCCCACCGCCATTGTCCTTTGCCATCCAGTCGTCCTTGTCCCAATACTTTGCGCCATTCGCCTCGTCCGTGGGCGTCCTGTCGTCAGTGTCCCTGGCGTTCGAGCCGTACGTGCTCTTGCCCCACCAGCCGTCCTTGTCCGTGTCCTTCCAGCCGTCATTGTCCCAATACTCCGCGCTATCTCGCCAGTGGCCTGTGTGCGCGCGACTGGCATGGTAGGAGCTGGCGTCGCGCTTGTCTGCGGCCTGGTAGCTGCCGCCTCTGCCCGCGTCACGGCTGCCGTGGCCCGAGCCCTACTCGCGATCGTAGTAGTCCGCCGTAGCATGCGTCTTGCGGCCACCGCCCCGAGCCCGCTTGAAGGCTGCCTGTGCGTGCCATGGCCACTTATTGGAGTCGACCGCGCCGTGCGCGTCCTCGTCGGCCGTGCCATAGTCGTCACCGTCGTCACGGCCGTGCGCGCCACCGCCGTACTCGCCAGGCTGCCGCTCGTCCTCGTCCTCGAGGCCAACTTCGTGCAAGTGCCGAATGCGCTCCCACTTCTCGTCCGACATCCGCCCGCCGCACTCGGGATCGGAAGGCTGAATGCGTTCGGAACGCGCAATGCGTTCCCACTCGGCGTCCGAAATCCTCCAGCCGCGCTCGCCGCGCGGGTGCTCGTCCTCGCTGTCGATGCCCTCGGTGTACGTGCCGTAGTGGTTGTGGCGCTGCCAGCGCCAGCTGCTGTCCGCGCCGTGCTTCTGCCGCTTTGCCGTGCGCACGTCGCCCTCAGCAGCAGGAGGCTGCACGACGTACGCGCCTAGCGCTGGCGCCGAGCTGGGGCCCACCGTCACCGTAGGCTGCACCGCCACGTACGCGCCTAGTGGCACGTGATGCTGCACCGCCACGTTAGGCTGCTGCACCGCCACGTTAGGCTGCTGCACCGCCGCGTTAGGCTGCACCACCGCCACGGGAGGCTGCAATACCACGGTAGGCTGCACCGCCACGCTAGGCGGAACCACCACCAAGTATGTGGCCATCGCCGCGACCAGGCGTGCCGCCGCGCGCAAAGATGCGCGGCACGGGGGGCACGCGGCGGGCGCGTAGTCGCGCCGAGACATGGCGTGGCAGCCACGCTCGGCTCGAGCCAAAATGGATACGGACTGTGGGCGACCAAGACGCCCCAAGCTTTGTCGAGCTTACGAGCTGTCATCGATACTAGCATGTCCAAGACGCCAAAGACGCCCAAGACGCCCCCATGACGCCCCAAGACGCCCCAATACGTCCAAGAATACGCCCCAAGACGCCCCAAGACGCCCAAGACGCCCCAAGACGCCCCAAGACGCCCAAGATGTCCAAGGCGCCCCAAGACGCCCCTAACGCACTTAAGACACCCCACGACGCCCGAGACATCCCCACCAAACGTTTGCACGCGCACGGCACTACACGGCACGTCACACCACGCACGCAGTTGTCACTGACACGGCCACCGCGGAAGCAGCGCACGGCCATTGGTGGTGGCGGCTGCGTTTTACGCCAATATGGGTAGCTCGGGGGCAATTCGGGACCATTGATGGAGCGTTTCGAGAGGTGATATATCGGATGGTTGACACATACCCCCCCCCCCCCGCGGGGCACACCTGGGGCCCCGTGACGGCGGTCAGGGCGCAGCCCACAACACTCATGATGCGATGAAGGATGTGCGATGAGGGGCAGAGCGAGAGGCGAGGTGCGAGTGCGATGGGACGCTGAAAATGATGACAGAACGATGCGCGAGAGCGCCAAACATGACCAGATGCGCGTGTGCCAGCAAGTACCGAACCAGTTGCCTCCAGATGTCGATCTGCAGATTTGCAGATCGACATTTGCATTGTATTGGTTTTAGTATTGATGCAAATGTCGATCTGCAAATCTGCAGATCGACATCGATGTCGATCTGCAGATTTGCAGATCGACATCTGGATTTGATCGCCCTGCGATCCTCGAGGATCGTGGTTCGGTTCATGCCAGCGGCCATGCCCCCGCCCCTCCAGGGTGGTTTCGCGAGTCCAATCGGACCGATGCTCGAGGTGTTCTGGCCGTCGGGTGGGCCTCGTCACCACAGCTGGAACGGCTCGGGAACTCTTGTGTGGCTGGACTCCTGGACGGGTCTGAGGGGCTGTTCTGGGAGATGGGGGTGGCGACGACGGCGAGGGCGGCGACGACGACGACGACGCAGACGACGCCACCGACGACGGCGACGACGACGGCGGCGGCGACGGCGAGTGGGGGGGGGCGTTGCCGACGAGCGACGACGACGCCGCCGCCGCCGACGACGGCGCGATGTTGAGCAGACGACGGCGCGCGACCTCACGCGATGGCATCCGCAAACACTCGACGCGGCACGCCGCGTGCAAACGAGTGCGCCCCCGCGCGACCTTACGCGGGCAGCTTACGCGCGACCGCCAATGACGACGACGATGACGATGCCAAGGACGAGGGCGGCGTCGACGGCGGGAGGCAAGGATGAGAGAGGCACAAGGGTTTCAAGAATCGCCCCAGCGAAGGCAGTCCCACGCAACCTGTGCTGAGCCGAATTCTTCGAACTCATTCCAGTGATTCTGGAACAACCACTCGATGTACTTGTGCACGTTGCGGTCGGCCGACTGTCTCACTGCATTCAGGTCGCCACCATTGGCAACATGCTTGGCCATGAGCCTCGCGATCCTGACGTGTCGTCCACCTCGCTTCAACTTCTCCGTCCGAACGGTAGGTGGAATCCCCGACACTTCGTCTTCCAGCAGCACTGGGGCCACGTGCTCCTCGCCTGCGTGCTGCACCGCCTTCATGACGATGACGCCAGCATCGCTGAGCAACTCCTCCACCTTGCTGAGCTGCTGTTTGAGCCACGGCACCTTGGCATCGTCGTCCATGCTGTGCTGACGACGGCGCTTGTGGGATGTGCCGCCCTCGTCCCAGCCGTGGTCGTCGTGCTCGGCGCCCGTGGGCCGTGTCGCCCGCGCCCCAGCCGTGAGCGCCCCGCTGCTGTACTCGCCGCTGTGCTCGCACGTGTCGCCACTGCCGCCACTGCTGTACTCGCCGCCACTGCTGTACTCGCCGCCACTGCTGCGCACGCCACCGTCGCCACTGCTGTACTCGCCGCCACTGCCTTCGACCGCGTCGCCAACGTTCGGCTCGACCTCGCCGCCACAGTCGCCAGTCGTACTCGCAGTACTCGGCTGCGCCGCCACCCCGTCGTACTCGCAGTACTCGGCTGCGCCGCCCGTGTCGTGCTCCTCCGTCGGCTTGCTGTCCTCGCGGCCACCTCCACTAGCCCACTTCGGCTTCGGTGGTGTCGCCACAAAACTGTCTTCTGTCGCCGTGGCACTGGCCGTGCCACTCTGGCCGCCTCCAGTCCGTCGACCTGGCATTGGCTTCGCCTTCGGCCACGGGGCGCAGGCGAACAGGGCGGCGCTATCCACGGCATCGGAGGGGCGATTACGCCAGCCCCACTTAACAGCCAGGCGCGGCGCGGGCTCCTGATACTCCCTGATCCCGCTGCTGGCTGCCACGGCGTGCAGCCTGTCGTACTCCTCCTTTGTGATGGTGACCATCGGGGGCTCCTGCTGGGGCGAGGCGGCCGACCCTGCGCATGGGCTCGCCGTCGGGCGCGGGACCGCGCGCTGGGGCTCCCGCGGGCGAGCCGAGGACGCGGCCGTCCTAGATGACGGCCTGGCCCTCTGCGACGGGCGGGGAGGCTCGGCCATGGCCCCGTCTTGAGCCAAAATATGGCTACAGGGTAACGTTGTTATCAATATTATAACGATATTTGCCTAAACCAATGAACCGATATTAAAACGGGGGGTGCGACTTGGCCCGCGGGGGCGCGGTTCCGGAACTGGGCCGCCGCGTCAATTGGTGACGGCGGCGGTGCTTTTATCTTCGCGCCCTCGATCGTGGCGCTTCCTTATTCACGCATATACTTGTGAGCGCCATATATTGCCTTACATATGTTTCTATCGTTGCACACCATACCTTGACACTGTATATATTCGCGCATCGTGCTTATCACTGTGTTAGCTTAACACATCCACATTGTTTTTATCTCCGCGCATACTGATGATTGGGAACTTGAGTGATGACACTCGCTGTTTTCTCGTGCGTGAATGTGCGAGTTATGCAGGCGGCACCACTTGTTTCGAGCCGCGTCCAGAGGCGGAGCCACGGCGACGAGCCGCGGCGCGTGCACTGTTCGATGCGGACCCGCGGCGACCAGCCCTGGCGCGTGAACTATTATATATAAGTCCTTATTTGATTATACGTGTATATCTAGTGGCCGTCGGCCCATCCCGCCACCGTGCCTGGATTCGTGGACATTGGATGTTGTTGGAGGCTCTTGGGCCGTCGTGGAGCGGCGGCGGACCGAAAGCGCGACAATCACAAATTCTGGGCCACTGGGGGAATGTCTGCAGTATGCCTCAAGTGGTATCGAATAAGTACGACTTGAGGCACGCCCGTTGTATGCCTCAAGTAGTTCCGATCGGGTACCACCTGAGGCGCGTCGTCAGTATGCCTAATGTGTTAGCGAACAAATTCCCTTTAGAGGCATGTCGGCAATATGCATCAAGTGGTGCCGAATGTATGTGTGTCTGGATCTCATGTTACGCCTTTCGGGGGTCTCTGGAAGACAGTGTTGAAGCCTCTTGGGGGCAGTTTTGGGGTATAGTCTTTTGTGGCTTCTTGGGGGCTGCTTGGGGCGTCTTGGAGGCATCTTGGAGGGCCTGGGGGCATCTTGGGGCACTCTTGGGGCCCCCTGGGGTTTCTGGTGGCGAACCACTTGATTGTTTTAATTGTTTTGACGCCCTCTTGGGCCCCTCTTGGTGCCGTCATTGAGCCCTCTTGGGCCGTCTTGGAGCCCTCTTGTGCCGTATTGGGGGCCGTCTTGGGTCGTCTTGGGGCTGTCTTAGTTAGGGCTTCTTGGGGCCGTCTTGGGGGTGCTGTTGGGCCGTCTCAGAGCGTCGGGAAGCCGAAAAGGTGCGAAAGCAAAGCTCATTGAAAAACACAATGGAAAATCAACAATTTTAGCATCTCGGGGCAATCTTAATCCCACCAACCCTCTGGGCGTAGGTGGTTTAAGGAGTTTCCTCTTCCAACTTCCTTCTTCCCCTTCGGGGAGGGGTTTACCCCTCCCCCCTACCCCCTCCCCTGGACCTGGACGGGGCGTTCCACGAGGGGGTGGAGCGTCCAAGATGGCCCAGGATTGCTCCAAGAGCGCCTCGGAGAGCCCAAGATGAGCTCCAAGATTGCTCAATACAGCTTCAGATGCCCCACGATGGCTCCGAAGATGGACCAAGATGCCCCGTGACCGCCCCAATGCGGCTCCAAAAGGCCAAATAGCTCCCCAAGGAGGCTCCCCAATAAGCCAAAATCCTTCAACAACCTACGGAAAATCAATGATGTTATGCTTCTCGCCTTTTCGCTTCCGATGGCCATCCGAGGCCTCAACATTGCTCCAAGAGGGCACAAGAGGGCCCCAAGAGGGGCCCAAGAGAGCCCCAAGACAGCCCCAAGAGCGCCCAAGAGCGCTCCAAGAGCGCTCCAAGAGCGCCCCAAGAGGGCCCCAGAATGCGATTTTAAAGGCTCTAGAGGGGCAACGCTAATGAAAGCTCCCCTCTTTTTCTATATATCTCCTCCAAGATTGCCCCAAGAGGCGCCCATGCGGCTCCAATAGGCCCCCAAGATTGCCACAGGAGGCCACCCCAAAAGCCACCAAGAGGCCCCAACGATGCCCCCAAGAGGACCCCATAGGCCTCTCCGATGCACCCAAGGCGCCCAAGAGACCCCCAGGACCGCCAGGAGACCCCCAAGGCGCCCCAGGAGGCCTCCAAGAAGCGCCCAAGAGAGATCCCAAGAGGCTCCGAAAGGCATCTACAAGACCTTTGGCCCTTTTGCTTGCTCTCCTCCTCATCATCATCCTTCTGCCCCTCCTTCCTCCTCCTCATCCTCCTCCTCCTCCTATTCATCTTCCTTCTCTCCACACCCTTATCTATCCATCCAGCCTCCCCCGTCTCCTCATTCCTCCTTCGCACGGTTCGGCTGTCTCCCATCTTTGCTCCCGCACGTCCCTGATCACCTCAACTCGCCTGGGCGTTGCTTCTGGATGGGCTGGTGGGGATGCGCGCAGCGTGAGGAATTGGGAGGGCCCTTAGGGGCCTCTTGGGCGGTCTGTGCGGCATATTGGCCCGTATTGGGGCCATATTGAGCGTCTTGGAGCGCTCATTGGGTGTATTCGGGGCCTCTCGGGGCCTTCGCTGCCAGTCGCGAGGCCCGCTTGGGCCCGAAAACGCCACGCGGGAAGCTGCGAGAAGCCCCAGGAGAACCGCGGGAAGGCCCGAGAGAATTGGAAATTGTGGTTATGGTCCCCTTACTGAGGACCGAGGCTCGGAGGATTGTACACGGGACCTGAGGACACGACCACTCCGTGCCGCGCGGCACGGTTGCGGATATACATACACAAATATAGGCATATACGCATACAAATGCATGTACGTGCATACCAACGCATTGCATCGGTGACATTGCTCGCAGCATATCCCGTTTCGTCCGCGGTCATTTGTTGCTCTAACTTGCATTGCGTTTCGGCGCTCGCGCCTCTTACCGACTCAAGCCGCGTGCGCGCGCGCGCGAGATGTCAGGCGTCGCCCCTGCAGGCGACCCTCCAGAGAGTCCACCAGGGTCGCCGATATCTCCGCCGCCTGGCGTCAGCGCCGCCGCTCTTGCAGGCGGCGCTCCTGCACGCGACGCGCCTGCAGGCGACGCTTCCTCGGGCTCGCACGCGGGCGAAGGGATGTCGTCGGAGCCCGCGGAGGCTGCCCCTTCGGTTGACGACAGGCGCAAGCGGAGCATCACGCGCACGAATTCTGCGATCGCCGACATGCCCGAATCTGCTCGGAACACGTTCAACATGATGCAGTCTGATGACGGCCCTTCCAATACAAACATGACCCGCTCGATACGTTATAAGATCACGTACACCATCGAAGATGCAGTGGTCTTCGAGGACTCGGACTGAGATTCCTGCACGATCGAGCGGCGCAGGCCATTCGGTCTCTTCGGTTGCAGCATCGGATGTTGCGTGACAGCAAGTGTCGCGGAGCATACATTGATTCGTCTGTCGTGCACTCGTGAACTTTTGTGTGGCTGCTGCGTCGGGTACTCTGCGGCACGAGCAAGTGCGCTGCTATGCGCTATGGTGTACTGTTCTGCGGATCACGTTTCAACGACGACCGTCAGCGACGGAACCCATGTGTAACTTGGGGAGGATGTAACAGTGATAACAACATGCGCGTGCCTGGGGTTGTGAGGGGCGGCGGTGGTCGTGGGAGGGGGAATGTGGGGGAAGGCATCAGCAGCTCTGTATTGCACCCCCCCCCCTGTCCGTAGAACTGATTCTCTCGAAGGCAATCCCCGATCGCTCTTTCAGAGCGCCCGACCCGAGCGCCGCCCCGCGCGCCCTACTCCCCGACCGCCTCGATGGCGCAGCGCTCGAGCTTGGCGTGCAGGGGCGTCGCTGGCGCTCGGGCGTTCGTGGACAACATGGGGGTCGACGGCATTGATGCAGAGACTGGGTGGATCGATCCCGCCATTTGGGAACGGTTGTCTCCATCTGACAAGGAGCGGAACTACGAGCTTGTGCAGAATATGCTGGCCCAGCGCAAGTCCGCCCATGGGCAGCCCAGCGACGGCGACGGCGCGCAGCAGGACAACGTGCAGCAGATCGGCGACGGCGCGCAGCAGGACAACGTGCAGCAGGACGGCGATGGCGCGCAGCAGGACAGCGCGCAGCAGGACGACCAGCACGACGACGGTGCCACGCACCACGGCAGCGCTCAGCCCAGCGTGCAGCATGACAACGGCGACCAGGGCAGTGGCAACCGTGCCGTGGCTCAGCAGTACGATGGCCAGGGCGACGATGATCAGACGGGCAGTGGCAAGGACCAGCACTCCGACACGCAGCACGACAATGGCCAGCAGGCCGTGGCTGAGATCTACCCCAGTGCACAACGGCGCCACCGCAGGATGTTCCAGGCGCAGGCTGCCTTGAGTGACCTGTACACGGACCTGAGCACGATTGAGAAGAAGATCGACGCGCAGGATAAGATGATCAGCTACTTGGCCGAGAAGATCAAGAACCTCGAGAATCAAATCTGAGGCGGCCACTAGGCGCGCGCGCCTAGATAAGGGCGCTCCTTGCGCCCGAGCGCATACAGAGCGCTCCTTCGCTCAACCGCGGGACGCCGCCCCCCTGCGAGTCGAGCGCGCTATGCCATTCCCGCGGGCATTCGTGCCGCCTGCGAGATGAGAGAAAAAAAAACAAAACAAAAAAAAACGCGACCGCGCGATGCATCCGCGGGCGCGCGCGCCGCCCCTGCACAGATCTCCCGCGGGCACGCGTGATGTGACGCGGGTGCCACCTTTCGCGCAAGCCTCGGCCATCGACTCTCGAGTCTCGGACCGCTAACATCGAGCCCCGATCCCCTCACAACTCGATCGATCATCGAGCCTCGAGTCGCATGCTCGATCCTCGAGCTTAGATCATCGACCCACCTCGAGCCTCGACCCTCGATCCTCGAACCTCGAACCTCGACCCTCGATGATCAAATCTTGAACCTCGAGCCTCGAACCTACATCCTCGAAGCTCCATATGCGAACCTCGGTCCTCGATCATCGAACCTCGACCAAGCAACGAGCTTCTCAGCAGGTATGGGGTCCCCCACTATGTACGATCCACCCGAAAAAAGTTAGGGCCCTGACTCGCCAAGTAGAATCACACTCTCAGACGTAGATCGGATCTAAATACAATAGGTCAGCACCACCCCTCCCCATGTACATATAGCAATTCCAGCACCGAACGTAGATGCTGCTTCAGAGCAGGTGGATAAGGACCTCCCAACGCGCGTGGAAGACGATCCCATCAATCCTATAATACTCTCACGACAAGTGCGTCGGGAACTCCCCACAATAGATATAAACCGATAATCAACGAGACGATATGGCACCTTCCGACCGACACGTATATATGGCACTCCCAGCAGTGAACCCACCTCTGGGCGCAGGTGGTTTATGGCGTTCCCCTTTCCAATATCACTCCTTTCCCAGCTCGGGAGGTTCACGCCCTCTCCCCTCCCCCCCCCCCCCCGCCCGCTCACCCGCCCACCCCACGCACGCACACGCGCACGCGCACACGCATACACACACAGGCACACTGCGTCTAGAGGGGCTCCCCGCGAAGGGTTAGAGCGCCCATGCTGGCTCAATGGATTTGCTCCAAGAGGGCCCCAGATAGCCCAGATGGCTTCACGATTACACAACAGACATCAAGATTGCGCCTCCGACATGCATCCAGGCTCCAATGCGGCTCCAATATACGGTTTCAATTGCAATCTGAGCCCTCCAGGACCACCCTCCCCCTCGACAAAGATGCAACAATTGCACCAAGACCAAAGGAACATCAATGTTGTTTGCTTTGTCGATCGTTGTCTTCCGATGCGCTCTTGAGGCGTCAGGATGGCCCCAATATGGCCGAATGGAGCCCCAAGACGCCCAATATGCTCCCACGAGCTCACATACTATAGCGCTCCAAGAGCGGCCCGCGATCGCCCAATGCGCCTTTTTTGAACATCCGAGAGGGGGCGGGGTGGGGTGGAGGGGCGGCGTGCGTGTGTGCATGTGTGTGTGTGGCAGCGACTGCCCCAAGAGGCACAATCAGAGGCATCCACCAGTAGAACGCAACTACACTGGCATACCCGTCCCGATAATCTCAGAGTCACAAAACAACTCCTGAAGCCCAACCTACTCCCCCCCCCCCCCCCCTCCCCCCTTCCCCCCCCCCCCCCCACCCCCCCCCCCCCACCCCCCCCCCACCCCACCCCACCCCCCCACCCACACCACTCACCCCACCCACCAACCCCCCACCCCACCCCACCCCCCGCACCCCACCCCCACCACCACCACCTACACGATCACCACACACACCCAACATACACACCACACCCTCTCGCCCCCCACCCTCTCCCTCCCACCCCCCGCTCCCCCCCCCCCACCACCGCCCCTCCTCTACCTTCCCCCCTCCCCCCCCCCCATCCACCCCCCACCCCACCCACCCACCCACCGCCCACCCCCACCCCTCCCCCACGCCACCCCCACCCACCCACCATCCACCTCCACCCCGCCGCCAAACGCCAAACTCCAACCACCACCCCACCCCCACCCCACCCCAACAGAGCCCCAATATGGCCACCAATAACGCTGTGAGAGGACCCCAACTTAAGGGAGCCCATGGCTCCAATGGGCATCAGAGAAAACGTTTCCGAGGCGGTTGTTAACCTGCCTGCTCTCACCGCCACCGTCATCACCTGCAGCAACAACATCAGCACCACAAACTCCAGCGACAGCACTATAGCAGCAGCGGCAGCACCATCAGCACCACCACCACTGTCAGCATCAGCACCAGCAGCAGCATCGGCAGCAGCACTATCAGCAGCACCAGCATCACCACGATCAGCAGCAAACGCATTAGCAGCAACACCAACACCAGCAGCACGAGAACCATCACCGCCAGTAGCAGAAACAACAGCAGCACCACCACCAACAAAAACAGCAATACCAGCACCAGCAGCAGCACCAGCAGCAGCACCAGCAGCAACGCGAGAACCATCAACGCCATCAGCAGCAGAATCAGCACACACAACCAGCAGCAGCACCACCAGCAGCAACACCACCAGCGGCAATAACACCAGCAGCAGCACCAGCAGCACCTGCCCAGCAGCAGCACCACCACCAGCACCAGCAACATCACCAGCAGCACGAGAACCAGCAACACCAGCAACATCACCAGCAGCAGCAGCAGTGCCAGCAACAGCAACAGCACCCGCAGCAGCATCCGCACCCTTCGCTATACCACAGATATCTCAATTCAGCGGCATTGCCCGCGCTGTCGCACTATGTGGGTTTATTCAGCCCTTCTCCCGTCAGCTCTCCAGGAGATTGTTCCTGGATGGGCTGGTGGAGATACGCAAAGCGTCAATAATTGGCAATATATGTAGATCGGTCTTCGCCGTATGTTGAATCTCGCTCCGAAATATGTGATACATTATTATATGTATATGAATCCAACTCCTCCTCCACCGAACCGCCGCCCAATGAAGGGCAATATGCGAATGGCCGCGTCGGCCACCGCGGCGGCCGCTGGCCACCACTAAACAAAAGAGCGCCGGGCGGCGCATTGGCCATGGGTTGTTGATATCACCATCCTCCATATTCGAGAGAGGGAGAAAGAGATAGAGAGAGAGAGGGGGACTGCATATATGTGTATATATATACACATGTGTATGTGTGTGTGTGTGTATATATATGGCTCCAAGACTGCCCCAAGACGGTTCCAAGTGCCCAGGCCCTTCCGAGAGCCACCCCGAGAAACCCAAATTTGGTACGAAACCTGAATGACACAAACGTAGCGTTGCCGTCTCGCCTTCTCTCTTCTAGTGAGCTCTTGAGGCTCCAAGGTGGCCCCAATATGGCCCAATGCGATGGGAACAGGGCGGCGGGGGGGGCGGGAGAGGTGTGGGGTGAGGTGGCGCGGGGTGAGGGCGGGGTGGGGTGAGGGGGCTGAGGGGGGCTAGCGGAGGGGGGGGAAGGGGGGGGGGGGGGGGGGGTGGGGGGGGGGGGGGGGTGCGGAGAAAGGGGTGGTGTATTGGAAAAGCGAATACGGGCGGCGATATGGGGCGATGGTAGGGGCGACGCTGATGGCGTGGTGGGGGTAGTTGTGGGAGTAGAGGGGTGGGGTGGGGGGTGGGGGGGGACGGGGGGAGGGGGGGGGGGGGGGGGGGGGCGGGGGGTGGGGGGCGTTGGAAGGGGGAGGGGGGGGGGGTGGTGTGGGTGTATGGTTTGGATTTTAAGGGAGGAAGTCGGGTGGGAAGGGGGTAGGAAAAGGGTGAATGGGGTGGGGGGGGGTGGGGGCAAAAAGCCCGTCAGGCTAATTGACATTTTTTTTTTTTCCTAGGAAAATTCGTGGGCAAGACTCCCCCGAGGGGCTTCTCGCGCCCCTCGCAATAGCCGCAAGATGGCACCAAGACCAGGTCAATCAATTGGGCCGCACCGTGGGCCCCACGAGAAATCAACGACAAGCCCGATATCGGCCCAAGAGGCCCCCGAGAAAACGTGCCCGAGGTGACTCTTAAACTGCATGATTCCACCGTTACCGCCATCACCAGCAGAAGCATGAGCAGCAACGCCACAACCACCAGCAACCGCATTTGCATAAGCATGAGCACCATCAGCACCACCACAATCACCAGCACCAACAACACAACCAACATCAGCACCGCCACCAGCACCCGCAGCAGCATCAGTTGCAGCACAAACGTCAGCATCACCAGCACCAACAGCAGCGCCACCAGCACCCGCAACACCACGAGAATCAGCAACACAAACAGCAACACCAGCAGCAGCATCACCACCACCACCAGCAGCAACACCAACACCATCGCATAAGCAGCGTCACCAGCTGCAGCAGCATCATCATCACCACAAGCAACAGCACCAACACCATCACCGACTTCACGAGAAAAAGCCACCCGCGCGCGCGCGGGTGACCATGGTGACCCGCGCGCGCGCGCGCGCGAGCGCGCGCGTCGGAGTTCAGTATTGCGCGCGCGTCGGGGTTCTGTATTGTCCACAATGAAAGGTTACATATAATGTCACAGGCTGAATTCAAACTTTTTGCTGTTCCCTAAAAGGGGCGCGTTGGCTTGTCTATTGTGGACAATACAGACCTCCGACGCGCGCGCGCGCGCGTTAATGAGTTTGTCCACAAGAAAAGCCGACATACAATTCCAAAAATTGAATTCAAAATTATGTTGCGTTTTAAAGAGACGGGCGCGTCGACTTTTCCAATGTGCATGGACAATACAGAGCTCCGACGCGCGCGAGTTGAGAGTTCTAAGATATTGTCCGCAACATGTGATACCTCTAACTGAATTCAACATTTCTGTATGTCTTTAAAGAGTCTTGGTTTAAGTGACTTTCCAACTCTCATGGCTCGTGGCTCATGGTGCCATTGTGGTTTTTGTGGTTTCATCGAAGAGCACGCATGGTGGGCATCTCCCAAGATGCATCGTAGCTTCCCGCAGCGGAACCCATAAATTCCCAAATGCGACACATAGATTCCTGCAGGTGTACCCATAGACCCCCGATGCAGAAACCATTATATAGTTCCCGACGGGAACCCAACTCCCGCTCGTGAACCCATATAATCTTTCCGCAAGGGAACCCGTATATTCCCACAGAAGCCTTAGATTCTTGCAGGGGGCGCCATATATTCCCGCATGGAAACTCATGGGCACCCAATATACACCCCCGAAAGTCCGAAGGGAGCCCATAAGTTCCAAGCCCTTGCCCTTGTCCTTCTCCTCCTCCCCTGCTGGCATCATATTTTTCGTCATTGCCCTCCTCCTTCTCCTCTTCACCCAATGTCAACCCCTGTTGCGGCCATGTGGTGATGCGCGTGACGCGCCAGGACCCATGCGCAAGGCCCAAGCGCGCCAGTCTATCGGCATCGAACGCCCAACCGCGTACAACAAGGCAAAATTCCCCGCGCGCGTGGACGCGCGCGCTAAAATGAACCCTCAACGGTGACCGAACGGATTTCGGGTGACCCGCGATCGCGGGTGACCCCCGCGCTCGCGCGGGGAGTTCTGTATTGTCCACAATGCAGAAGCCGACGTGTACTTCCAAGAACTGAACTCAAAACATCTGTCCCTTTAAAGAGGCCAGCGGGGCGTGCAGGCTTTGCTTATTGCGCGGGTCTTTGCACCTGCGGCCCCACATAGAAACGTCGTCGTCGGTCGGCACGTCGGTCGGTCGGTCGTCGTCGTAGTAGTCGTTGTCGTCGGTTGCCGACGCGCGGGTCGAAATTGCACAAGCTGCGGAGGGGGGAAAAGGGGGGGGGTGGGGGTGCTATGGGCGATGCGGTGTGCGAGGGGCGGAGTGGGAGGGGAGTAGAAGGACGAGTGCGAGATGAGGGGAGAGGGGCGCGGGTGTTGGTGTGGGGGGGGGAGGGGGGGTGGGATCCGCAGCGCCGATTGCGTTGAATGGCAGCGTTGTGTCTGATCGATC
Organism: Prorocentrum cordatum; assembly: GCA_963575745.1. NCBI lineage: Eukaryota > Dinophyceae > Prorocentrales > Prorocentraceae > Prorocentrum > Prorocentrum cordatum. Next base: position 136,458 of record CAUYUJ010015419.1, read on the forward strand.
GGGGCGCTGATCGGGCGATGCCTCATCCCTCATGAACCATGAGGGACTTATCTAATCACCCTTACCGTCCTCCACCACTGCAAATTTTGGGCAATGGTAACCAGTACACACAATATATATATATATATATATATATGCATGTTCTGGCGCATCTTGCGGATTCGGCGCAATACAGAACTCCCCGCGCGCGCGCAAGGGGAGGAACGGGGATGGGGGGGGAGCCAGAGTGTTCGGCGTTGGCCGCATCCAGCCCACCAGACCAAGATGACCTTCAAATGGCTTAAGATAGCCCAAACACCCGAACGCACGGTGAGTGGGGCAATGCATGTGGTGCGGTTTATGTGCATGGTGCAGCCACTGTCAGCCATCGTGGGCCCCAAGCAGCTTATGTAGTGCACTCTCTGTGGTGCAGTCTACGTGGTGCAATATATGCGGTATGTGGTGCAGTCTATGCGGTGCAGTCTATTTCGGCCGTACTGGCCCCAAATGGTGCACTCGATGTGGTCTAGGATGTATGTGTTTGGCTCGTTTAGTTGGCTGGTCCGTGTATGAATGTAAATATATGTTAATATTTCACACGCCAAGGCTGGTCGCCGCGGCTCCGCGTCTGGACGCGGCTCGAAGCGTAGTTGCCGAGAGCCGAGAGGGGGGTGGGAAACATGAATCGGCGCGAAGATACGCGTCGCGAAGATAAATAAGCGCAAATATTTGGGGCACGAGTGCCGAATGCCACGGCGCGAAAATAACATGCGCAACGGTAAAATGCGCAAAGGGAAACCAGACACGGCAAGCGAAGATAAGCGGCGCGAAGATACGAAGCTTAATTACAATTACAATTATTATACCGATGCCGCTTTGGCCCAAATGTACTTGACCGCGCGGTCGAGGTCCTTCAAGGAATGCGGGCGTGAGAGGGCGGCATGGCCGCCCATCGTGGCCGCCGACGCCGCGGCGGCCGTGGCAAGGGCCGCGGCGGCGTGACGCCGACTGTGTATCGCCGACAGTGCAGGGCGCGGGCGAGCCAGAGAAAGAAAGCGGCACTCCCGGAGCTCTCGGCGCTACTTGCAGAAGCGTTGCCAGCCCCGTGCTCGGGAGAATCTTGCAGGAACGTTGGCAGCGTTGCCATCTCCGAGCTCTCGGCGCCCGACTCGGTCTGGTGCGCCAGGTCTGTGTCACCTTGCTCGCCGCGCCCGAGGGCCAGGGCGCCGCGCCCCACCGCAGCGCAGCGCGGCGCTCCACCGCGGCGCGGGGCACGCCGCTCGAGGTCAAGGACGCCGCGCTCCGCCTTGCTCGTCGCGATCGAGGCCCAGGACACCGAGGCGCGCGAGCTCGCCCTCGAGCGCATGGAGGAGATGGATCTGCGGATGCGCGAGATGCAGCTGCGCAGGGCAGCGCTGGAGGAGAGGATGGGCGCACTGGAGGACCAGCTCCAGCAGGAGAGGGCAATGCTGGGCGCGATGTGGCATGAGCGGCAGGACGCAATAGACACGCACGACGCCACCGAGGCCAGAGCCGTCGATGTCGCCATAGAGGCATGCGAGGACCCGGTCATAGATCGCACCAGGCGACTGATTATGACAGAGGTGCACTACGACGCCGTGGAGCGTATGATTCGGTATCGTACTCAGCATTCTCAGCCGACCGCGGTCGATGGCCCTGGCGACGACGCCGCCTGGCAGTGAGGGGCGCCCAGTTTAGAGCGCATGTGTTCTTAGATTCCTTTTCAGGCGTTCACGCGCCAGGACTGGTCGCCGCGGGCCGCGGCCCCGCGTCTGGACGCGGTCCGAAAAAGGAACAACAACAAACAATATTGTTAAGCAATGTGTTCAAATATAAGACCGTCGAATGCCAGGCAAGATAACTGGCGGTGCGTAGCGCGCGCCGCTGCTCGCAAGTGCAAGCATTGCTTGGGTTAGGCACGAGCGCGCGCGCTCTCTGAACCCAACCGTGCGCGATAAGGAAGCGCGAAGATAGGAAGATAAGGAAGCGCGAAGATAAGAAGCGCGATGGTAAGAATCGCACAGATAAGGCAGCGCGAAGATAAGGAAGCGCGAAGATAAGAAGCGCGATGGTAAAAATCGCACAGATAAGCAATGCAAATATAAGATGCGCAAAGATGCTGGCCGTTGCGGTTCAGGTTGGCAGCATGGGGTCCAAGAACGCCCCCATCACGCCGCCATTGCACCGCCGTCCCTCGCCGAGCGCGCAGCCGCAGTCGCAGCTGCGGCGGACCGCTCGGCGAGCGGCCGCGGCGCAGCCGCAGCGCAACCGCAGTCGCAGTCGCAGCCGCGTTCCGCGGCCGCGGCGCAGCCGCAGCCGCTGTCGCAGCCGCAGTCGCAGCCGCGCTCCGCGGCCGCGGCGCAGACGCAGCCGCCCGCGGCGGCGATCGCCATGCCTCGAGAAGGCAGGCCCGCAGTCTTGCCGTCGCAAGCCCCGAGGAGCTATGCCCGCAGCCTCGGGTCGCAGCCGCAGTCGCTGCCCGCAGCCTTGCCGTCGCAGGTCTCGAAGAGAAAAGCCCGCATCCTCGAATCGCAGCCGCAGTCGCAGCCCGCGGCCTTACCGCCGTCGGCGAGGAGGCAAGAAACATCGTCGCGGCGTGCACAGAGCTTACGGCTTCATTATGGACCCATGGACCCAAACGTGGGATCGGCCGCTGCAGCGGGAGATGATATCCGACCAGGGCTTACAAGAGGTGAACCCCGCGGACGGGCCCGATGACGAGATCTGGATGGACTCCGAGGACTGGTCCATTGACGAGATCAAGGGCTAGATCATTGGCGCGCGAACGCCGACTTTGCTGTGACTGGCAACTGCCGATGTTGACTCGCAACTGCCACTCTGCTCTGTTCTGACGCCGCTCGAGGGCTATACCATCGGCGCAAACGCCGCCTCTGCTAGGACTGCAGATGGAGGGGTGATTGCGGTGCTCGCGGGGGCTGGCCTGACCGCGCTTATCATATTAGCTGCAGCGCCCGCGCTGGTGGTTTGAGCCAATAGTGCATACAGTACACTATAAGTTTTAAGTCCATTGTATATGGATGGCGGCTCCTCATCACAGCGGAAATCCGAATGCCACGCGCATGAGGTGCGTGTCTTGCAGTCAGGGGAGTGGAACACGACTCTTGCTGCTTATATTGCTAATCACCGCTGGGGCCCCAGCAAGAGATCGCCGACGAAAAATCCGACCCATGTTCCTCGCTCCTCCAGCCCCCAATTCCAATTCCCAACGCCCATGCTCCCACCGCCATCGCTTGCCACCATTTCCCCTCCTTGTCTTTCCACCTACCACCCCCAGACACTCTTTCTTGCCATCGCCTCCGCCGCTTTATGCGGCGCGCGCGCCACGTAGCGAACGCGCGCGTGCGGGGGCTGGAAAGCGATGATCGCTGCGAAATTTGGAAAGGGTTGACATATCCCACAAGCCCTCTGGGCGTATGTGGTTTAGGGAGTTTCCTCTTCCAACCTCCTTCTTCCCCTTCGGGGAGGGGTTTACCCCTCCCCCCTTACCCTCTCCCATGGACCTGGACAGGGCGCCCCGCGAGGTGTCAGAGGGTAGTTCGCCAAAGACGGCTCCAAGAGCGCCTCGGAGAGCCAATAAGATGAGCTCCAAGATGGCCCAAGATAGCCGAAGATGCCTCAATATGGCTCCGAAGATGCTCCAAGAGGTCCCAAGACCGCCCCAAAGCTCCAAGAGGCCCCCCAAGATGCCAAAATCTTTCAAACACCTTCGGAAAACCAATGATGTTCTGCTTCTCGCCTTTTCGCTTCCGATGGCCATCCGAGGCTTCAAGATGGCCCCAAAATGGCCCAAAAGGGACACAAGAGGGGCCCAAGAGAGCCCCAAGACGGCCCCAAGAGCGCCCCAAGAGGGGTCCAAGAGGCGATTCTGGGGGCTCTAAAGGGGCAAGGCTAATTAAGGGGCCCCTCTTCTTTGATCGATCTCCTTCAAGATTGCCCCAAGAGGCGCCCAGGAGGCTTCCAGAGGCGCAAAGATTGCCCCCAAGATGGCCACAATAGGCTCTCATAAGATGCTCCCAAGAGGGCCCCAAGAGGAAACCAAGACCCCCCCCCCGACCTCCCCCCCTCCACCACCCCCCCCCACACCCCCTCCCCCTCCGAGTCACTAAAAAGAAAAAACCCAGACGCCCGAGAGACCCCCAGGACCGCCAGGAGACGCCCAAGAGGCCTCCAAGAAGCGCCCAAGAGATATCCCAAGAGGCTCCGACAGGCATCCAAGAGACCTTTGGCAATTTTGCTCGCCCTCCTCCTCCTCCTGCTCATCCGTCTTCCGTCATCCGTCCTCCTCCTTCTCCTCATCCTCCTTCTCTTCCTCCTCCTCCTATTCATCTTCCTTCTCCCCACTCCCTCATCCATCCATCCAGCATCCTCCGTCTCCTCCTTCCTCCTTCGCACTGTTCGGCTGCCCCCCTCCTTGCTCCCGCACTTCCCTGATCACCTCAACTCGCCTGGGCGTTGTTTCTGGATGGGCTGACGGTGATGCGCGAAGCGTCTAGACTTTTGCAACAGCACCGATTGGACATGCAACGAAATCTGTTTGTCCTACCCGACCCCCCTCGGCGACACTGCATTGCTGCATCCGCCAATGCCTATGCTAGGATAGACTGCTGTGCGCACGCGCATCACAACGCTCACTCCTGCGACTCCAACTGCGGGATATCGCCGCCGCCATCGTCGTCATCGGCGTTGCCGTTGTAGACCGTCCAACCACGTTTGAGAATATCGCCCGTAAGGGTCTCAATCGCTGTCTCAATGTCGGCGAGTTCCATGGTTTTTGGTTTTTGGTACTGCAAGTGCTTGCGCCCGTCTGCATCCTTGCACAGCAGGAATATAGACTTCCTGCGATAATCGAACTTCGCCTCTGGCGTGGGCAATTCAATGCGATCCTCTGGGCGCTTGCGCTTGGGCGGCTTCACAGGCGTTGGCTGCAAGGCCGACGCCGTCGCCACCTTCTGGAGCCAAGTGAGATTCTCCACGGTCAGCTCAACACATGGCACCCTCAATGGCATGAGCTCCACGGCCATCTTCATATTGAAGGTCGCGCCCTCGTTGCAAGTCAAAGCCACGCTGGTAACATAGGGCAAGTCGTCGGGATTCACCGCCATCCTGTTGAAGCCATCTGGGAGAGCGGGTGGCTTCTCGCACGGGTTGCACGCATGCAAGTGGGCAAGTAAGACCTCGTCCACGCGCGTGTTCCTCGCCTTGCGCAAATCCTCCAGGATGCAGCTCTTGCTCCAGTACTTGGCCTTGCCCTCGTGGGATAGGCCGAGTAAGACAGCGAGAGGTCTATCTGTCTGCCTGAGCTCGACGTACGTAGCTCCATCGATCGTCTTGGTGTACTGGGGCACCCACGTGCGGACGTGCTTCATGGCCGCGGCATGATATTGGACCACGGGCGTCGCCTCGATCGTGAACGACATCGGCGCGCGTGAAAACAGCCGCGCGAACCCCCCGCGGCGGCCGAGCGCAACCTCGCTTGATCACTGACGGCTTGTCACTGCAATCGAGCCCGCGCCCAGCCGCAGCGACGAGGCTAGGACCAGCGCTGCCGCTGCCCCCTCCCCCATCCCCCTCTCCCCGCGCGAGCGCATGCGAGCTGTTTTTGTTTCTCCTGCAAGCGCTGAAAGAGAAGAATACGCCATGTGTCCAGAGGGCGCCGTGTGTCCTGCAAGCGCTAAAGGAAATCCGCAATAATAATACCATTGTCTCCTTAATCGGCGTGCCGCCCCACCGACCTGAGATCGCGGCACAAGAGTCTAATAAGCTCGGCTCCGCGAGCCACGACTACTGCGTGCGGACCCTCTTCATCGGCGGCGCCTTCGCCGCCTGCGGCTTCAGTGCACGAAGCTGGTCACCCTTTTTGATGGGTTTGGTGTTTTCCAGGAACGGTATTTTCAATGTAATCTTCTCCGCGCCGACCGAGGCGTCAACGGTGTGAAGCTTGATGGCCATGTTAGACTTCTTGGGGTCGGTCACCTCTTTGTCAATGAGCCAGTAGTGCGGCATGAACCCTTCTATCTTCGCCATCTTGTAGCTGCCGCGCGTGTTGACCGCGATGCCGCCTGGATCATGCTTCTGCAGCTTCATGAAGATGTAAAGCTTCTGCGCGACGCCGTCCGCATTAGTGATCTCCGCGCCGACGTCGATGGCACCGTTTGGAGCTGTATCCGAGAAGGCAACTTTGGTCGAGAAGGGCGGGAATATCGCGCTGGAGACATCGATGTCAACCTTGGCGTACACGCCGCGGTGCTCCGTGGGCTCCGTCACGATGTCGACCATCTCGCCCGCTGCCCCCTGTAGGTTACCCAATGCATCAAGCGCCGACGTCACGTGACCAACCAACCCCATGCGCTGCCAGTCCGAGTTCGAGCGCGGGTCGCACCTGGCACTCCAATCGTTGATGTATTCCTGTTGGGATGGTGGGAGGGGTTGCGGGGGTGGTGGGTTTGGGCGGGGCTGGGATGGGCGGTGGGGTTGGGGTAAAGGTGCGGGATGGAGAACAAAAGGAAAAGAGCACGTGGGCTGCGGGTGTGTAAGACAACCAAGCTCCATTGCCAAAATCGTTGCCCCCTCCCCCACCCCCTCCCCCTATCGTATACACGCCGCCCTCCTACGGCTTGCAAGCGTGGAAGGGGGAGAGCGCGGCGTCCTTCTTCGGCTCGCGTTTTGTGATCACCTTGAACTCTTGTGCACGCGGGGTGGGTAGCGATTTCAGGAGGTATGCCGAATCGACTGTGTAGTCGCTCCCATCGCCGATGCTCTGCAGCTTGATCTCATCCTCCTTGACTTCCTGCACCTTGTATACAGTTTTCATTTTGATGACCTCGATGTGGCAATTGGCGCTCACGCCCATACTTGCCAATTTGTGCATCCTGTCGGCGATTCCGCCTACGCTCTGCACTTGTGCAGAAGCCGCAGCTTGCTGCGCGGGAGCTTTGGGCGGGGCTCCTTTCTTCGCCCACGGGGATGTGATCTGCGTGCCTGCAATGGTAGCCAGGTCTTGCACGCACTCGTAGCCGATGTGGTGAAGCGACTCGAACTTTTGGCTCCTGGGGTCGGGCTTCTTCATGCAATGGTGCACGAGCCTCATGCCGAACCTGTTGATCAACGTCTTCACGGCCGCGTTGTCTTCTGACAGGTTGACAGTTTTTGCGATGTCTATAGCCATCGATTTCATGATGTCTGCCTGCGAGACCATGCGCTGCACTTCCTTGTTACTCGTGAGCTTAAGCCCGAAGTCACCCGATGCAAAGAGGTTCTGAAAGTCGCCCGATGCATACTTGCTGTCGGCGCTCATCATTGCCTTTACGCAATCAATGCGGAAGGGAATGCAGCCCAAACCATCCGAGCCGATCACTGCATCAGCCACCGCCGCCAAGACGGGGCCCTGCACAATGCGCGGCTTCTGGCACGAACGGTTGAACGCCCGAAGCTCCTTCAAATTCGGTGCGTCTGGTCCACCAGCGAGCTTCCTCGCAAACGTCGCCAAACTCTGGATCTCTGAAACGAAATCTGGATTTCTGGATTGCGCTTTTGTTATTGCCCTACCCCCCGCGACGTCGGGGTTCAAGATGTCGCCCTCCTTTTTATTGGCTTCGAAGTTGGTGACGATCTTCTGCACGTCCCCGTGCATCTTGAACAAGGTCTCCCACCTAGACTCATTCATGGAAACCTTCTGCGCAGCATTTCCAGACTCCTGATTGAACGCGGCTAAAGCCAACATAAATGCGGGGGGGGGGCGGGGGCGGGGGCAATCGAAAAGTTAAAGGGTGGGCCATCGATTTCACAAACTTAAGCGGGTCCTGGAGCAAGTCTATAATGGCGCCGAATGCGTCTTCAGCCTGCCAGACAAGCACGCCCCATTCAAACCCCTCCTTCGAAGCATCTGCCAACGCGGGGCGCTTCAACCCGATCTTGTGGATGTCAAGCTTCCCGTCGGTACCGAACTCGACGTTATCTGAATCTGTAGGGCTGCCAAACTGAATGCAGCGGGTCGCCTGGGTCGTGTGCGACTTGCTCACGCTAAGGATTTTGATCTCGCCCTCGTCGTATGGCGGCAAGAAGCCGTGGGATTCCTTGACAAGGTCTCCGTTGAACTCGAGTGCCTCGGCGTGGCGCTCGTGAGACGGGGGTGGCATCTCGATGGCAAAGGGCACGCCCACCTCATCCATGCTGAACCCGTCGCTGCAAAAACTGCGCACCAGCGTGCGCACGTGGGATGGAATTATGCCATCGCCGTACCTGTTCCGCGGGTGCACGGCCACGTAGCGCCCATTCGTTTTCTGGCGCCTCAGCAGACCCTCCTTCCGCAACCATCGCACCGCCTGGTCGCGCAACTGGAGAATCGGGGGGCAATGGCTCAACGTGTACTCCTTGATGATGTCGAAGATCTGCTCCTGGACGCGCTCCACGCGAGCCTGCATGGTCTCACCCGCCATGGCCCAACTGCAATGCGCGAAACGCAAGGCGGGGGGCTGCGCTGAACGCAAGCTTGCAAGGGTGCCTGAAACCTTTGTCTGGGCCAGCGGCAGCACAAATGCATGAAACAACTATTGGTTTCGCAGCATGCCTCCCACGGCGCCCGCGCAATATTCCAGATCGGGCACCAAGGTTCTCTTAGGGTTTAGGGTTAACGACATTGGCGTCACAAGTGTTTTGGGCGTCCTGTTCAGCGCGCGCGCTGTTATATATATTGATTGAAAATGCATGCCCATACATGGCGTTAGTTTGCGTAACTGCAGTTATGTGGCACTTACGCCACTTATGTGGCACTTACGCCACTTACATAAGTAGCTCGTAAGTTACTTACGCTACTTATATAAGTAGGCCGTAAGTACTTACAAGTAGGCCAAAGTACTTATAAGTACTTACGCTACTTATAAGTAGGCTGCCCCTACTTATAAGTAGCTCCTAAGTAACTTAGCTACATATGAGCTACTTACACTACTTATGAGCTACTTACGAGCTACTTACACTACTTATCAGCTACTTACGAGCGACTTAGGAGCTACTTA
>CAUYUJ010015419.1:145589-153089 GCA_963575745.1 Prorocentrum cordatum
TCCTCTTTCTTCTCCTCTTTCTCCTCCTCTTTCTTCTCCTCCTCCTCCTCCTGCTTCTCCTCCTCCCCCTCCTCCTCTCCCTCCTCCTCATCCGCCTCCTCCTCCTCCTCCTATTTCTCTTGCCAGTCGTCTTCCTTGGCTGATCCTCCTCCTCCTCCCCCTCCGGCGCCCAGCCTTTTCCGTTTCGCTCCTTCGCCCAAGCGCCTGGCCCCTGACCTCCTCGCGCTGCAAATGCCGCTCAGGGGTCCAGGTCTCGCCCGATGTACAGATTGGCGAATGCAAGAATATTGATCACAGTGAAAAGGGATAAAGGGGGCGAGGAGTAGGATGTCAGATGTGGCGCGAGCGCGCCTGTCTTGCTCCCCCGCCCCCTTCTCCTCGCCCCCCACCCCCCCTTCCCTCCTGGGATCTGAGTGGTTTCGACGGGGAAGTGGCCGGCGGTGCTCAGGACCAGCCCTGCCAGCGCCAAAGTCGCACAGGCCAGCGCTGGCCGGGCCCCTCGGCTGGCGGGTGCGCTTGGCAGTGGAGGGCCGTGCGGCGAAGGGTGTGCGGCAGCTGGACGGAGAAGGAGTCGCAGGAAGAGGAGGGGGAAGAGCATGAAAAAGAGGAGGAGCAACAGCAGGAACAGCAGCTGCATGAGCAGCAGCTGCAGGAGCAGCAGCAAGAGAGAGGAGGAACAAGAGAAACAAGCACAGCAAGGAGGGGCGGAAGCGGAGCATGATTGGGGAGGAGGATGACGATAACGATGACGATGACACTTGATGGCGATGGCGATGACGATGACGACGATGATGATGACGATGACGATGACAATTTCTGGTGCTGTTCTGCTGCGCGTGTCGTCCCGTGGACGAGGGGCGACGGTGTAATGGCCGTCGGGCGCTGGCGCTCTGCACGCATTCCAGGCGGCGTGCGGACCCCCCCCCCTGGTGGAGCTTCGAGGCCGCGTGCCCGGGTCGCGAGAGGCTCCCCTGGAGGACGTCTTTCTTTGTTGCCATTTTGGTCTGCCGCGTTCCATATTCCGAGGCGGGAATTGATGTATGACCACAGCGAGGAGGATCAATTTTCGGGGACCTCGGCAGGCGGTGGATATGGACGTATTCGGGCCCCCACAGACAGGTGCGAATTGTTTCCTTAAATTTGATTTCTGGTGAGGGGCGGGCACGGAGGGGAGAGGAGGCGAGGGCTGGGGGGAAGGGTAGGAGACGCGGAGTCGCCGGGCTCGCGGGCAGCTCAGGCCACGATGCGACGTCACGAGGTTTTTCCGTCGCTCGCCCTGGGGGGCCCTCGTCGCTGCAGCTGGATTCGTGTCGGAATTCTGGGCAGAGCGCGCTCCAGGAGCGGTCCAGGGACTGGCTGCGTCGGTGCTGTTTGGCCTGAAGAGCTACGCGACGGCTCGAGGGGTGAGGCGCCCAACCTCGCGGCGGAAGGCGGCGGGCGGGCGCTGGAGGCAGGCGGAGGTACATCGAACGCGATTCGTGCGAGAGGGCTGTCGGAGGGAACCGCCTGACAGCGGTCCAGGGATTGGTTGCATCGGCGCCGTTTGGTTGGAAGGACCGCGCTTGGACTTGAGTGGGAGTCGCAGCCAACCTCGTGGCGGAAGGCGGCTGGCGGGCGCCAGAAGCAGGCGGAGGTAAATCGATGATGCATGTGAAATCGATGGCGCGATGGCTGTCCGAAGGAGCCGCCTGGAGAGCAGGAGAGGGCCTCGCCTCCAGGGAAGACGCGCGGCGGCGGAAGACGGCGCGGGGCCGCGGCTGCTGGCGGAGGTAAAGAGACGGCGATGGAGATCGCCGCCGAGGTCAGGCTGCGGTCCTGCATCCTCGTGGGTGGAATCCGGCGGGGGGGAGCCGTGGAAGCAGGCGGAGGTGAAGCGCGTCCGATCTCGAGCGCGGAAGTTGGCGCGGGGGGGGGGCATCCGGCCTTGCGGGCGGCACCAAGCCGTGTAGTGAAACCGTATCATAGGGATGAGTAGCTTTCGAAGGGCACCCCTGCACCGATGCCACGCGCGGTCCATCTGGGCATATGTCCCCCTCCATGGGCTTCTCCTTGGACGGCCAAGGGCCTTGCATCCTTACCGCGCACCCTGACTACCCGATCGCGCTGTAGCTGTTTTGGCCCAGGCCGGAGTCTCCCCGAGCCGCCGGCCAGGGCAGTCATGGCCGATAACAAGACTGCGCGGCGAGGGCGGCGAAGCGAGGCCACGAAGGCGCTGAACTCCCTGGCTGAGGAGTTCGAGCTGGACACGTTGTCTCACCGTCCACGGGCCCAGGAAGTGGTTGGCCTCTTCTCGGCATTGTGTGACGTCGTGCCTGCCGAGCGGGCGCCGGATTTCTGCGCGGCAAGGGACCTGTGGATCGAGAGTGGCGGCGGCGGCTCCTTTCCCGAGCTACCAGATCCTGGAGCGGACGAGGACGCCGACGACGGCCCCGACGGGCGCGATCGGGTCCCTGGACACGCAGAGTGCTGGGCGCAGGCGGGCAAAGCGTTTATGCTGAAAAGCAGAGCCTTCATGCTCACCTTCAACTGCTTGGCCTTCGTCGCGTCCCCGGAGTTGTGGCAGGCGTACCAGTCGTGGGTAGAGGATCGGAAGAAGGAAATCGGCATCACGTACTGGAGTGCAACCATGGAGGAGTCCCTGCATTCTACTGATACTGGCCGCGTGCACTTGCACTGTTACTTTTCCTGGCACGGCGGGGGGGGCAAGGGCGTGGACCACAGGACTCTGGACTCCTGGGTCTTCAGGGGCGTGAAGCCGCGCGTGGACAAGAATACCGAGGGGCGAGGCCCGTGGTACTGGATGAAAGCAACACAGCACGGACATTTCTACGTACGGGTAAAGAAGCAGGGAACTTTGGAAAGCGCATCAAATTATCCTCCCTGGGAGACGGGATGGTCTCCGGAGCGCGCCTGGGTCATGGTCTTGTACAGGCAGCGCAAGCTGGGCCACGCGCAGTTTATGGGTCTGTCGATGAAGCTCCGGGACGGGCACGATAGGGCCCAGGCCTTAGTGGCAGCCATAGATGTGGACGAGCGCGCGCAGGAGTGCGCGCGCGAGAAGGAGGAGGCGCGGGCGCGAATCGCAAGGAAGGCGCTGCCCTTTAAGCCCCTGCCTGATCAGATCCAGCGATGGAGGTTGCAGTTCGAGGAAGAGGAGGAATGGTGCAAGTTTCTGGTTCTCTTTGGCCCCTCTTGCACTGGGAAATCTCGGCTGGCACGGAGCCTGTTCGGGGACGCGCAGACGCTCGTAGTAGATGTGCAGCACGCAGAGCACCCATATTTGCGTTGCTTTCAACGAAGGACCCACAAGGCGATCCTCCTCGACGAAGTGCAATCCCCGGAATTTGTCGTCGATAATAAGAAGTTGTTGCAATCGCACGTGGACGCGGCCATCCTTGGCCAGAGCCCGACGCAGGAGTTTTCATGCGAGATATGGCTCTGGCGGACACCACTTATGTTGACGACCAACAACTGGACGTACGATGACTACTCTGCCGCTGACAAGAACTGGATGAAGACGAACGCAGTGGAGGTGTTCGTCGGAGAGCCCGTGTGGAAGGCGAGGGTGGCGGCCCCAGCGCCGGCGACGCCCCCGCGGTCATCTCCCGCGCCCTCTGTCAGCTCTGGCGCGTCTCGCAGGAGGTGGGCCACGCGGCGCCGAGAGGCCCCCGCGGGCGCGAGCCCGGAGCACAAGCGGGGCCGGGAGAATCCCGGCTAGAAAGAAAAAAGAGACGGGGGTCCAGGCGCGGGCGGGGGGGGGGGCTCGGGGCCCAGCGGCCGTCGCATCCACTGGCGCTGCTGCGCGATTCCGCCGCCGCGCTCGGGCGGGGGCCGGGGGGGGATTTGGGGGCCCAGCGGCCGTCTTATAATACTAATTAAAGGTGCCCCCCCTCTGCTCCAGGGCGCAGGGGCGCAGATTCGCCGTGCGCCACTTTTAATTTGTATTCTACTAGGAGTAGGGGCGGCGAACCCGCGATCGCCGATCTGTGTCGTTTTCTACGGTCCGGCGCCCAACCGCGGCGGTTCCACGACGGTTCCACGACGGTTCCGAGAGGCTGACATGTCACGAAACCATATGAATTCATAGGGTTCCACGACGGTTCCACGACGGTTCCGACGTCGCAAGTGTGACGACACTTTAATGAATTCAGAGGGTTCCACGACGGTTCCACGACGGTTCCACGACGGTTCCGACGTCGCCCTGTGAATTCACAGGGTTCCACAACGGTTCCACGACGGTTCCACGACGGTTCCACGACGGTTCCGACGTCGCAAGTGTGACGAAACCGTATGAATTCACAAGGTTCCTGCTTGGTTCCATGCTGGTTCCACGATGGTTCCGACGCCGCCAGTGAACCTTATGAATTCATAGGGTTCCTGCTTGGTTCCACGCTGGTTCCACGATGGTTCCGACGTTGCAAGTGACGGGACCTTGTGAATCCACAGGGTTCCTGCGTTCCCAAAGAAAGCGCGCTTGCGCGCTGTCGCACCTGTTCGAGTTTTTAATGTGGCGTTTTTTTGTTCCAGTAGAAATCTGCTGAGGGCACGTGAAGACCCCTCCCGGGGCCTTCAGCGACTCGGGATCACCGACGCCACGGCCTCAGCGGCAAGGACAGGCGGTCGGGATCCCAGTGGAGGCCGCTGCCTCCCGAGTTGTTGAAGGTACTTGGGGGGCGGCCGTCGCGTGCCGTCGGCTGGTGTCACCCCGGGGGAGTCCATGTGACTCAGTGCGAGTGAGCCCCAGCGCGGAGCGAGTGGGCTGGGTTCGAACGCGAACGAGTCTGGATATGAGTGGGACCGGGTCTGCGTAGGTCTGTGCGTGAGTGAGCCCGGGGGGGGTGCATGTGAATGGGCGTGCGTCTGATCACGGGTGCATCTGAGCATGAGTGCGTCTGCGCATTAGCGTGGTCTCAACGTGAAGAAGGTGCGTGGGTGTGAGCAAGTATGGTTACGAGTGGGTCTAGCCGTCAGCGGCCGAGCAGGAACGGGCATGGGCGCGAGTGGATCTAGGAACGATTGATTAATATTAATTGTCATGGTACCCCTGTGCTCCAGGGCGCAGGGGCGCAGATGCGCCGTGCACCACTTTTAATTAATATTAAAATAGGAGTAGGGGCGGCGAACCGTGGCACCCCTGGCGCCCCTGCTCTCTTCCTCCTGGCACCCCTCCTCTCTTCCTCCTCGCCCCCCCTGGCGCCCCTCCTCTCTCCCCCCTCGCTGTCCGTAGCCGCCTTGGCCCTGGCCTCTCGCGCGCGGCGCCGGGCGCCCCCTGGCCTCGCGACGTGTCGGAGCAGGCAGCGCTGAGCAGGGCGTGGTTCGCGGGCAAGGAGGGTGGCCTCTGCGCCCGCGAGCAAGCGCGGGCGCGGGCGCTCCGCGAGGTGTGGCGCGAGGAGGGGGAGAGCGACTACGGCGCGATGTCCATCGTGGCCAGCCGCGCGAGGAAGACGAAGGCCGGGAAGCCCTCCGGCATCAAGGAGTTCTTCGAGCGCGTGGATGCCGACCCCGAGTGGCACCCTGGGAAATTCGCAGAGGGGGGGCTCCGCGGCCGGAAGCGCGCCCTGCGGGGCCCGAAGCAGACCGCCATTGTGGCGGCGGCGAAGCGTCTGAAGAAGCAAGGCGAGGAGCCCACGTACGCCGCTATCGCGGCCGCGTGCCCGACGGCTGTCCTGAACCCCGACGCGGAGCAGCCCGTGGACAAGAAGGCAGTCTACACTGTATTCCGGGAGGCTTGCTTTGATGAAGGAGCAGACGATCCATGGGATAACAGGCCGCGCCTGTCGCGGAACGCGCTGGGCGACGTGTCCGAGCGGAGGCGTTGGGATTTCGCGAAGCACGTGATATCTCTGCCGCACAGGCCGCAGTGGTGCTACGACAATCTCGTGCGGTGCGACCTCTGCAACTCTGTCCTCCCTCGGACTCAGAAGAAGGCGCAAGACATGGCGCTTGCGCGAAAGGGGAAAAAAGGATGGATGAGCAAAGGCTCTCAGGCGCAATCGCAGAACCTCCGCGGCCCCAAACGCCACCTCAAGTTGAATAGCTCTGACGCGGTGCGGGTGTGGTGGGCCCCGGCCCTCGCGCGCGGGAAGCTCCACATCGAGCCGCTGCCTGGCGATTTCCCTGGGGAGACCCCGCTGGGGGCCGAGATCGTGGCGGCGAAGCTGCGATCTGCTCGGAATGTGCGTTTTCCCGGGGGCGGCCGGCAGCCTCGCGTGCTCTTCGCGGACCGTGGGAACGGCTTCTACAACGCCGGGTCAGGGGCAATCACCGAGGAGTACCGCGGGGCGTTGAGGCGCCACAACCTGAGGGCATTTTTTCCTGCGGACGCCTCTGTGCAGCCTGGCCAGCTTCAGGAGGTCATGTTCCACGAGACCGCGGTGTCGTGGATGCGGGACATGCTCCCGAAAACGCTCCCGAAGCGGTGCTGGGAGGAGGCGTACCGCGCCCGGCTGAAGGCCTGCGCGGCGCAGATCAACAGCGCCTGCGACGTCGACGGCCTGTGCCGCGAGCTGCCGTCCAGGGTAAAGGACCTGGGCCGCCGCCAGGGAGACCGCCTCGCCAAGTGATGCGGTTCGCTGAAAAATAGCGCGTGCCCAATTTAAGGAAACTTTCGCACCTGTCTGCAGGGGCCAAGCTGTATCCATATCCGCCGCCCGCCTGGGCACCAGGACGTGAGTTCCCAGGCGGTGGATATGGATAAATCCATGCCTCGCACGTATGTCAGGCGATCGCAAACAGGGATCAAGGGGGCGTGGATTAGCGACGGGGCCCGCTTCCATGGGAAATCACGGATGTCCGTCGCCGAGCGAGGCGGCGCCGGCCGCATTTTGGGGAGAGCACCTCCCCCGATCCATGGGTTGGGCGACCGCGCGCCAAATCTTCGGATCGCTAATTTATGTTTGCGCGTTCCCGACATTAAAGGCTCCCGTGGAGGACGGTTTTCTTTGCCAGTGTGGTCTGCCGCGTTCCATATGGTGTGCGGTAGAACTGCATCCACCTTGCTTTGCGCCGACCCAGGTCATGCCCTGATGTGTGGCGCGGCGCTCTCGAACAGTATGCTCCATGTCGCTTCTGTTCACCAGACTCGTGCTCGCTTCATGAGGCGCCACCGTCCTGCTTACCCCTCCTCTCGGCCACCGCGCACGGCTCGGGCTGGGAGTTCGAGCTTCGGGTTCCAAGCTGTGTGTGGTTTACTGCGTAGGTTTATTAGCTCTTCCACTCGGATTCCTGCCTATAAGTTTCAGGGCAATTAAGCATACAATGAGCATAACAAGGAACTGCCTAAGCCAGAGCCGTGCTAAGCGTGCGCTCGCGTGGTTCTAGTAGCATATCTGAGCGTGGCGTGGAGGCTCTCTATGGAGCCTCAATGTCGAATCCGTCAGTCGGAGAGCAGGTCCACTTCTCTCCATGTTGAGCTGGACGTGCTCCTTCTCAGGATTTCGTCTGCCGATGCCCTCACTCTAATTGTAGAGTCTGACTGCCCGTTATTTTCTTACAAGCTAA
>CAUYUJ010015419.1:155589-263089 GCA_963575745.1 Prorocentrum cordatum
ACGCCTCCGCTCCCGCGGCCCCCGGCAGGGCAGGCGGCGGGCGGCGCGGTGGAGCCGCCCGCCAGCCTGCGGATGCCGCCCGCCGCCGCCAGCCCGAGCGGCACCAGGCGACAGCGGCGTGCCCAGGCCCCGCGCTGCCTCCGCGGCCCTCGGCAGGGCAGTTGGCGGGCGGGCGCCGCGGCGGAGCGGCCCGCCAGCCTGCGGATGCCGCCCGCCGCCGGTCCGATCGGCACCAGGCGGCACCGACGTGCCCAGGCCCCGCGCCGTCCCGCCCGGCGGCGCTTGGGGCCCGGGCCCGCGCGCGGCTCCCGCGGGCCCGCGGGGCGCCTGGGCGGCAAGGGGCGCAGCAGAAGAGGCTCGGGCCCCGAGGGGCAAGGTGAGCAGCGGAGGCTCCATAGGCTTCACTTGACCAGGGGCTTCTTGGACGAGGCGCCAAGGCCTGGGCCCCAGCGGGCAAACGACCAGGAAGCACACGACACCACCCTATCTACGGCACGCCGTGCTGGATGTTTGCAACGTTGCCTCGCTGTCCTTCGCGTGGTGCTTCCTGGCCGACAACGGCATGATGGCGACGTGCTGGGCAGTCGTAGTTCGTCATGACTTCGACGTCTTGCCCGGGCAAGGGGGGCAGCGGAGGGTTCGGAGGCTCCACGCGGCGACGAGGGGCTCTGAGGACGAGGCGCCAGGCCAGCAGAAGAGATGCTCCTGCAGGGAAGCTGGTCACGGCTAACAATGCGAGGGGATGGGGTGGGACGAGGAACCCGCTGCCAGCTCTCTCGCCGGACGCCCCCTGGAGGAGGCGGAGGAAGAGGAAGAGGAGGAGGAGGAGGAGGAGGAGGAGGAGGAGGAGGAGGAGGAGGAGGAGGAGGAGGAAGAGTATGCGCCTCGTGGAGAGTCGTGGAGCAGGGCTGGGGTCGAGAATGAGGAGAAGACGCAGAAGGGGGAGGAGAGTGCTTTTCAAATGTGTGTAACTACGCGCTGCCTGTAGTTGTGAGTGGGAGGGAGGAGGCGGGGCATGTGCAGGAGGTGGTGGTAGCACCGCGGTAGCGGCAGTAAACACAGCTTCAGACCACAGCGCTCGCACTGGTTGGTCCCAGCCCCAAGGACAGGAGGGGTGGACCGACCAAATATGGTGCTCACCATCGCCGCTTGTGCGCAGTTCCTTCTCCGCTGCGTGTGACAGCTCGACGTACCCTGCGTGGTGGCCGTTTCACGACTTCAGTGCCGCCGTGCCTCTTCGATGGGCATGCAAGCAAGTCGTTAGACACGCAATGAACTTACGTGCCTGATTGCTCCCTGCGCTCCGCGCTTCACTCTTCATCCGCTGCTCGTCTTGTCCCTTCCTTCTCGTGTGTTTCTTCGGCCCGGTAATGCATGCACAGTGCTTATTTCGAGAGAATTGGTAGCGTCCGTTCTCTGCTTTGCCACCACTGCTCTCGCCTGTAATTCCTTTTGAGATGTGGTTACGTGTGCCTCCCGACTATCGGCACAGCTTGGCATGCAGCCCTGACGACCTCGGACTCACTAGGCACAGTTCAGTGACGGCACGCATGGGGAACATTTGGGGGAGGGGGGTGTTGTGATTCCGCATCGCAATATATTGAGTCCTCTTCATCTTCTCCTGAACGCTGGGGGGCGTGGGTGGGGGCAGGCTGGCAGAGTTTGCGTCACGAGTGGTGGCAGCAGTTGGTGGCATCCTGGGTGGCCCGACGTCGCAGTCCAGAAGGAAGGTCGGCACGAGCTGAGGGCGCAGGGTCACATTGGCCGCGCCGAGTGGAGGATCCCTGCTGCACAATATCGGCTGCAAGCCATGCGCTTTCTTGAACAAGGAGGGCGGTTGCAAGACAGGTGCAGCTTGTAAGTTTTGCCACCTGTGCCAGCCCGATGAGAAGAAGATCCGTAAGAAGAACTGGAAGCAGATGAAGAGGCTCTCGCGGTGCGGCTGGGAAGGATGGATGCAAAACAGACTGTCGGCTCGAACATGAGTATGTTGTTGGCAGGGGTATGAGGAAGGGGAGAATACTACAATCATATTGTTGCGAGCTGTGTTAATTGATTGTGGCGCACTGCTGCTTCTCTGCATTCTGAGTGTGCATGCGGTGCTACATCATGTGATCTTCTTCTCCTTTTGGTGTGTTGTCACTCCCCGCGTGTGGCTGAGAAGGCGATGATGCAAGCGGCCCTCCACCCTAACTCCTCACTCCTCATTCTCTCGCCCCTCGTCCACACCCTGCTACGGCCTCGGTGGGTGCGACCGCACGCGCTGCTGCCACTCGATTCGGCACACCAGTCACGCGGATTGAGCTCTACAGGGAGCTCCACCTGGGGCCTCAGTGGGCGTGGCCGCATGCACTAACACAGCCCTGTTCGGCATACCCACTCACGCGCACCGTGGCCCCACAGGGAGCTCCACCTAAGGCCTCAGTGGGCGCGGCCGCATTCGCCGATTCCGCCCAATTCGCACACTCCTCACGCGCATGGATGGAGCTCCGCCTGAGGCCTCACTGGGTGCGTCCGCGTGTGCCACTGCCACCCAACTCGGCACATTCCTCCAGCGGATCGTGGCCGCACAGGCGCCCGCAAGCGTGACCACTGCCCAAGTCGGCACACCCACCACGGATCGTGGGTCCACAGGAAGCTCCACCCACGGCCTCGGTGGGCGCGACTGCGTGCGTCGTGCGCGCGTCTTTCGGCGAACCCCATCGCGCGGATCGGGCCCCACAGGGAGCCCCGCCTGTGGCACCAGTGGGCGCGACCGCATTCGGGCCCGTGGAAATTCGGCACCGGGTTCGCGTGCGGGCCCGCGCCCAATTCGGCACACCCCTCGCGCGGATCGTGTCCCACAGCGCCACCCGTGGCAACAGCTGGGGCGTCGCATGCGGCCCCCCATGCGCAATTCGGCACACCCATGGCGCAGATCATGCCCCCATAGGAGGCGCCACCTTTGGCTCGGGGGCTCACGCGGGCGGCTCGGCGCTGCACTGCACGCAGCTGCATTGGGTTGATTGAAAAGGTGACTAAGCTTCAAGACAGGGTCACGAGTTCCTGGCATTTCGGCACCGTGATTGTCTTCGACGGGCGATTCGGAGACGGAGGTCTCGAACCTGGTCGTTCGTAGTTGCTTATCGAGTTTTGCACGGGCTTTGGTTTGAGAGGGGAGGGACTTTCGGCTTTTTCTCTTTACACGTGGAGGTCGGCATCCATACCTTGAGGCCGTATCTTCTCAGGTCAGCATGTCCAGTTGAATTTCGACGCGTTCCAGCCAAAAGTCAGACTGTCAGAACCGCACCTTTTTTGAGAGAGTTCACGACGCATGTGCCAATCCAGCTCCAGTTGTCTTAATCAAGACACAGGACTCCATCCATCGACTCCCCTGTGATGCCGTGTCGCTCTGCCTCTGCACAGGCTGGAGGCCATCTTGTCGGGGGCACCAGCAGACAACTGCATGGACGCGCTTTCGAATGATTCGTTTGGCTATATTTTCCAGAGCGCATTGTAGATAGAGGCATCTCGAGATGCCCCTCGTCTTTCTTCCCAATTCCGCTAGAGCACAGCCGGGAGTAGGCGCAGGATAAGGAGGAGGAGGTGGAGAAGGACAGGGAGGGGGACAGAGAGGGGGGAGGAGGAAGAGGAGGATTTCCGCTCTTGGCGCACGTGTGCGCGACCCAGTCGGCTTCTGCTCATGGCAAGGAAATCAACGGACGCTGGCGACTTGTGGGTCGCAGTGGAAGCGCTGGCATGCTCTGCGTGTGTCTTTGCAGAGACATCGTCATGGCGCTGAGCGTCATGAAACGCTGGTGTGATACACAGGTGGATGCACATAGAATGCTGGCCGCCAATTGATGAAGCGGCAAGTGGTGAAGCGCTCAATGATGAAGCGGACAGCCCGCCGTGGTATAGGCTCCGTGTGACGAGGGGCCGCACGATGATGACCGGCTGGCCGAGTGTTCCGCAGGGGCACGACTAAGAGCGACATGGCGGACGCGCACGCCGTCAAGGGGGGCGACAACCTGGACATCCGGTCGCTCTGATTTTTTCGATGCGTGGGCTCCGGAGGTCCCTACGGACACGTCTCGGGGTAGAAGGAATGGAGGGGGAGGAGGAGAAGGAGGAGGAGGAGGAGACGCTCAGCTGGGCGCCTCGGCTCTGGACTGCGTGCCGGGGCCGGCCTACGGGGCGCAGATCTCCTCAGTGCCGCCCTTCCGCTGTCCCTGATGGGCTTCAGTCGATGGTTCAAAGCTCGAGTCCTGAGGGATAGGGTCCTAAGGACGAGGTGCCTCAAACAACGTACATCCACCCTTGGATCCCTTTCTATCCTCAGGCCCCCATCCCTCAGGACCCCATCTCTGACGCAACGGTTCAGGCTGTGCAGAAGCGTGCGGGTGTCTGCCTGGCCGTGCGTGCCCACAGCAGGGGCAGCCTGCCTGGAGCTGGCTGCGGGGGCCGGCCATATCCGCGCGCCATGGCGCGGCTGCGCATCGCGTCGAGGGTCAGCCAGCGGGGGCGGGGCAACGAGGCCCATGTATAGTGGCTTCCCGTTCGGGTGCGCTCGCTGGCGTCTCGGCCCTCGTCGCCATCTTGCCTGGCCAGGCGGTGCTCTTGTCAGTGTAGTTGCGCTGGTCGACCAGACGTAAGAGTGACGTTTCGCCAGAGTGACTGTTGGTGCGGGCCC
This sequence comes from Prorocentrum cordatum, assembly GCA_963575745.1. Classification (NCBI taxonomy): domain Eukaryota; class Dinophyceae; order Prorocentrales; family Prorocentraceae; genus Prorocentrum; species Prorocentrum cordatum. Next base: position 160,262 of record CAUYUJ010015419.1, read on the forward strand.
AAGTGAATCCCCCGATCGCTAAATGCGAAGCGGTAGCAGCGGCTTGCTCGCCCAGCTTTGACCACCCCGCGTCCCCCGTCACGCCGCGCACCTCATCCTTGCCCAGGGTCGCTCCCGTGCGTCGCCGATTGCAGCTGCGCTGGATGTGTCGCAGCTGGCGTCCGCGGCCGGCTGCGCTCTCCCAGGCCGCTGCGCCGTGGTCGGGCCTTCCCAGGCCCACGAGGAGATGCCAGCAGTCACGGCCGCAGGCGTGGGTGCTCGGTGGCGCCGAGGGCCGGGCGGGTGCCGCTCTGCCGGCCGAGCTGATGGCACCCGGCGGGTGCCAGCCTGGGGCGAACATGCAGCCTGCCTCGCGCTGCAAGCGCAGGCTGGCCTCTACAGGAAGAATCTTCAAACATAGTCGAAACATAGTATTGGGACGTTTTTTTTTTTTTTTTTTTTTTTTTTTGTTTTTTGTGTGTGTTTTGTATTTTATGTTTGAGTAGTTGTTTGACTTCCGAGTATTTGTTTGACTATTTTGTAGCTTTTGCCCAAAATCCCCCTGTAAGGGGACATGCCCGACCTCAGGCTGGCAGCAGCATGGACCAGGCCGGCTGCACGGCTGTACCCGGCGTGCCAGCCTACGGCTAAAACATGCAACGTGCAGCCTGCCTCGCGCTGTCGGCGCCGGATGGTTGCAGCATGGGCCGCTTCGCCGCCCTCGGTTGCCCGGGGCGGAGCTGGTCCCGCGGGAGCTTCCAGAGGCCGTCTGTGCCCCTTGCTGTCCCGTACCCCCAACATCGTTTTTGTTTGTTGTTTGTTTGTTTGTTTGTTTGTTTGTTTGTTTGTTTGTTTGTTTGTTGTTTTTCCCTTTCCATTTTCTGTGCGAAGAAACGAAAACGTCGATCCCAAAGGTCTCGACCCATTCTCCGGGACCGGCTTCTCGCCCCGAGCCGTTGTTTGACGGTCCCGGGGCCCGGCGAGGGCCCCCCCGAGGCCGAAGATAGCCCGAAGCCTTCCGCCGTGTTTTTGTCCACGGCTCGAGGGGGTCCTGGGGTGGCCGCAGGAGCGGCTGTCGGTGGTCCGTGCGTTCCAGCCCGCCCCAGGCGTCGCCAGGGACTGCGGAGGAGGGCCCCGGGGCGTCGGCGCCGCAGTCCCCGGTGGCCTCGCCAGCCGCCCCAGAGCAGCCCCAGGGCTCCCAGGTAGCGCCTGGTCGCTCCAAGGCTACCTGTGCGAGGCGGGCATTTATCCATGTCTGGCGCCTGGGAACCGACGTCCTGGAGACCCAGCAGGCGGTGCACAAGGATATATTTAGGCCCCAGCGGGGCAAGACATATCCATGTATCCATCGCCTGTGGAGTTCTGCGAAAATCGACCCTCTGGGCGGAGGTTACGTATAAATCCCCGCCTCGAAACCTGCTCCTTATGATCCCCAGGGATGAGAAGGATGAGGAGCAGTAGGATGATGGATGGCAGCTCCTGAACGGATCTAATGTCACCAGCTGATAGCTGAGAGAGTGGGAGGATGACGGTGTGGATGATGATGTGGAGTATTAGGGATTAGGAGCCGGGTCTAGTGATTGTGATGCTGGCATCCTTGCCCAACATTCCGACCGCGCGGCATGCCACCTATAAATGCAGCATGCCATGACTGAAGGCCCATTTGAAGTTACTGCGCGCTTTTAGCGATGCGAGGCGACTCAGTTCTTGCTCCAGTGGTTGTAGTCTCATATTCCAAGTACAACGCAAACAATATCAGTCATTCATTATTATGCATTGCCCATCCACGCTGTCGTTCGTTTCTCTTCGCAATGGGGGTTGTTGGTGTTCGGCTTCAGCGGTGGAGTGTGGCATTATTATGTTTCGAGCTCGCTCAGTTCTCGTGTAGACATTGCTCATCTATGTTGCGAGCGTCTGGTCTTCTGGCCTCAAGTGCGACAATCAAACACAAATTTGTTATGCTCGTTAGCTTGCCATGTGTAGTCGCTCACAATCAGGCCTGCGAGGAGTGGTTTTGAGAATACTCGTCGCAATCAGGATGTGCGGCATGATCTGGAGGGGTGCCACGCAATACTCTTCTCCTCTCCACCGATCCCCTTCCAATCCACTCCACCAATCCCTCCTCGTAGACTGAACGAGGTGAGGCCAGGCTACGCATGTCTTGAGCTTGAAACACCAGCCAGGTGTACTTGGGGGCAGCTCCGGGTTTGGGCTGTGCGTCAGCAGCTCAGTTCAGGCCAAAACAGGCCCGGCGGGCTAAAACAATGTGCGTTGGTGACGATCAAGAAAGCCTAGCTTCTAATCTCTGCCAGGGACGGGGGGTCGGCTGGGCGAGCTTGAGATGTTGTAAGATGGACGAATCTGTGTCGGACTCCAAAGCGACATCAACTTATGACTCATATGCAGGATCAGACTCTAATTCCACAGCGCGATAGAGAGGCATCACATCAACGATGTGCTGATGTGACTTTGGCGCTAGACCAGAGTCCGAGCCGACATTTATGTATCAGGTGCAGTTTTAAATGTAGTGTGATGTGCACGGCTGGGAACAAGCCAGGCACCTTCGACAAGGAAAGCATTCACGAGTTGAATCTTAAGTTCGAGTTCCAGCTGAAGCCTTACCATACGCAACCTAAAACTGGCACCAATCATCGACCTCCTGATCTGACGCGGTCGGCTCAATCTCAAGCTTAAGCCCGAGGCCCTGCTCAATCCAAGACCCTGGCTCGAGCTCCCCAGCTCAAGCTCAATCTCAATCGTCTCTACGCCGCAACAGTCGTGCGGACACTAGCCTATGCTATGTTGGCACGCAGTAACCAAATCAAGCCGAGGCAAGGGTCGGCAAGGGACAAATGAGAGGCACCGCTTAGCTGGGCGAATGTTTACCACCAGCAGCGCACATACAAACTAAGGCCGAGCTAAACTGCTCTGCGCCTGGTTCAGCTGGGCCTAGCCTGCCAATTCAAGCCACGCCACGCCAAGCTGAATGACGCAACGGCAGACTTGTCTAGAGCAAAGCTGAGCAGATGGACCAATCCAGTACATTATGATCTTCGCTGCGCCTCGCCAGGTTTGACTCAGTAGTATTCAGCGACTGTACGTTATGCGTGCGAGTGCGACTCAAGGTTGGGATCCGTATCTAGTGCCACATTGAAGCTCGACCTTCAGCCAAGCGGTGCCGACGAAGAGATATGCACGCTAGGGTAACACCGATTCAAACTCATGATTGCCGTCCTGAGCGCTTATGTTTGGTTGCTGATGACAAGCCGCAGCTGCATCCAGGCTGGGCTTGAGCTCGTCTGGGATAAGACCTGTAGACCTGTAGCACCTGGCCCGGCACAGAAACGGAAAGAGCGCTTCAGAAACAGAAACCGAAATTACTCACACCACCGTTCGTACTGGGAGCCTTGGCGTTGAGAGCTTGTTACGTCACCCCTCGCTCTTGGGAGCCTTGGTGTTGAGAGATTGTTGCGTTGCCGCCCGTTCCTGAGCCTTGGCTGGGCCTTGGTGTCAGGAACTTGTTACGTCACCGCTCTCTGCTGGGAGCCTTGGTCTTATCAGCTTGCTTACGTCACCGTTCGCTCTTGGGAGCCTTGGTGTGAAGAGCTCTTTGCGTTAACGATCGCTCTCTATTTGGCGTCTCTGGGCCTTCTTGGGAGTCCTATTGGGGCCCTTGTCGGGCCCTTTTGGAGGCCTCTTGGGAGCCTCTTGGGGGCCTCTTGGGGCTTCTTGGGGGGCTGTGGGGGCCTCCTGGTAGCTTCTTGGGGCGAAAGGCTAGACTTTTCGGTTCGTGGTCCCCCTCTTGGGGCCGTCTTGGGGCCCTCTGGGCGCCTCTTGGGCCGTCTTGGCGCCCTCTTGGGCCGTTTTGGGGGCCTCTTGGGAGCCTCTTGGGCCGTCTTGGGGCGGTCTTGGGGGCCTCTTGGAGCGTGAAAGCTGAAAGCCGAATAGCCTTGTATGCTAAAAATGTACATTTTCCAATTGGAAATAAATGATTTTCGCCTCCCGGTCGCCTCTTGGGACGCTTCATGGGGGCCTCTTGGGGCTTCTTGGGGGGCTCTGGGGGCCTCCTGGGAGCGTCTTGGGGCGCAAGGCTAGACTTTTCGGTTCGTGGTCCCCCTCTTGGGGCCGTCTTGGCGCCCTCTTGGGCCGTCTTGAGCGCCTCTTGAGCCGTCTCGGGGCCCTCTTGGGCCGTTTTGGGGACCTCTTGGGAGCCTCTTGGGCCGTCTTGGGGCGGTCTTGGGGGCCTCTTGGGCCGTCGTCAACGCCGTGAAAGCCGACAAAGCGCATATGCTAAGAATAGACGTTTTCTTTTGGAAAATCGATGATTTCGGCCTCTTGGGACCCTCTTGGGACGCCCCTTGGGCGCCTCTTGGGGGCCTCTTGGGGGCCTCTTGGGCCGTCTTGGGCGGTCTTGGGCTCTCTTGGAGCGCTCTTGGGCCGTCTTGGGGGGGAACCCGAAAAACATGCAAAAACCCAAGGGAAAGCCCGAAAAGGCCATTAGGCCCTCCCCTGGAACCCCTCCCTTTAGGGCTTCGCCCACACCAGAACGTCATCACTCGTACCTCGCTCTTTCCGTTATCTGAGTGAAAGACAGTGGAAATCATAGAATCGAGTGACATTCGGCCCACCCCGCTACCGCGTCTTGGTCGTGAACAGGAGACGCCTCTCGGGAGCTTCTTGGAGGCCTCCTATGGCCTCTCAGGTGCCCTTCGGAGATCGATATATTGGGGCCTCGTGGGGGGTTTCTTGCGGCTCTTGGGGGGCTCTTGGCTGTCTCGGGGGCCATCTTGGGGGAAATTGCCCGAACCGTTAAACCGATGTCTCCCTCTTGGGCCCCTTCTGGGGTCATCTGGGTGTCTTCTTGGGGGCCTCTTGGCCTCCAGAGCCGCCTTGGGGCGATCTTGGGGCCTCCTGGGCCGTTTCGGGCGACCTGCAGACAGAGAAGCCGAGTATGCAGGCGTCCTGCAAAATATATGGTTGAACATGCATTTCACCTCTTCGGCCAGCCTCCAGGGCTGCCAAGAAGGCCCACGGTGCGCCCGTAAGGCTCCAGGACGCGCCCTGAGACAGTCCTGCACCGGCCATGTTGGAAGTGTGGGCTGCCAGCCACGCTGCCCAGGCCTCTGGGGAAGCCGCGCGACCGGCCCCCCAAAGTAACTCGAGGAGCCCCGCGAGCTGCGGCCGCTGCGCCACTTGCAGAGTAGCGGGGGTAGCCTGCGCAGAGTAGTAAAGAACCCAATGCTCGGCAAAGGAATGCCACATCGTGCGTTCCTTCATCGAGGGCGAAAAAATCAGGCCCTACAATCAGCGTTTACTAAGCAGTGCTGGGCGTTTACTTGACAGCCCTGCCCTGCTCGATTCCTTCATAAGGCGCATTTGGTAAAGGGCTTCGCTTCCGGGGGTGATTATCATGAGAGTGGTTCTACTGCCCTCTCAGAACCAGTCGTAGAGACTGCCTCAGATGAGTCCGAAGCGCAGCAGGGTGGGCGGCTGTGGGCACCGCTGGATGACGGTGGGGGGGGGGGAACTGATTTGGCCGAGGCGCGTGGAATTTGGACATACACCCAACCCAGGCTCTGTGGGGGAGGCGCCGCGGCTTAGCATCAACATGGCATCATGGTTAGATATTATCTTATGCACGTGATGTACGAAATACTTTTGTGCTTGCCAGTGTAATCCCCAAACCGTAAGTCATTACACGGTGGATGTGTAAGCAATGCGGTGGAAGCTATGTGGTGCAACACATGTGGTGTACATTGTGTGGTGCAAGCTATGTGATGGGCATTGAGTTTAATGCAAGGGACACTTTGCCACCTTGCGGCGGGCACAGACAGTCGCCGCACCGTCCGCGGCCACTTTGGCTCTAGCCCGTGACGTGGACGCGTGGCTCTCGTTGTGTCCCTCCCGGTTCATCCAGGGCTTCCTTTCTTCTGGCTGGAGATGCAGCTCGGCTTCGGCGGCTTCGCTGCGGCGCCCGCGGCCGCGGCGGCCGCCGCGGGGGGCAAACCCAGCAGGCCGTCTCCGAAGGCCGCGGCGGCTCCGCTGGTGGCGCAGCCGGCCGCTACGGGGCTTGCCTTCCAGATCTTTCTCGAGTCACTCGGCTTCGGTGGCGGCATGGCCGAGGGTTTGGTGGCGGGCGTCAGCGGCGACGCGGACACCACGGTCTTGGACTTCGTCGCGATCCTAGAGGCGATCCCCACGGAGGTGTTCAACAGCCTCGAAGTACAGAGCTTGCCCGTGACCCCCATCGTCCACGGCCGTGCTGTTCGGGCGGTCTGGACCCCGTTTGGGCGGTCTTTGGCGTGGCATAGTTGCCACCGCCGAGCCTGGGGGCGCCAGTGCCCCAGGCGGCTCAGGCGCAGCCTCCCAGTGCCCTGTAGGAGTCGCAGTCGGCCGCGCCTGCAGAGGGCAACAAGAGGCGGTCCTAGGACGTCCTCGTCCAGGGCGGGGAGGGCACCTTCCCATCTTCTCGAAGGACGACGTTGCTGCGGCGCGCCCCAGGTAACCTCCAGGTCACAGGGGTGGGGGGGCGCCGCCGCAGCACGGCTGCTGAGCCTATCTCAGGGTTGGTTGCCCATGTGGGGGCCAAGGCCATGGCATACGTCGACTCTGGGGTCCTCGGGCCTTGCGGCAGCAGACAGGCCAAAGCCCGGAAGTTCGAGGCGCAGACCTTCGCGACGAGGATGTTCATGGGCCCAAACTTCGAGGCTTGGCGGTCGGCCTGGCAGGTCTTCCGACCGTGCGCGATCACCCTTGGGGCCGCGCCGCTCTCGGCGTTGGACGCGTACGAGGAGGGCATCCGCCAGCTATCCGTCATGTACCCGTCCTCTTGCTTTCAGGGCCGACGACGCGGTCAGGTCCGAGAAGTGGGACGCAATCCTGGAGGAGTACCTCACGACCAACCCTGAGGACGAGCAGGCGTGGACACGCGTCATTGGCTCCTCAGCCTGAGGCGGCCCGAACCGAGCACCCAGACGGGCCATGGGTGGTGGGTGCATGTTGGTGCGCATTACACGAAAAGTAGAGTGGGGAACCAGCCGAGCTCCCTCTTCGACCAGCTGGATGGCGTGCCGTCGGGTAGTGCGCTGGGCCCCTCAGCCGCGCCCTCTCCAGAGGCCCGGCGGGCCGCCGGAGGGGCCCGCAGGGCAGCGGCGCATCGGGCGGCCAGTTGGAGGCGCAGCCCCCGCCGCCGCGGCCGCAGGAGGGCATTGGGGCGACGCCCAGCTCGAACGTCAATGGATGCGCTGGCCCCGCGCGTGACAAGGCCTCCGAATTTTGCAAAATCTGGAGAAACAAAAAAACAACGGCTGCAAGACCCCGTGCACGCGTGGCCGCCAGCACGTCTGCCGCGTCTGCGGCGGCCTCCAGTGCGCTTGGGGGCCCTCGCGCACAGCGCGGGCGCGCATGCGCCCCGCGAGAGAGCCGGCAATGGCTCTGCTTGCGAGGGCCGATTTGGGCCGCGGCGTGGCCCAGGCGTCCGCCGCCGACGTCGAGCGTGGGCTTGCGAAATCCATGGGATCGGTGGCGCGAGTGGCCCAGCCTCTGGCCCGCGATGGCCCCGATCGTGGACCTGATCGCCACGCGCTGAGGGCGGGGGCCCCTGCTCCAGGGGCTCGCGGCGGCGTGTGGGGACAGGGCGGCGCTCCCGCCGCCGCTGGGAGAGTGCCTGCGCTCGCGGCGCCACGCGCTCGCTAGGCTCCTGGGCATCAGATACCAGCGCCGCGGCGGTGGAGCAGCGCCACGCCGCCTCCCCGTGGCGCCCGGAGCTCGTCCGCGCCGCGCAGCGGCAGTTCGGGGGCCCCGACGAGGCCGTGTCGGATAGGTTGTTGGAGGGCGCACCTGCGGGGATCAGACGGGAGGTCCGGCCCGCCAGGCTTTTCCCCGCGGCCGTCTCCGAGGCGTCGCTTGACCTTTCGGAGCTCCTCGAACGCGCGGTGGACCTCGAGAACCGCCCGTCGTTCTACGAGCGGCGCGGGCAGGTGCGACCACCGGGCGTCGAGCATGTGCAAGGCTTGGTCGACGTGGGCTTAGGGGTCCTTCGAGGACGCGCGACGGCAGAATCTTTCTACTCCGACCCCGTGTTCCGCGCGCCCGTCGGTAACGTCTCCTGCGAGAATAAGCCCAGCGGCGCGGCCAAGCGCCGCGCCTTCCATGACCTCGAGGTCGACCTCGCAAACTCGGTGGCGGCCCTCGCCGAGCGCCAGGTCCTGCCCAAGATTGTCGGCCACGCCATGGACGTTGTGCTGCTCTCCGCCTGGGCGCGGGGGGGGGCGAGGCTGGCTGGGCGCTCGTGCTTGACTTGGTTGACGCCTTCATGTCGGCCCCGTTGCGCCCGGACGAGCAGCCCTCCAAGTGCGCCCGCGTCGGCCACGGGGTCAGGAGGGGCAGGCGACCGATCTACCCGCAGATCGCACGCGAGGGTGAATTCGTAGTCTTGCGTGTGCTGATTTTTTGGTGGCAAGCCCAATCCCGTCGTCTTCGGGCGCGTTGCGTCCTTCGCCGCCCGCGCCGCGCAGGCCCTGCGGCGGGCGTCCGGGCGGTCCGAGGCGGGCCACGCTGCCGCGGCGCCTGGCCGCGTGCAGCTCTACGCGGGCGATCCAGTCCGTGCTATGACGGGCGAGCCGGCAGCGGCGCAGCTGGCGATTGACCTCGCGCTCGCGCGGCGGCTCCTTCTCGGCGCGCCGCTGGCATTGAAGAAGAGTCGCGCAATACGCGCGCGAGCCAGTGGATCGAGGCCAGGTTCGTCATGGGCGCGCCAGGCGAGGTGCGCGTCTTCCTGCCCTCGCGGTTCCTGGCGGACCTCGTCGAGCTCCTCGGGCCCTTCGCCGCTGGCGCCGGCCGCGCATCGCTGGCGGCGGTCCGCCGCGTCGTCGAGAAGTGCGCGCGGGTGGCATGCGCGGTGCCAGACGCGGCGCCGTTTGCGGCCGCCCTGTGGGGCGCCTTCGGCGGGGCCGCAGCGCGACGGGTCGCGAGGCGCCGCCAGGCCGCGTCGCCTGCCGCAGGTTCGGCGGCGCTGCGAGGTGGACGCGGGCGCTCGTGGACCCCGCGGGCCTCGACCTGCTCCCCGTCCATCGCGTCGTTCGCGCCTAGGACGATCGCCCGCCGCAGGCCGACGGTGTCTGCGCGGGCGATCCCAAGCACCAGTCGTTCTTCACGGTGTTGCTGCTGCTATTCGAGTGGGGCGGTTCATTCTGCGCTGAGGTCTTCACCATAGCTGGCGAAAACGTCGCGGCCTGTGAAGGGGCCCTCAACCTTCGCGGCAAGGGCTTACTCAACCACGTCACCCGCGCGGTCGCCTGGCGGCGCGCGCGACACCAGTGGCGGCACGTCGTCTCGCACTTGCCGGCGGAGCACAAAGTGTACGCTCTGGGCTGCCAGCGAAACCGCGGCGGACCCCCGAACTGGGCGGCAACGAGGCGGCCGTGAGGCGGCCGCGGGCGGCGACGCAGCAAAACCTCGCCGGACCCACCAAGCGGGCGGCAACGAGGCGGCCACGAAGCGACCACGGGCGGCGACGCGGCGAAACTTTGCCAGACTCCCCAGGTGGACGGCAACGAGGCGGCCACGAAGCGGCCACAGGCGGCAACGTGGAAAAACCTCGCTAGACCCACCCAGCGCACGAGGCGGTCAGGAGGCGGCCACGCGGCGGCCACGGGCGGAACGTGGCAAAATCTCGCCAGACCCACCCAGCGCACGAGGCGGTCACGAGGCGGCCACGAGGGGCAACGTGGTGAAACTTCGCCGGACCCACCCAGCGCACGAGGCGGCCACGAGGCGGCCACGGGTGGCATTGTGGCGACACTTCGCTGGACCTAGTTGCCCACCGCGCTATGCGGCCACGATGCGGCCACTGGCGGCGACGTGGCGAAACCTTGCCAGACGCATGAACGCACGGGGCGGCCACGAGGCTGCCACGGGAGGCAACGTGGAATGTCCCCGCTGGACCCAATTAGTTTAGTTGGAGAAGTAAGGCCCCCTTAAAAGTGCAAGCACTGCTTTGGCAATGTTGTGGGCAGCGCCTGGATGCACTAAGCGGAGCTCCCCAAATGCGATCGATTATCTGATTGAACGTAACTTTTGTCCGACATTCTCCAGCAAGGGTGTTCGGTAGTGCAGCTTAAGTAGGCGCTGGCACGTTTGGTGCCCAGTTGCAGTGCCGCTCGCTCCGTACTTGCTGGTGTTCGTGAACAGGGCGTTTGCTTTTAGAGGCGCCTATTCGGCGCTATTAGACTCCGCGTCAGACGCTGGCTGGGGACTGTACGCTGCAAATCGGCTACATGGATGGCCAGCCGACGACGCGGTCAGAGTATTGTCGTAGAAACAGCAATGGCTCGAGGCAGGTTCCATGTACAGTTAGGTACGGTTGTTTGGAAATCGCAACCATCGCCGCTGTTCGTCTCATGCAATTCGTGAGCGGATGCTCTTATCACCGCCGGCTTCCCGAAGGAGATGCCTTGCTGGCTTCAGCAAGCGGGATGCCTGATGAGGGTGATACGTGCAGACAGGACCGCAGTCTTATTCGCATTGAATGTTGAGATGGGCGCTCAGTGTACTGAGGACGTCCCCCCTCCCCTTCCTCTCCGCCGGCCTTCTGGCTTCTGATGCTACGAAGGAGGCTTCATGGCCAGGCAGGGATACCTCCCATGGTCAGGAGCGTTGATTGTGGCAACCTCACCCCTGCCACCCCTTGTCACTCTCATCTTTCCTTCGCTTTTCCTCCTTTCTGGAGTTCTCGCGTAGGGGATCCATTCCGGATTCTGCAGGGACGACCGCGGTGGTCTGCGGGGTCGCGCACGTCCCCGATCAAGGACGGTGGTGATTTGTCGGTCTCCGTTTCAGCTCCAGCAGACAAAGTTGAACTGCCTCACGGCTCAACGGCCCAGTCTTTCGGGGTCAGGCGGACGCTGCGACCGTGACTGGCTGCTTGTTTCGATCGAGAAAACGGGCAGCGCGCCCCTCTCGCTTCTCTCTCGCAGGGTCAGGCCAAGTGCAGGTCCAACAGCAGGGGCAGATTGATTGACGGTAGTACTTCAAGATTTCATTTCCATGAATTGGGAGACACCGCTTTATTCCATCAAAGCGGGTTTGTTGCGGGAGCTCCGGTAGGTCAGCGGATTGCTTGCATGGGGTGGTGGCAGGACCATTTTGCACGCTACAGGAAAGCAGCAGCAACCATGTCACAGGGCTTCAGTTGAAAACACTGCCGCGTGTTCACTATGCGGGGGCCCTGTGTTCCCAACGGGAGCCGTGCTTGAGGGAAGTAAGGATGAAGGGGCGCAGGAGCAGAGAAGGCGGCGGGGAGGGAGGCATGGAGGGGTGGGGACGGGGGCCCGTCACCCTCACTCCTGCTCCTGCCCTTCTCCATCCTCCCACCCCTCCCAGGTCTCTCGGTCCTGACGGAGCGCCCGGCTCGCATCCTCCTTGCACTTCTCGCAAGTCGTGCCCAGCTCGCATCTTCCTCATGGAGCGCCCGGCTCGCATCCTCCTTACCCCTTCTCGGCCATGCGCAAGAGTGGCCTGTCGCAGGAGTGACATGTGGTGCGGGCACAGTGGGGCCCCCAGACGACCAGGTGCGATACGACAGCAGCGGTTTGCGCGCTCCAGCTCGGCCTCCCCGCGACCCCCTCAAGTCGCGCACCACAGGTCATTCTTGCCCAGGGTCACTCCTGCGTGTAGCCGGCCGTCTCGCAGGCCGTGCCCGCTCGTGCTCCGAGGCCGGAGCTCGCGGCTCTGTCGGGTGTGTGGTGGCGGCTCGCTCGGGGTCCCCGGCCCTGCCCTGGACCAAGACAGCCCCGTGAGCGTCTTGTGCTGTTTCTCCCCAGGGTAACGCTCGTTGCCCCGGCCCACCCGGGTACCGCCACAGTCAGACCGCAACGTAAGGATGATTGATTTCCCAGGGATGCCCTTGCATCCTTGCCTCTTCAGTCATCTTCGGTCCATCCTCGACCACTTTCGATGGCCAGTCCCGCTCGAAGAGCCTCGACATGGCCCTCCAAGGCCCCTGCCGCCTTACTGTGCATTCTTACGATACGGGTTGACTGTACATGCTGTGGTGCGCACAGTCTATTGATGCGCCAGCGGCGCGGACGCACCCTGGCGGATGGACGCCGCGTCCGCTGTCACACGGCGCGGACGCACCCTGGCGGATGGACGCCGCGCCCGCTGTTACAGTTACCCTCCCCCCCCGCGGTGACGACCGTTACCCGGGAAAGAGAGAGAAACCTTGCGGCACTGCTGTGCATTCGCGCGCGCGCCGTGCGGCGCGGGCGCAAGGCCAGCGGGAGGCTACGATGCAGGAGGCCAAGATTGCCCCTGACGTTTTCTCCCTCGCGGCGCGGCAGAGGCAGTCGGCTCGCGCGCGTTCGCAGCCTGGGCGAAGCACACGTCTTGTCCGGCAGCACGAGCGGAGGAGGGACACAGGGCGGCCCCGGAGGGCGGGCGGAGGGCGGGCGGGGCGGAAGGGCACCAACGGCGCGAAGGTCTTCGGCGGGAGTGGCCCGTGCGGCCGGCCACCGGTGCTGTGCCTCTTCTGTGCGCGGCCCTGGGAGGCACTGGCCCCTTCGCCTGGGGGGTAGCTCTTCGTCCTGGAGTCGTTCGGGATGGCGCCGGAGGCCGAAAGCGGCCCCGAGGGCCGAAGTCAACGAGCAGCGCCCAGATTGAGAAGCCACGCCTTGATTGAAAAATGAAGCCCAGACTGAAACACAGAACGCTCCGAGTGCCGAAGTCGGAGGAAACCGCCCGGATTGACACACAAGCGCCCAGGCTGGAGACAAACTTTTGGACGGAATGGAGAAACGAAAGCCCCGACGGGCCGAGAAGAACGCGCTTGGCCCACAAAGCTCATGTCGTCGGAGACCTGGGTGTGCGGCCCCCCGCCGCTGTCCGGGTCGATCTGATCGTTCCGCTTCGATCCCGATGCTCCGACGATCCGATGCGCCCCGATGCCTGCGCGGCGCTGTTCTGCACCCTGGCGCAGCCCATCCGATCCGATGCCGACTCCGTGCTGGTGCAGCCCGATCCGACGAAGATTTTTCGATTCGATCAAATTTCCCGATCCAAGGGCCCAGAACCCAGACCCCCGACGTCATGCTTTCTTCGTGACGTCGACCCCCCAAAGTCTGGACTCCTTTCCCGGGACCAATTTCTCATCCCGAGTCGTTTCTTGACGGTCCCTGGGCCTGGTGAGGGCCCCCGGAGGCCGAATATGGGGAACAAAAACTCCTTGCGTGATTTTGTCATGGCTCGAGGGGGCCAAGGTTCGATAAGGGGAACGAAGGATGGCATAAAAATGTCAACTCGGAGGTCCGCGCGGAGTTCTCGGATCCGCGCTGGACCTCCTTGGCGGCGCCAGAGGCGCCGCCCCTGGCGCGCTCCGCGCGCCAGGATGGGGGTCCACCGCCGATCCGAGAACTCCGCGCGGACCTCCGAGTTGATTTTTTGATGCCATTCTTCATTTCCCTAATCGAACCCAGACCCCCTCGAGTCATGACAAAAAATCGAGACGGGAGTTTTTTGTTTATGTGTTTCTTCTTTGCTGAGATTCTGTGGGGGGTGAAGACCCGTTTCCCCCAGTTTCACTGGACTGACATGCTGACCTACAGTGCCCGCGTTTGGGCCCAAGCAAAATGAACGCCTATCTCCCAGAGCAGCTGCAGCGGGGGATTGGCCACGGTAGCAGGGTATCGGTCGTTTCGATCGAGTTTTCCGAGCTGTACCCACCCCGACACGCTGAGGCTGATCGGGGGAGGGAGCACGAACGAGAACGAGGTTGGTAGCGGAGCTCCGTGGTTGGCCCCACGGACTCCAGGAGAGAAGCTGGGGGAGTAGCCATCCCAACGGGCCATGGCGAGTGGGGACACCTACAACAGTGTAGTGGACCCCAAGATCCCGGTGCTGAAGGGCGAGACATTTAAGGACTTCACCAGGCACAAGAGGGCGGTGCAGGCAGCGGAGCTCAGATGCGAGTCCAAGGAGCAGCGCACATCCCTAGGGCCGAAGCTGTATCGAAACTCGACCAGTGTCCTGATCGAGCAGACGTGTCCGAGGGAGCACGCAGTCGAGGACGTCGCAGAGGTCTTGCTCAAGTTCCTAGAAACCGAGCTCTTCGCGTAGAGCAGCTTCCGCGAGCTTCCGAAGGCCTTCGACACGTTCTTCGACCTGACTCACTTCGAGAGGAAGGCGAGGAACCGGTGGCAGCGTTCTGTGCGGCCATGGATATGGCAAGACGGAACCTAGAGGAGGTGGGCCCGGACACTAATTAAGATCAGTTCGAATGAGCTTGGGCACCGCACTCTGAAGCGCAACGGCCTAGACAAGGACGACCGCAACCTGGTGATCGCGAGGGCGGACGAGACGTTCAATTTCATAGAGAGTTCGACGGCTCTGAAGAACCTCTTCCCTCGCGGCGGCAGCAAGCACCGAGGGCAAGGCACAAGGGCGGGCTGGAGGTGGACGATGCACCCGCGCGACGTCGAGCCTGGACAAGCAGACGAAGACGACCCGCGCAACGGTGAGTACTGGGTCCAGGACGACGATGGGCACTGGCATGAGTGGGGCGACGAGCGCGGCGTCTACGCGTGCACGGACGAAGACGAGTTGGGACTGTGGCAGTCACCCGTTCTACTTCGAAGACGACGCCGACGCATTCCTGGCTGGAGAAGACGATGCCTACCACCAGACCCTGGTTACGATGCGAGAGAGCCGCCTGGAGATGAACAAGCTACGAGCGGCGAGAGGATTCCTCAAGGGAAGGATCGATGGCGTCGTGGACGAGAGCGCGGCAGCTGGCGGCCAGGCGGCTGGCGAGAGCTCCGGGAAAGGCAACGGCAAGGGCAAAGACGGCGGCAAGTCGAAGGACAAGCGCTGTGGCAGATGCGGCTGGATGGATCACCGCACCTCGGAGTGCCCGGCCAGCGGCTCATCGGGGAAGCCAGCCAAAGGCAAGGGCCACGGCGAATGGTCGAAGTCAGCCCCTCCTCCAGGACGGCTTGGTTTCTGGGCAATGAGCGCTTTGGTGTGTGTGCAATGCCTTGCTGCGTGGACGTCCGGCGCCAGATGCGAGGCCAGGGCCTCGCCTGCGTCGACGCGCAGCCCAGGAAGGATTGCGACATCATGGTGACGAGTATGGACAGCGATCCGATCGCGCCGGACAGGCCGGACCTCGAGGTGATGGGCTCAAGCGACGTCGTGCCGGCTTCCTTGGTGGATAGCGGGGCCTCGCTTGCAGTGGCAGGACGCGGGTGGCTTGACCGCGCCGAGGCGGATCTCGCGAAATACGGCCTCAAGCCCATCAAGATGGTGCCTCGCCAGAAGTTCAAGGGACTTGGCGGAGCACGACGTGAATCAAAGCAGAGGTGGATCAGAGTGGGGGGAAGCATGTGCTGCAGGAGTACTTCGAGATCCCTTGCGACATGGTCTGCCTAACGAGCAGGGTGGTCCTCGCCGAGTGGAAGACGAACCTCTACATGCGCGAGGGCGGCCGCTGGGCGGACTTCCAGGAGCTCGGAGTGCATGGCAAGGAGCTGGTGGAGTTACCTGGCCGGCGCGCAGGCCTCGACCTTTTCGACAGCGACCTCGAGTCGTGCGAGTCGGAGCCCCATCTTCAAGAAGTTCCGCGTGGATAAGGTGCAGCTCGAGCCGGAGGCATTCCTTCTCGCGGAGACGTTGCAGGAGTCCGAGCCGGGCTTCCAGGTGAAGGATCGCGCCAGCTCGCCGGTCGCAGAGGCCCTGGAGAACGGCGGCAAGAGCATCTTCGAGAAGGGCGCGCTCAAACGGATCGACATGCTGATGGAGGAGTATTCGGTCATCTTCGACGTACTGCGCGATAGCCGGGGGACCTTCCCGCGGGGGTTGTTTCCGAAGAAGGTTCGCTTTACTCGTGTAGCCTCGATGGGTGGTCATTGGAACGCGACCCACTCAGCTTTGTCGGTTGGGGTTAACTACAGCGACCCCCCCCAGACTAAGTCGGACCTCCTTTTCCCGTTGCAGACCCTCGAGCCTTGGATGGTCTCGGTCGCGTTCCCGTGCGCGCCTTTCTCGCGCGTGCGAGAGATTCAGCGTGCTCAGGGCATGGGCGACTGGGTGGGCGATATGATTGAGGAGTTCCGGCCGCTGGTCGATTTCTCGGCCGCGGTGCTTCGGGCCCAGGCTGAAGGCGGACGTATCGGCATCGGCGAGAACCTTCTCGCGAGCCGCGCATGCAACGATGGGGCCGATCATGGATTTGTTGCGTTGGCACGGCGATCGACCTCCACTGTGCGAGATGGTCACGCTGCACTAGTGCATGTTCGGACTGACGGACGACTGCGGGACGCCGATTCGAAAGGCCACGCGCATGTTGGTGCCCAGCGGCTCGTGCTTCTCGTGGTGGCTCGACCGCGCGTGCGACAAGAGCCACGAGCACGCCGACGCGGTCGGACGAGGCACGCTGCTCTCGCGGGCCAGTGCCTGGCCGGACGACCTTGGCAAGACCGTGGCGAGTGCTGGCACGCATGGGCTAGCGCGGCGCGCCGACCTGAAGAAGCTGGGTATCGGGGGCGGCGCGGCGAAGGTCCCGGGCCAGCAGGCCATGCGCACGGTGGGCTGAGGAAGGACCTGATCGACGTGCGCGTGCTGCGGCGGACCGAGGCTGTCCCCCTACCTCGCGGAGCTGCGCGGCGCATATGCGCCGCGTGCACAGACGAGGGCGTGCTGGCCGACTTCCCCGACGCCCAGGCGGACGGCCCGAGCTTCGCGACGGTCGAGCAAGCCACGAGGTACCCAATTGGCACAGTGGTCGCGACCTACGCGGTGGAGCCGAAGGCACAGACATCCTTCCCTGCGACGGAACCTCTACTCGGCAGCCGACCGGAAGCATTCAAGCCAGACGATCGCGAAGCAGACGCAGTACATCGAGATCTACATCGCGAAGGTAGATGTTTCGGCGACAAGCCTTTGGACATCGCCGCGGCTCAGTGGGGCGCTCTGAGCAAGCCCCACCTGAACCTGAGTCACCCGTCGGCCCGCGCTCTGAAGCGACGCCTGAAGGTGCTCGACGCGGTGGATAAGCTGGACTGCGTCGTGCGCGAGGAGCTCGGCAAGCCCGATGCCACGAAGTCAGCCAACCTGAAGCTCTCGATGGAGTTAAACGAGAATGTGTTTCCTGACGAAGCCGAGGTGACTCTCTCAGCTAAGACACGGTTGATGGTCATGGTGATCCTGGGCGACGAGTCGAGATTCAGGGCCATCGTTTCTACAGCGGCAGTGCGATCCATCACGGGCGAGGAGAGCCTTCGCTCCTTCGCTGTTTCTCGCATGGGTGGCTCTCGTGGGCCGGACCTCCGAAGGTGCTCCACTGCGACGCCGCGAAGGGCCACGTCGCGCAGCGGTTCGCGGATATCGGCGAGAAGCACAACATCCTGATGGGGCCGGTCCTGGCCGAGGCGACTCAGCTCGAAGGCAGAGTGGAACGGGCGATCGTCTTCTTCAAGGGCCATTTCCAGCACTTGAACCGCGATGTGCAGCTCACCAAGAGCGACGACCCATCCGTTTGGACTTCGGAGATAGCGAGCACGCGAAACAACCGCATCCGGCGGAACAGCTCCACGCCCTACCAGCATGTACTGGGGCGATCGTCCAACGTCCCGGCCTCGCTGATGGAGGCGATGGTGAGCGACCAGAGGCAGCTGGCTGCGCAGAGCGCTGCTCTCTTCGAGGATGGCCGAAGGAGGGCCGAGCAGATTCGCGCTGCGGCGAAGTGGGCGTTCTTTGAGCTGGACAGCGACGACGCCGTGAGAAGGGCCTCGGTTGGTCGAGTTCGCCCGCCGCTCGGGCCGTTCGTGCCGGGCCAGCTGGCGTTCTATTGGCGCGAGGTGAAGCAGGCGAAGTCGAAGCGGCTCCAGGGCGAGCGCGGGCGGCGCGGCCCAGCCGTTGTGCTGGCGGCCGAGGGCCACGCCAGGCTGCGCCTCAGCTACCGTGGGGTGCCGGTGCTCGTGGCGCCCGAGCAGGTGCGGCATGCCTCTCGCGGCGAGGCTGAGATGGCGGAGAACGAGGACCTCGTCGGGCAGCTGTCGCAGTGGCGCGGAGGGCCTACCCTCCAGAAGGGCATCGTGGACGAGCGCGGGCTTGGGCCTGGCGGGAGCGGCGGCCAACGTGCCAGGCGTCGCAAGAAGGACGACGGCGACTCAGACAACGAGGGCGCCGCGGGCGACGCGCTGGTGGCCAAGACGCCACGGGCCGAGGAAGCTCCACTGCCTCCCCCGAGGAGGACCGAGGCTACTCCCAAGCGGGAGAAGCAGACTACGGAGGAGGACGCACCTGAATCTGGAGTGCTACCCGAAGTACCACCATTGCCTGGGATGGACGCGACATGAAGGCCGTCAAAGCTGAACCAATACCTGGAGATGGACACGACATGCAAGACGTCAAAACTGAATATGCAACTGGAGATGGGCATGATATGCAAGATGTTACGTCTGACGAACCACCTGAAACTGCTTTAGCTGGGCTGGGCGTGCCGCGGACATAGACACGGCTGCTGTGCCATATGCTTCGCAGCAACAACCTGCTCCACAACCTGGCCTTCGAGGGTCTCTCTACAGACGATCTCTACCTGGCGACTTCGAAGCAGATCGTGAGCGACTTCGAGTGCGTCGTGAGACTCTCAAGCAGAGTCGTCTCCCGAGGATCGAGGACGACGAGATGGATGACGAAGTTCTTTTCCTCAAGGTGAAGAATCGCTCGAGGGGCGCATTCGCGGCGAGGGGGGCTGACGCCGCGAAGAAGCAGGTCGCCCCCAAGAAAGGTCGGGGGCTTCGCAGCACCCCGCTATAATGGAAGACGGCATTCGAGGCGAGCGATCTGGAGGAATGGCGCACATGGATTCAGTATGACGCCGTGGAGTGGCCGAGCGAAGAGGAGCTTGCGGGCGTCGAGAAGGCGGACATCCCACCCATGAGGCGCGTCCGCACTGACAAGAATGAGCCGACGAGGGGCAGCCTCTCGCACGAGTAACACCCGCTGAAGGCGAAATCGCGGAACATCGTCCCGGGCTACAAGGACCAGCAGCTGCTCGCGGGCCATTTGCAGACGAACGCGCCAACGCTCGCGGACGCGGCCACGGCGGCGATCATCCAGGCAGCTGCCAGCCAGTCAGGCTGGAGCCTCGAGCAGGGCGACGTGGATTCGGCATTTCTGAAGGCGAGATATCTCGACAGCTCCAGGCGCGTGTCCTTCCGCGTCCCCAAGGGCGGTCTGCCTGCGGCGCTGGAGCTAGGATGGCCGTCCGTCACGGAAGGGGCTATCCTGAAGGCGAAGAAGGGCATCTACGGGTTGAACGACGCGCCTCTGTTGTGGCATAAGGAGCATCGCGACACCATCCTATCGCTTCCCGGGGTTTCGAGATCCATGCTGTGCCCAGCTCTCTTCATCTTCCACAGTGACAGGGGGGAGCTGATCGGTCTGACCTGGACGCACGTTGACGACGATCTCGTCGCGGGGTCCCCCGAATTCTTCGCGAATCTGGTGGATAAGCTGAGGCAGGTGCGCTGTTGCGGCAAGTGGCAGACGGCGAAGGTAAGCTTCCACAACTGCGGGCGATTCCTTAAGCAGAACGAGAGCGGCGCGATCACGTGTAGCCATGAGTACGCGGAGAGCATCGATCATATTCCCATCTCGGCTTACCGTCCGAAGACAAAGGAGGCGAAGGCCACGGCGGAGGAGAGGGTGATGCTCCACAGCGGCAACAGCCAGATTCAGTGGCTGGTCCGTTCTACGCGGATGGACATGGCGTTCCGGCTGGTGGAAAGCCAGGCTAGGGCTCGCGGCGGCGACATGGAGGTGCAAGATCTGCTGGCCTACAAGAAGCTCGTGAGCGATGCCGAGACCGACCACGTGGACATCACCTTCCAGAAGTTTGACATGGACAACGTGATTGTGGTTGCAGTGGGGGGGCTCGAGCCACGGCAACGTTGGCAAGAAGAAGACCGCTAGACAGGTGGGCCTGGTCATGTTGCTCGCAGACAATACCGAGGATCCGTTCCTACGCGAGACGCCTGCCAAGGTCGCCCCGATGCTTTGGCGATCGCACCGCATCGAGCGGGTGGCACGGAGTGCCCTGGCAGCCTAGACGATGGCAGCGCTGGAGGTGGTCGAGAGTGGCGACATGCGGAGACAGCGCCTGGTTGAGCTACACCGCGGGCTGGGCTACCAGACCCGCATGGACGACGTAAAGGCGATCAATATGGTGGAGGTCGCTGACTGCAAATCGCTTCGCGACCTGCTTCAGAAGCGAGGGGCGGTTCCGTCCGAGAAGCGGCTGCCCATTGACATCGAGCCGCTCAGGAACGACATTGAGTTCAACAGCGTGAAGAGCAAGTGGGTAAACACCAAGCAGATGCTCGCCGACTGTCTTACCAAGCAGGACGTCCGCGCGGGCGGCTACGTGGGGCGCGCGCTCCGGGCGGGCGCGCGCCGTTTGACGGAGGGCCCCATGGCAGAGCATATCATTTCTGAGCAACGGATGGATTTGAAGGGTCGCAGGGGCGAGTGCTATCGCTCGAAGTATCCTCGTCAACATCGATCTGCCGACCAGCCTTCTGTGCGGGAAGGCGACGCATGCTTCGAGGACTGCGTCGCGGACCTGAGGTGCAGTGCGCGCGCGGCTCGACTTGCCCCCCAAGCACTATCTCCGTTGGCCGATGATGCTGGGCCAGCGCGAGGACGACATCTACTACGAGAGGCTCGAGGATATGGTCGACTGGTCAGGGGTGGGCCAGGTGGCGAAGCGTCGGGGGATTCCAACCCATGTGCGTAAGTCGCCGACGACATACGCGCCGACCAAGGAGGCGCTCGATCGCTACGAGAAGGACTTCACGGAGAAGCACAACCTGAAGAAGACGGACATGACCAAGGACATCGAGCACCGCGAGGACGCGAATGTCATTTCGGACGACTGTGTATTTGTGGAGTCGGACAAGAATCAGCATACAGACGTCGCTGCGGATCTGGACGATGCGACGGAGATCACATGATGGACGCCGCAGGTGCGGACGCTGAGGAGATCGGAGGAGGCGCCGCTGGAGCTGGCACAACGCTGGTGGCGTGTGCGGTGCGCCAGATGGTTGTAGAGAAATGCGAGTGTTAGCCGGGGACTCGCAAGAAGGCCGACCACAACGTCCCCGTCCCCAATGACAGCGATGAGTGGGTCGAGGTCCCAGGCGAGACTGAGCAGTCCGGGGGATCGACATCCAGACGACGGAGTTGCTGATGTATAAGGCTCGCCAGCTACATGAGCGGCAGCATGCGTCCTACAAGCAGGTGGAGCACGACCTCGGTCCGACGTGCTGGATGACGACATCCTAGAGGCATACCAGTTTGTGGTCGCAGGATGCAGCAAGTGCCGTCGAGCGATGTGCGACGCGGGGGAGATCCCGAAAAGCAAAGGCAGCGAGAAAGGAAAAGGCAAGTCGCGGAGTGCATGCAGATTGGGCCCAGACGACTGTATACATCCAGCGGATCAGCTAACGTGTGCTGGCACCAATTAGTACAAGGAGAAGGTGCGCTCCCGCCTTTGCGACACACTGCTCTTGGATCGAGGCGCGAAGTGGTGGTCCGAGGAGAAGGAGCTTCGCGCGGAGATCAAGGCGATTCGCCTGGAGAAGCAGAAGCGGGAGCTCCTGAGCCGTTCGAGAGCACCGACGGCCGGACGATCTTCGACGGGATAAATTACTACATGGTCCAGTCGCTCGAGATATCGTGAGTGAGCGGCACTTCCATGTTTGCATACTTCCTTTTTGTTTTGAACTGAGCTAGCGCCGGCTCGTAGGCACGCATAATCAGAGAAAGTAGTAGGAGTGTGATTTGTGGGGGTGAAGGCCCGTTTTTCCTTTGTTTCACTGGAATGACATGCTGACCTACAGCGCCGGCGTATCGGTCCGAGCCAAACGAGCGCTTATCTTCCAGAGCAGCTGCAGCGGGGGATTTGCCGCGATAGCAGGGCATCGGTCGTATGGATCGAGTTCCTCGAGTTGTACCCACCCCGACACGCTGAGGCTGATCGAGGGAGGGAGCACGAGCGAGAACGAGGGTTCCCCTAATCAAGGGCCCAGGGTGCTGTCCCGCGCAGCTCTGAACGTACGGGCGGCGCCCGTGCGCCACAGGGCTCCTCATACGGGCGCTGATGGCGCGCAGGGTGCGCCGGGCCAGGCCCCGCAGAGAGGGCGTGGGCGCCAACCACACCTATGGGTGTCCAGCGTGCCGTCCCGCTCAGCTGTGGGCGCGGATTGTCGGGGGCTCAAGGCTGGTGTCCTGAGGGGTGGGGCCTTTCGGTAGCAAGTCGCGGGGACCTGGTGCACCCTTTTATTATTTAAAAAGCGTCGATCATCGTCGATCAGCATTTGTGAGTCGATGAGATAGTGCCGATCTCGCGTCGGCTAGCGTCGGCTAGCGTCGATCTAACTAACGTCGATCTAGCGTCGATTAGCATCGACTAGCGTCGATGAGCGTCGATTTGCTAGAGCCGACAAAATTGTATGCGAGGTTTTCATGAGTTGCCACCGAAGGGTCTTAAGGATATCCTCAGATCTTGGCGGGCGTTTCGCCCGGTTAATCTGGCCCCGGGACCCTCACATATCGACCCGGCTCGACACATGACGCAGACAGATGCGAGTTGGTTGCGACTCTTGTTGCGATGTTACAAGTCTTTCGCAACGTCAGACGTGAGGGTAGGAATGGATCCAAGGGTGGACTTACGTTGCTTAAGGTGTCTAACAACGTAGGCCCACTCTTGGGTCCCTTCCTGATTATCCTCAGGACCCCATCCCTCGGGACCCCATCTTCCCGCACATCCGACGTCGCGATCAAATTGCAACGTCGCAGGAAATCCCGGCTGGAGCCCCGTACCCTATCTTTCTGCGTCATTGTTCGAGCCGGGGCGACCTGTGAGGGTCCCAGGGTCCGAAGCCGAATGCATTTGTGAGAAATTTGCAACGGCAGGATCTGACGGTATGCTTAGGACCCCATCCTTCAGGACCCCATCTTTGAACCACCGAGACTGATCCTGCCCGTTCCGGCGGCTGCTACCCCGTTGGCCAGCGCCACCCAAGCATGGTTGCTAATAATATGTGTGCGTCGCCCCCGGAGGGGTGACGCGTGCGCCGGGAAATCTTACAGTATTTGCTCCGTGGCGGGCGCTTTCTGGCCGTACCGCTCGGGAAACGATGTACTACAACATGGATGCTTTCTATGCTCGGGTTGGTCGAAGGCTGCTGTCCCGCGAAGGTCTGAGCGCTTACCGATCCTGCCTGGCCCAGCGGCTGCTACCAGCCTAGGCCCAAGGGAGAGAGCTGCTGAGAGCGCCCGGCGGGCCCCCCCCCCCGGAGACCCCCCGACTCTCTTCGGGTGTTGCTAAACTGCCAGTGGCCCCAAAAGCTCGTGAGGGGTGCTCTGGAGCTGGAATTCCTGGGGGCACTTTGGGCCAGGGGCACTTCTAGCAACACCCGATCTCTATCTCGAGTAGGAGGTCGACTACAGAGTTAATGTATTCCACAATTGAAATTGTCGTCGAAGCTACGACAAACTACGACATATACGCATAATGTTTTTTCTTCTTCTTTTTTACGAAGAACTCTACGTTTTTGGTCGTAGATTTGGCGGGGCAAGCAAGTGCGAAGTTCATCAATGATATACTCCAGAACTGAAATTGTCGTCGGATCAACGACACAGGAGCAGAATGCTTCGTAGATCTGGGACACACTCTACGTGTGCTCTAAGACTCGGCGGAATAATCAATTGTGGGGCACATCAGTTCCGTAGCCGATCCCCTACTCGATTCTAGGCCTCCCAGATGGGGTCGGAGTAGACGGGGTCGGAGGACCGCGCCGCATCGCCGATGCATTGGCCACGCGGCCCGATGTGGAGCCCGTGCTTCCCCACGCCAGCGTCGCCGATGCATTGGCCATGCGGCGCGACCCTTCGACCCCGTCTGCTCGGACCCCATCTGGGAGCCCTCCATCGACTCTCTCGCCACCCCCCCCTCCGCCGGCGCGCGCGCCTCGGCCGGGGGCGCTCTCCCCTGCCGGCGCCCCTCTCAGCGGCGAGCGGGGGGGGGGGGGAGGCCGCCGACCCTCCGGGAGGGGGGAGCACAGGTCGGGCAAGGCCAGGACAGGGCCCACGCACGGAGAGAAATGGAAGCAGCCAGAGGTCCGGGCAGTGGGGGGGGGCGACACATTTTGGGGGGCAGCGGAGGCTGCAGACAGAGGGGGCCCCTGCGGGCCCCCAAGAGAAGGGGGCCTCGGGAGGCCGAAGAGTGCACCTTTCTCCCCCCCCCCCCCCCAAGCGACGCCTCCTTCCGGAGGAGGAGGAGGAGGAGGAGGAGGAGGAGGAGGAGGAGGAGGAGGAGGAAGAAGAGGGCCGCCCCCCCATCCAAGCGACGCTCAAGCCGGGCCGGGCCTGCTTTCGGCCCGCAGTTGTCGCGTCTCTCTGCCGAAGGCAGCATCTGTCTTGTTGCTGGAGGTTTTGGTGCTCCAGCTGGTAGGACCCCGATTTGGGGTAGCCTGTCAGTGATTTGGCCCCGAAGTCCAAAATATGGGATGGAATCACTAAGCCAGGTCTGCCATAGCTGGTGTTTGTCGGGCGACGGCAGTTCCGGTCAGTGGAATGGGTCAGGGAGGGGACGTCCCCCTGTACACATCACTAAACCAGGTCCCGTTAAACCCAGCTCTGCCAACGCCCGATCAGGGGCAGTGTAGCTTTAGGATGTTTTGTTCGCGGTTCTTGGCTGTCGGACGTTTTCGTGGATTCTGTTCGGCTTTCCGGCTTCGGGATGCCTTCCAGCGGCTGCGCCTCGCCGAGGGCGCTCCAGGGGTGCCAAGATCGCCCTGAACGGCCGCCAAAGAGCCGAGTCATGGCCCAAAACTGCATGTACCTTTAATCGCCCATTTATCGCCGCTAGGGGCCCGGCCCGATAGCCCGCCCCGCCCGAGAGCGTGCGTTTTGGCTTTCTATCGCCGATCTATCGCTGATCCATCGCCGATTCCAGCTCGATGTTCCCCCCCCCCTGAGCCTGGGCCGGCCTCCCCGTAACGTTGCCCTTCGGGGAAGAGGGAGGAGGAGAAGGAGGAGGAGGATGAGGAGAAGGAGGGTGATGATTATGATGATGATGATGATGATGATGATGATGATGATGATGATGCTGATGATGATGATGCTGATGATGATGATGATGATGCTGATGATGATGATGATGATGATGATGATGATGATGAGGAGGAGGAGGAGGAGGAGGAGGAGGAGGAGGAGGACCAGCAGCAGGAGCAGGAGCAGGAGGAGGAGGAGGAGGAGGAGGAGGGAGTGATGGAGGGAGGAGGTAGGGAGGGACGGAGGAGGGGAGTGGAGGGGGCCATCAACCTCCGCAACAGCGCGCGGAACGTCGCGTCTGCAGTGGTTCTCTCGGTCGCCGCTGCGGGGCTGCGGCGTCCCACCAACACGATCGTTCATGCGGGACGGAGGAGGATACAGTCGGACCGAGGTCTAAGATCGAGATCGGTTCGGGGAGGGTATCTTCATGTTCTTGTTGGATGTTCTGGTGCATCATGGGAAAAGTACCCTCGAAGGTACTTCAGTTTGGCCGGTGGAGGGTCTCATGCTCTTGAGGGAAGTTCTTCTGTCCTTGGGCCGACTGTCTGGGACATTGGACAGTGGATTGGCCTGCCCCCAGGGAGGCAGAGCCCGAAGGAGAAGAGTCGAACGCAAGGGCGAGGGCGCGACTGTGAAGCGGCCCCCCTTATCCTGTTCTGCCGCGGCGGACGGCTATGCAGCGGGGACGGACGAGGAGATGCCGGAGGGGAGCGAGGACAAGGCCGTGCTGGGAGTGGAGTGCTGGGCTGACGAGGACGAGGACGTGCTGGGAGTGCTGGGCGAGGACGCGATCTTCCAGCTCCCAGTGCTCGTCGGAGTGGAGCACTGGGCTTACGCGCCAGGTCGCCGTAGCACTAAGACGTGAGCTACTCTCCGCAGAACTATCAGCCAAATGTGTAGAGAATGCCGAGCATAGCTTAGCATTGCTGCTAGGTATTATTCCTCACCCGTCCTCCGACTCTGATGCCTTCCCTCCTCCTGCTAGCGAATTTGCCAGGGATATGAAGAATGTACGAGATGAGACTTCTGGGCATCAGCCTAGCCTTGCAAACTAGGGCCCCATACGGGCTCAGATGGCACATGCACTAGGCCTGGCTTCAAATGCCTGGAACGGGCTGCCTGGGCGGTGTGTGGGTTTTCGGAGGATGAGGAGCTCGAAGTTATTATATCGGGCCCTGTAGTATTCCCCCGTTCGCAGACACCCCAGGCCGCGGAGCACTTCGGATTTTTAGTTCTGTAGCATATGTTGACTCAATAATCCGGTGCCTGTGTAGATTGTAAGGCAGTGCTCGATGGATACCATAAGCCACAAGCTGCTAGACTCTCATATCGTAGCTGTACGCATGGACTTTAGAACGGCCCTAGGTAGTGACAGCAGACACTGTTTAAGAACCGCGGTCAAAGTCAAATCACATCAGGACGAACATAACGTTCGGCCTGAAGATACGTTGCCATTTCAATTCAACAAGAAATGTAGTCAGTTTGCTAAGTCGGCCCTCCAACTGCACCCGTCGTCGGTGTCGTTGTTCGATGGGATGATGGAGGAGGCCGCTAGCATTCTGAAGTTCATTCCCAGGATGCTGGAGGCTTGGCGCCCTAGGACTGAGAAAATACGGAAGCCCGATCAGTTTAAGACCCAACTCCAGCTACTGCACGATTGGCAACGAGCTGAGCATGTTGCGTGGAGATGTGTTGCTTGTTTCACATTCAGCCATTCTGATGATGCCGCCTTTCGGCGGCGTAATGAACCCTGCGCCTCTTTTTCGGGCGAGTTCAGAGAACGCCCAAACAGGTGCACTCCTCTCACGCCTTGTCTGCAGGCACCCGTGACGATGGCCTGTTGTTTTTTGTGCGAGGTGCGGCAATCATACCACTTTTGTTGTCAAAGGTATTCTGGAGGAGTGCAGAGGGCGGGCCACCAAAGAGTGGCAAAACATACACAGCCCATAAGAGGCTGCTCGATGGTCTGCATCCTGTTGATGGGAAGCCCTTTAATGACATCGAGCAATTTCAAGCACTCCGGAGACACCAGAAGTCCAGAGCCTCCTGTTCCAGAGGCTGAAGGCCATTGGGTTCGCCGGCTTCGGAGCGGCGCACCTTTTGCCCATGAATGAAAAATCCTCCTCCTCCTCCTCCGCCTCCTCCTCCTCCTCCTCCTCCTCTTCCTCCTCCTCCTCAAGAACCGTTTGGTTCTGTCGCCCCTGGAGTGGGGCTGCGGGGCCGCGCCGGGCCTCCGCGAGGCGTTCTTGGGGCCCTGCGCCATGAGCTGTCGGGCGGCAGCTGGTGGCGGCGCGGTGCCGATTCGGCGCGAACTGTTTGGAAGTTGAGTTTCGGAACTATCTGAGGGCCTCCCGAGACCCTTCGTGATGGGGCGCAGCGCCTCTCGTCGGCCGCGGTCCGTCGGGCGCAAAAAGTCTCGTTCGAACGGCCCTGGTCTCGACCTTCGTCCCGCCGTCGCTGTGAATTGGGCGAACACTTGGAGGCACAAAACTGGTGTTGCCCCTGCGGCGCCAAGGTGACGTAGTTCCGCGCGCCCTCCCAGCCGCGACCTCGTGGTGGCGCTGGCGGGCGTGGGCGCGGAGGGCCTGGAGGAGCTCCCGCCCGGCGCCAGTGGGGCCGCGGCCGACCAGCTGCAGCGCCCAGGCGTCCCTGTGCGCGACAGCTCGGCGCCCCCCGAGCTGGCCGCTGCGTTGAGGGTCGTCGAGGCCCGCGCCCAAGCTGCCGCGGCCAGGGCGAAGGCGAAGGAGCCGACGCTGGACGACGCGCTCCGAAAGGCCGCTTGCGAGTGCAAGGACCTCCACAGGCGGCGCCAGGCCGCGTTGGATCAGGTCCTGCGCTGCCGCTAGGGCCCGTGCACGGCCGAGGTCCGCGAGCGGGAGCTCGCCCTGCTGCTGGCCGCGGCGGGGGCCGCCGACCAGAAGGCAGCTGAGGCGGTGGCGGCGCTGGGCGCCCCGGCGGCCGCTGCGGGGGCCGCCGCTGGGGCGACGGCCGCCGAGGAGTCGGCCGTTGTCTTCCAGCTGCGCTGGGACGACTCCATCTTCTCCGCCGACGTGCTGGAGGAGCTCGACGAGCAGGGGCGCGGCAGCTTGGCCAGCCTCCGCAAGAGGCTTCTCGCGGCGAAGGACCTCCTCCAGTCCCGCTTGGGCGAGGTCAGCGAAAAGCTGGCCGCCGCGCAGCGCCTCGCTGCCACCGGCCGCCAGCGCCTGGCCAAGAAGCGCAAGGGCGGCAACGGCGACGCTCGGGATCCGACGCAGGCAGCAGCGCCAGCCACAGCAGCACCAGCCGCAGCAGCATCTGCGGCAGCAGCGCCTGCAGCAGCACCAGCAGCGGCAGCGGCAGACGCTTCTGCAGCAGCAGCAGCAGCAGCAGCTGCAGCTCCAGACGGTGCCGCCGCGAAGAATGCCGGGGGTGCTCCAGGAGCCCCTGCCGAGAAGACAGGCGACCCCGCGCTGGTTGCGGCGGCCGCCAAGCTGAGCCAGGCGAAGTTCAAGGCTGTCGAGCAAGCGCAGGTGGCCTCGGCACGGCTGGCCCAGGCGCAGCGTCGGAGGCCGCCCATGCGGCGTCGCCCGACGCCGAGGGCTGCAGCTTGTGACGCCGCGCCGCCAGCGGCCCCAGGGGTAGCCGCTGGCGCGGCAGGCAGCGGCGCGCAGCCGCGCGGTTTTGGCATTTCTGGCAGTCGCGATGGTTTTCCTGGTGCTGAAGGTCAGCTTCCGCAGCAGTCGCAGCCGACTGCTGCGGAAGCTGAGTCGTCCTCCTCCTCCTCCTCCTCTCCTCTTCCTCCCTCCCCTCCTCCTCCTCTCCTCCTCCTTCTCCTCCTCCTCCTCCTCCTCCTCCTCCTCTTCCTCCTCCTCCTTCCCTCCCTCCCTCCCTCCCTCCCTCCCTCCCCCCCTCCCTGCCACCGCCCAGCTCTTCCCGAGGCTGCCGCTCCCCGCCCCGGCGGGATGGAGGCGGCGGCTGCGGGGGGGGCCTGGGCGGCGGCCGCGCCAGCGGCGGCGCCGCTGGGCCTGGAGGCCCCCCGCGCCCCCTTCCCCCCTGCCGGGCTCCGTGTCAGCCTGTCGGCATCTAGAGGGGTGCAGGGAGGGATGTCGCAGGATATTGCAGGCCTGATCCCCGCAGTCGCGAGGCACGCGCCGCGGCGACGACTGAAGCCTCAATCACCCCAGGCTACCCCTGGGCGATGGAGGTCGTTTTTGGTCAAAATCGAGACCTCACTCGCCCGAGGTCTTGGGGCCTCCTGCAAAACGGCGCAGCTGAAACATAAACCACTGCGCTCGGAGAGAGGGAGGGAGGGAGGGCCACCGGGGGGGGGGGCGGTGGATGGCGGTCTCAACAGTGGACTTTTCCATGCGTCGGTGCAGAGTGGGGGCAGGCGCCCAGGGAGAAGGGCAGGCGATGGAGGCGCAGGAGGAGACGGATGATGATGATGATGATGATGATGATGATGATGATGATGATGATGATGATGATGATGATGATGATGATGATGATGATGATGATGATGATGATGATGATGATGATGATGATGATGATGATGATGATGATGGTGGTGGTGGTGGTGGTGGTGATGATGATGATGATGATGATGATGATGATGATGAAGATGATGAGATGATGATGGTGATGGTGATGGTGATGGTGATGATGTGATGATGATGTGATGATGATGATGATGATGAGATGATGATGATGATGATGATGATGATGATGCTGATGATGATGATGATGCTGATGATGATGATGATGATGATGAGGATGATGAGGAGGAGGAGGAGGAGGAGGAGAGGCGAAAGGGAGGGAGAGGAGGGAGAGTTGGAGGAGCTGGAGGCGCAGGAGGACGACGAGGGTGATGATGGGGGAGGGGGAGGGGGAGGAGGAGGAGGAGGAGGAGGAGGAGGAGGAGGAGGAGGAGGAGGAGGAGGAGGAGGAGGAGGAGGACCTGTGTAAACCGAATATGCATTAACGATGTTGGAATAAACCTTCCCTCCAAGCTCCCTCTTCGCAGGCCCCCATTTGAAGATCCTGACTCGGGACTCCAACGCCACGAACCAACCTGAATGCTGCACCTAGACGATCCTGAATCGTGCCAGAATGTCAGTCCTGGAATTTTCGTTCACCGGGACTTTCTGTCTGTGTCTGTTGCGCCCTGGCAATCCTGAGTCGGTCCAAGCCACCGTCTCTGGTATGTAGACAATGGGAATCCGTGCAGCTTTTGCGAATGTCTGAAGCGAGTGTGCGCGGCGCTCAGGCTTTGAAGAGAAACCGCCCTCAATCCGCGAAGCTCTCGCGCAATCAAAAAAAACAAGCTCGCGCGGCGCTAAGGAGAGGGTCACATTTTGGAAACGACCCGCCTTCAATCCGTGGAGCTCTTGCAAATGTTTACGACGAGTGTGCGCGGCATTCGAGCGAGAGCCACATTTTCAGAACCACCCGCCCTCCATCTGTGAAACTGAAGGCCATCTCAAAGCTTCAGGAATGCAAGTGGTAAGGAAGTCTCGGGCGAAACGCCGGGCCCGCCCTTCCGACTGGCTTTGGGGTGGGGCACAGAAGAGGAGGTATTCGAAAGGAACGGAGCGGAGGAGGCGGAGGAGGAGGAACAAGAAGAAGAAGAAGAAGAATACGAACAAGAAAATAAGACGAATGATATTATTAATGGTGAGAATAATACTAGGCAGAAGAAACATACTATTATTAGTGATAACAGAAATCGGAGGTGGGGGGTTGAGATCGAAGTGGAACGGAGAGCCCCCCTACCGGGAAATCGATTTCGGTTTCGTGTTCGTGCGTGCCGTGCGGGCGAGGCGAAGCTGCGTGGGCGGGCGAGAGAAAGTCTCCTGTGGCTGAGGCGCGGCCGGAGCAAAAGAACCTTGACCGGGCGGCCGGTGCCCCGCGGTGTCCCGCCGGTGTCCCGCTGGTGTCCCGTGTGGCTGAGGCGCGGCCAGGGCAAAAGAACTTTGACCGGGCGGCCGGTGCCGCGCGGTGTCCCGCCGGTGTCCCGCTGGTGTCCCTTCGGTGTCCCGTCGGTGTCCCGATGATGACGTGGATGATTCTGATGATGATGATGATGATGATGATGATGATGATGGTGATGATGATGATGATGATGATGATGGTAATGATGATGATGATGTTGATGATGTTGATGATGATGATGATGATGATGATCATGATCATGATGATGATGTTGGTGTCGTTGATGATGATGATGATGATGATGATGATGATGACGTCGATTGTGACATCGATTGTGATATCGATAGTGAGACCCGATGTTGGATCGATTGTGCGATGCTGTTGGTAATGATGGCCATGATGGTGATGATGATTGTGATGATGATGACGACGTTGATGATGATGATGATGATGTTGATGATGATGATGATGACGATGATGGTGATGTTAATGGTGATGTCGATGATGATGATGATGACGACGTCGATAGTGATATTGATTGTGAGATCGGTAGTGAGACCGAATGAGACAGCGAATGAGGTCTTCTCTCAGGTTCTCCTCCACCACGCACCCCTCGGTTCTGGACCTCTCCTTTTCCCTCCTCCTCCTCCCCATATCAGCTTCCTCATCCTTCGCTGCCGTTAGCTGCCGTTGCGCAGGTTGGGCAGGTTCCCGGGGGAAGGGTGACGTAAACAACTCGACACCAACGCCCCCAAGAGCGAGCGGCAACGCAACTACCTCCACTGGCATTGTCACAACAACATTCACCACTGTTGCCCATTGCTGGCCCCCCCCCAACCTCCTTATCACCCGCAGGGTGGTCGTATAGGTAATACTAAAACATAGTATTAAGTCATGCTAATAAGAGAAAAAAGCTAAGCATAATCAGACTAGTATCAAGAAAACACGGACATTAATAATACGAAGAAGAAGAAGACTTCGAATACGATTCAGAATAACTGTATCATTACCACTAAGAAGAACAATTTTAATCATAGCAATAAGAAGAATATTAAGAGGAGGAGGAGGAAGAGGAGAACGAGGAGGAGGAGGAAAGGAGGAGGAGGAGGAACAGGAGGGGAGGAGGAGGAGGAGGGGGTGTAGGAGGATAAGGAGGGCGATGAGAAGGAGGAGGAACATGGCCTGGTCGGATGCAGACTTCGTCGCGCTGTGAGGAAGTCACGACGACGGTCAGGTTTTCGTGTTGGTCCCCTATGGTTCTCAAGCAACATTACTCAGGATGAAGAGCCCGTGCCAGGGAAGGGGTCCAGACCGCCAGTGGAGCGACGCTGTGGACAAACACCACGACGTCGGGTATCAGGTGAGGGACAGGGCGGCTGGTAAGCTTTGCTCCCGCCCTGGGTCCTGACCCGCGGAGGCACCCGGACGTCCCTGGCGTTCCCTGCAGTAGACGCGTATGGAAAAATCGGCCAGGCGCCCCACGGAAACGTCTTATGGTCGGACCGAGGTATAAGATCGAGGTCAGTTCGGGGAGGGTGCCCTAGTGTTCTTCGTGTTTGTTGGATGTTCTTGTGCATCCTGGGGGGGGTCGCTTTGCATGTTCTGTTTGTTTTTGCCGACGGAGGGTCTCATGTTCTCGAGGGATGTTCTTCTGGCCCGGGTCCGACTGTATCCCCCGCTGGCCCCAGAGAGAACCGAGGGGGAGGAGGAGTAGGAGGAGAAGGAGGAGGAGGAGGAGGAGGAGGAAGGGGGGGGGGGGAGGAGGAAGGAGGAGGAGGAGGAGGAGGAGGCGGAGGCGGAGGCGGAGGTGGAGGCGGAGGCGGAGGCGGAGGCGGAGGCGGAGGACGAGGAGGAGGAGGAGGAGGAGGAGGAGGAGGAAGAATAATAATTATATTATTAATAATAAGAAGAGGCACTACTGTAATACAAATAAAAGAAGACGACGAATAATAGCACTAATAATAATGATAGTAAGACAACAGCAGTACTACGAATACTACCCATATTACTAATACGAATAAGACGGCGAATATTACCAATACTACTAATACTAGAACTAATACTATTAACAATACTAACAATACTATGTACAATAGTAATAACACGGTTAATAACACTAGTAAGACTAGTAATACTAATAAGAATTCTATTATTGTATTTTAGCATTAGTTTTATTAGTCCTACTATTATTATTAGTATTATTATTTACCAAGAATATTACTAATACTAATACTAACACTATTAATACTACTAATATTATTATTATTAATAGTAATAATGATACTACTACTAATAGCACTGTTAACCATCATACTACTAACCCTGAGAAGGCACTTCGGACTACTAATACGAAGACAAGACGAATCCTACTACTACTACTACTACTACTACTAATACTACTAACTATCATATCAATATCAATAATACGACTAATAATAATATTAATGAAAGTGGTGGTAATACTAATAATAATAATACTGATACTCATAATAATATTATTAATACTAATAAAAAGAATACTAATACTAATACTATTAATAATAACAATACTAATAATACTAATAACACTAATAATAATACTAATACTAATAATACTAATAATACTAATAACACTATTCACACTACTACTGCTAATAATACTACTACTATCAATAATAATAATAATACTAATAATACTAATAATAATACTAATAATAATAATATTATTTTTAATAATAATAATACTATTAATACTAATAATAATAATACTACTAATAATAATAGTATTAATACTAAAAATCATAATACTAATACTAATACCAATAATAATACTAATCATACTACTAATAATAATAATAATAATCATAATAATGCTACTGATAAAACTATTACGAATAATAAGGCTATTATTCAGCAGACTAAGAGGAGGGGGAGTTGGAGGGAGAGGGGAGGGGAGGGAGGGGGAGGGGGGAGAGGAGAGGAGGAAGGAGGCGGAGGAGAGGGAGTAGGAGGAGGAGGAAAGGAGGACAAGGAGGAGGAGAGGAGAGGAGGATGAGGAGGAGGAGGAGGAGGTAGGAGGAAGAGGAGGGAGAGGAGGGGGAGGATGGGGGATATGTAGAGGAAAGGAGGGCTTGGAGAGAGGAGGAGGAGAGGAGGAGAAGGAGGAGGAGGAGGGAGCGTGGAGAGGAGGAGGAGAATAGGAGAGGAGGAGGACGAGGAGGACGAGGACGAGGACGAGGAGGAGCAGGACGGGAGGAAAAGGAGGAAGAGGAGAGGAGGAGGAGGCGAGGAGGAGGAGGAGGAGGCGGAGGATGAGGAGAGTGAGGAGGAGAGAGGAGTGGAGGAGGGGAATGATGAGGAGAGGAGAAGAGGAGGAGAGAGGAGGAGGAGGAGAGGAAGGAGGAACAGAGGAGGAAAAGGAGGAGGAGGAGGAGGAGACGGAGGAGAAAATGAGCTAGGAGGAGGAAAGGAGGAAGGAGGAGGAGCGGAGGAGGAGGAGGAAGAAGAGGAGGAAGGAGGAGGAGGAGGAGGAGGAGGAGGAGGAGGAGGGGAAGGCCGGAGGAGGAGGAGGAGGAGGAGGAGGAGAGGAGGAGAGGAGAGGAGGAGGAGGAGGAGGAGGAGGAAAGGAGGAGGAGGAGGAGGGGAGGATGGGAGGAGAACGAGGGAAGGAGGAGGAGGAGGAGGAGAGGAGTGGAAAGGAAGAGGAATAGGAGAGGGAGGATGCGGAGGGGGTGGTAGGAAGGTGAAGAGGGGATGAGAAGGAGGAGGAACAGGGCCTGGTTGAATGCAGACTTCGTCGCGGAGGGTCTCATGTTCTCGAGGGATGTTCTTCTGGCCTAGGCCCGATTGTATCTCCGCTGGCCCCAGGGAGAACCGAGGATGAGGAGGAGGAGGGAGGAGGATGAGGAGAGGAGGAGAAGGAGGGAGGAGGAGGAGGAGGAGGAGGAGGAAGGGAGGAGGAGGAGGAGGAGGAGGAGGAGAGGAGAGAGGAGGAAGAGGGGGGGAGGAGGGGGAGAGGAGGGGGAGGAGGAGGAGGAGGAGGAGGAGGAGGAGGAGGAAGAGGAGGAGGAGGCTCAGGAGGAGTAGCTGGCCCCAGTGGCCAACCGAAACTCTGGGGCACCGCAGGCCCTTAAAGAGGATCGACGACGACCGTGCTCCAATCTCTCTTACAATGGAGGCCCATGCCAAGAATCAAGCTGCTCGCGTCCTCCTCCTCCTTTTCCTCCTCCTCTTCCTCCTCCTCGTCCTCCTACTCGTCCTCCTCCTCGTCCTCCTCCTCGTCCTCCTCCCCCCCTTCTCCCCCTTCTCCTCTCGCCCTCCTCCTCCTCCTCCTCCCCCTCCTCCTCCTCCTCCTCCTCCTCCTCCTCCTCCTCCTCCTCCCTCCTTCCTCCTCCTCCTCCTCCTCCTCCTCCTCCTCCTCCTCCTCCTCCTCCTCCTCCTCCTCCTCCTCCACATGGCCCTCAAACGCACGATGGGGGCCCAATACAGTGGAGCCCCATGCCAAGAAACACCCTGCTTGCCTTCAGGGTGCCCAGGGTTTCTTGGGTCTCGATGAATACCCCATGGGAAGCGTGACGCTCACACACCAAACATCGATGGGCGTCCTGGGGTCTCAGTGTTGGGTTTCTTGTGAACTGGCCTCCACTGTATGGCTACATGTCACAGGCCACCGCATTTACCGGATCGCGTGATCGAGGAGGCTCGCTCCATGATTCCACGGTGGTCCTGCCGCCTCTGTCATTTGCAGGGGGTCCGCTCCTTGCTCCCTGCTCTTCCGGGCAGCAAATCCTTACCGTATGTGCCTGGTGTTGATGTCCCAGGTGGAGGGTTTCTCCGAAGGGCTTAGGCGACCCCTCCTCCTCCTCCTCCTCCTCCTCCTCCTCCTCCTCCTCCTCCTCCTCCTCCTCCTCCTCCTCCTCCTCCTCCTCCTCCCCCTCCTCGCCCTCCCATCCTCGGGTCGCCTACGACCCCAGGGGAAACCGTCCAGTCTCCGGAGGCCTCTCGAGGCCGGACGGGGGCCAGGAGCGACCGACAACCGCCGAGCCTCGACTTCGAGGGCGAGGGCAACCCTTGGCACGGGGGTCCCGCGCAGCCTGCGGGGCCCGCCGTGGGGCGTCCTCTTCTTCCTCCTCGCCGTGGCCCGCGTCGCCATGCTCCTCCTCGCCCTCCCCTCTGTCGCGCGGTTCCAGTCATGCCGTTTCCCTCACGCGTCCCCGGGCAAGTGGCAGAGGCCCCCAGCCGAGAGGATGATGAGTTGTGCGCGTCCGGGTGGCAGAGATCGCCTCTCTCTTTAGGACCCCCCTTAGGGGAGATTGCACTCTGGTGGGTGCGCGTGCCGAGAGTCGGTGCCGAGTGTCGGCGCCGAGTGTCGGTGCCGAGTGTTTTTGCCGAGTGTCGATGCCGAGTGTCGATGCCGAGTGTCGGTGGCGAGTGCCGGTGCCGATCGTCGTTGACGCGCCGAGTGTCGGCGGCGATCGTCGTTGACGCGGGGGGTCTCGAAAGAGCTGCACCCCAGACACACAAATGACGAGCGTCCTCTGGTGTTGCCACCCGGCTCCGGCGATGGCGGCTCATCAGAGTAAACTTTGTTCTTTGATGCGTGGCCGCGGGCGGTGGTCGGACGGGGCTGGGACGAGGATAAACCCGTCCCAGAGCGTTCCGGAACGATTTCAGAGCGTTCCGGAACGCCCTGAGAAGGCCGCGGCGCCCGCGACATCCTGCGGATTTCAGAGATTGGCGCTGGAACCCCTCCATGGCATTTTGGGCGCCGCCCCTGGTGCGCTCCGCGCGCGAAGGAGGGGGGACGACGACGACGACGACGACGACGACGACGACGACGACGACGACGACGACGACGACGACGACGACGACGACGACGACGACGACGACGACGACGACGACGACGACGACGACGGCGGCGGCGGCGGCGACGACGACGACGACGACGACGACGGCGGCGGCGGCGGGATTCTCGATTCATCCTCACACGATTTTGTCATCGTCCTGGCTTCGTCTTGGGTGGTCGTCCCGCCGCTTCGGCCGTGCGCCTTCGGTGACACCCTGTTAGGAGGAACATCCAGGAGGCCCCGCGCGGCGCGTAAGAGTTGTATGATCTAGTCCACACGTCAGCTCCGTAAGCTACGGGTCGACGCTCGCGCGGCGATGCTCTGGCGTCAGTCCGACGTAAATCCGTTGCAATTTCGCCGCAATCCGACGCGAACCCCGCGTAAGTCCGACGTGGATTCGACGTACATCGGGTCTTAAGTTGCCGCGCGAGGCCTCCAGGATTTCCTCGTAAGCCTTGCGCTGCCGTCCTGCTGGGACTATGCCCCTGTCCTTCAGGCGTTTGTTTTTTGTTCGACGAGCCGCTGCACCTCCCCCTCGGCTGCAGCAGTCTTTCGGCCAGCATGCACTATGGTCTCTTGAGGAGCTGGGCGTGGATCTCAAAACAACAACTCCTCCTTGTCCTCCTGCTGCATGGCGCACCACCGGTCGCACGTTGTTGAGTAGGACTCTCGCGAATTGGTTACCTCGATGTGATTCGACATCGGCGCGATGTCGCGCCTCCTCCTCCTCCTCCTCCTCGCCTTCGCCCTTTTGTGTTCCACACCCCGTAATCTATATATATATATATATATATACATATATAATGTTTTCCGATATTGCGTGCCTTGATGCTGTATGGCTCAGCTTTCGTGCTCACTGTGTGCAGTGCCCGTACTGTTGATGCATTAGTGCGTGTCGAGCAGCATGTATCATCCGATTGTACAGGTGGTGGTTCTGGAGCCTCCCCCTAGGTGGCCAGTTCACTCTTTGCCGTAGCCCTCGTCGTCCTCCTTCGTCCCCTCCCTCGCCCCCTCTCTCGCCCCCACCCTCGCTTTCCTTCGTCCTCCCTCGCCACCCCTCCTCGCCCCCTAGCCCATCTTGGCTTACGTTCGCATCGCAGGCTCCGCCGCTGCGCACCGATGCCAGGGGCGATGGACGGGCGGCGCGGTGCCGTGGAGTCCACCCGGGGGGCGCTCCTGGTCGCGCACGCCGCCTGCGGATTGGCCGCGGGTCCCGTGATGGAGTGCGGCTGCTTCGGGTAGCCGAAGGGCTGCTGCGCGCAGCCGTCGCAGCGCTCAATGCTCCGGTGGCGGCGGCCGCCCCGGCGCCTGCAGGCGGCCGGGCGGCGCCTCGGCGCCGACGGCGGCCTCGCGGGCGCGGCGGCGCGGGCCGCGCGGCGGCCCCTTTCGGAGCTCCTGATGCTGCCGGTGACGGTGGAGCGCAGCTGCGCATGGCGGAGGTGGATGGCAGCGGCATGGCAGTCGATGACGAGGTCACGTCGATCGACGACGCCTGGGCAGATGATCTGCCGCTGCGCCTGTCGGGCCCTGGTGGCAAAGGCAAGGGCAAGGACAAGGGCCCGCCCACCTCACTGGCCGTCGGCTCGCGTGCTCGGTTCTCCCGCGGCCCCTGGCTGGGCCTCGACGTGGTCATCGAGTCGATCGACGGGAACACTGCCGTGGTCCTCCTCCTGGACGAGGACGATGGAGGGCCGTCTGGTCCTTCCCTGCCTTGCGCGGTCCGCTTGCTCGAGCCGCTGGAGCAGCTGGCGGGAGGTGGTGGCCGTGGGGGGTTAGCAGGGGGGCCCGCCGCGTAGCGTGCAGGCCCGCCGCCCCTCCCCACTTCCCATCACATGGAGTTCGCCGTGGGCGCGCTCCTCTTCGTGTTCTTCTGAGGTCTGCTAGTGATTCACCTGCAGACTTGCGGCCCGCTCGCTCGCCCCCTCCTCGCCCCCTCCCTCGTTCCCCTCTCTCGCCTCCTCCCTCGCCCTTCCTCGTCCTCCCCCGGCCCCCCTTCTCGCCCCCTCCCTCGCCCTCGGCACTTTCCCTCGTCCTCCTCCCTCGCCCTCTTCGCCGTCCCTCGCCCTCCTCGCCGCCCCCCTCCCGCGCCGCCCCCCCGCGCGAGCGAGAGGCCGCGCTCGGGCTCAGAGCCGACGCCCCCGCGTTCACGCCCCAGGGCCGCGCCGGCGGGGCCCTCGGCCCGTCCGCGCGGCGGGAGCAGAGCGAGCCGGCGGGCGCGCGGGGAAGGGAGGGGGGGAGCCTTGAGATGGGGGTCAGTGCAAACGGGGGTCAGCCAGGGCACCGATCCTGCAGGATCCTGCGAAGACCCCCTCTGGCTGACCCGGGTTAGCGAGCCGCTCGTGGCCGCGAGGCGGCCGCGCATATTGGCTGACCCGGGTTTGCGAAGATTTGCGTTACAGTTTGTTTGTCCTGCATTGCAGTTTTTGGTTTCCTGCTGACCTGGGTCTGGATGGACCCGGGTCAGAAGATCCCCGAGGGGGGGAGGGGGAGGAGGGTCTGCAGAGATCCGATGCTGCCAAAAGATTGGAGCGGCGGGGTTCTAACCGTTTTCGGGCTCCGGGGGCCCTCGCCGGGCCTCGCGAGGCGGCAAGAATCGACTTGGGGCGAATAGCTGGCCCCGGGGAAACGGTCCGGACCTCTGGGACCCACGCGCGCATCGAACAATTTGGCGCGGCAGGATGTCTGGGAGGGGGCGGGGGAGGGGGAGGGGGAGGAGGAGGAGGAGGAGGAGGAGGAGGAGGAGGAGGAGGAGATCGAAAGGGAGCTTCTCACTCCTCGCGCAGCCCTTCGCCGAGCGCGCGTGCAAGTCGCCCGCGGGCGAAGGCCAGCTCGCCCGCGCCCAGCCTCTCGGTGCTGGCCAGCTGGAATCACCGCGGTTGCGCTTGCCGGCTGGCTGAAGGGCTCAGCGGAGGCAGACCGGGGGAGCGGCAGTGGTCGTTCTCGTCTCTGGTGGTGAGCTCGTCCAGGCCGTCGACCTCACGGCGCCGGTTCGCGGCCCTGCGGCTCGATTGCGGCCGCGGCCCGCAGCGACAGCCGTGGCGAGCGGCTCAACGGCGGCGCCGGGCTGCTTGCTGAGGTGGCTTTCCCAGTTGACCAGCCTCGAACGTATCCCTATCCCTAAGATTGACACGCCCAAAAGCGATGACAATCTTAGGGATTCGCCCTCAAAAGATAAGAGAATCCCCAAGATTGGCATCGTGATGAGGAGGTGCCCAGCATAGGGATAGGGATATGTTCCAGGCTGGTAACCAGTGCCTTCCTCAGCTGACTCCGAGCCAGCGTGGCGCACGAAAAAATATAACGGCCCCCGCGCGTCTCGAGGCTCGTTGTACCTGTCCCATGTCCGTGGTTTGGAAACCTGCTGCCCGCAGCTGCCTTGAGGCTGACTGCGCAGCGGGAGGCACAATCAGGGAATGAACGCGCCACACCTGTTATCGAGCTAGGTCGCCTAGCATATTCTTACTGCGGGGTATGTGACATCTCCTGGGCACGCGTCTCACCATGCTCACATGAGTGCGTTTACATTGTGGTTATGCTTTGCGGTTGCGTTTGACATGTAAGACATGTTTTGTCGTCGAAAGCTTGGCTAGCTAAGCGCCACGCCTGATTGGCGAAACTTGTCACAGCCAAGTCGAGTATGGTGAATGACGTTTGCTCAACAGAGGATTGTCATATCGAGGTCAACCGAACATCGGCCTGACCGGCTGCGGACGAACAGACCCAGTCCAGTTCTGATCCGTCGTTGCTCCCCTGCAAGCTTGTGCTCACTACCAGTAAGTCGAATAGCTTCGGACGAGAATAGCGACTTCCAGGCGGGAGCATTCATCCAGTCGAACTCCACGGGTTCGCCAGGTGTAGCACTTCCCACGTGCCTCGTGCGACGCAACGCAATGCGTCTCGTAGAGCCGTACCTTTTTGTCAAACCGCAGGCGCAGCAGTCCTGCTGTCAATCCACCACAACACGCCCCAAATCTGATGGTCCAATAATTCTCTGATCCATTGAGCGTTATTTAATGTATGTGCTTCAGTTTGTATCTTCACGCCCTCCGCCATTGACTCCGCTGAACACCGAGTGTGCGTCCACGCAGGCCTCCAAGGAGATGGGAAGTTTTTCGCAGCCCTCGACGCAATCGACCATGTCTCGCAATTGGTTCGTCGACCTTTCACGTCTTTGTAATTTTGTAAGAAGTCTGGCCAACAGTAACAGGTAGTCGCCACTGTCCGATAGCTGGCATAGCTCGGCTCCAAGTGGACCTCACCACATGAGCCTGTTTTTCGACGGTAATGGGTTGTTGCATCGTCCGCCGGGGCCCGATCCGACTTCCATTACCATGTGCGCCGCCCTTCGCCGTCGAGGCTCTTGTCGTGTGGCTCCCGCCGAGAAGCATCGTCACCTACAGCCACCAACTTAACGGGCAGCTTAAGCTGCTGGACCAACAGTGGCAGTTGATGTTCCTTCCTATACTTCAACAGTCTGTTCCTCCGGCGGATGTGTCCAACTCTCGGATCTTTCCGTGCCGCTGCAGGGCAGCCACATACATTCACACGTCGATCCGAGTCATTATGCACCACTGTTTTGGCGCCCAAGAGTGAAGGTACTATGCTAGAGGTGCTGGAGGTGGGACGTCATCGTCCGTCTTACCCATGATCGAGCTCTCGTCATTACAAGGTTATTGACACACTCGATCTGGTCCACTTCTAAGCTGGCGTCGTCCAGCCATCGATGCCGCAGACCAGTGTACGAAGTCGTGCTCGTGCATCGCCAGCTTACCGAAGACTTCCTCCAGCGCTTGATCAGGATGCTGGTGACCTTGTCGTTGCCAGCGCACTTCAGGTCGTCAAAATGTTTCGAAACCACTCGCATCAGAGCAGCCTTCGCGTGAAGTACCCAAAAGTGCGGGTCAGTATGAATAGGCTTTAAGCCACATGATGGGGGGACCTGGTCTCTCCGAAATTCAAACAGACGCGATGCACCCTTCAGGTCGAAACCACCTTTCTCCGTGTGAAGGACCTCCGATACAGCAGCGAATCTTTCGAAGTCTTCCACATCTTCCAGTAAATCCGCCGATCTTTTCGGAAGTTCAAGACGTATGTATCTGATCGGCTCGTTGAGCAGTTTGGACACCTTCAAAAGTCAAGGCCTGCAGGAAGGCCGAGCACATACATACACATATGTATATAGATATTTGCTTAGTACACGCAATACACATCCATACATGCATATATATACATACATGTACATATATATATAATTACGTATACATATACATTAATACACATCTTGGTATATACACATTCATACATATACACGTGCATATACATGTACACATACATGCGCACATGCACGTATTCAGTTTCATTTACATATTCATAGTTGTACACATACACACATGTACATATATGTATACACATACAGACACACACTATACAAGTACATTTCCATATACATATTTACTACCATGCGCAGAGTCAAAAGCATACTCATATACATGTACACATACATTCACATACACGTATACATATTCCGCACACGCAGATGCCATGCGTGTGCGGAAAACATTTGTTCAGAGATGATATCTCGTGTTGTTGATCAGGTGCAGGACCTTAGCTGATGTAACGCTTCAATGGATGATATAATGACTGCGTATACATATACATTATACTTACACATACATATGCCTATACATATACATGTACATATACATAACCTAGGCATGCGCATATACATATTCATATGCATGTGCATACATGTGCACCTCTGTCTATATGCACACCCACGTATACAATTACAGATACATGCGCATGTACATCTACAGTTGCATTCACATATGCATACGTACATTCAGGCAGACAGACAGGTAGACAGACAGACATACATACAGAGATGCACACATGCATACATACATGTACGTATATGTGTATAGACATATGTATACAATGGGGAGGAGTTCGTGGCCTGGAGTTCATTAGTTCGGTACCCAGCCGTTTTGAACCCGTCGGGGGGCGTCAGGACGCGTTCAAGGAGGGGACGGGGGGCGACGAGAGGGCCCGAGAGACGTCCAAGAGGGCGCCAGAACGCTCCAAGAGAGCCCAAGACCGCCGCAAAAGAGCGTTTCAATATTGGTCCAGCGTGGCTCCAAGACAGCCCAGTAGGGATCCCCATCAGTTCGACCTTCCAGCCTAGCTAGAACTTGAGCGCGCTTCGCGCGTTTTTTTTTTTTTTTTTTTTTTTTTTTTTTTTTTTTTTTTTTTTTTTTTTTTTTTTTTTTTTTTTTTTTTTTTTTTTTTTTTAAAATATATATTTATATATATATATATAATATATCTATATACACGTACTATATGAGTACATGTGTGTATACATACATACATACATACTTACATACATACATACATACATACATACATACATACACAGTCACATACAGAAATGTATATATGTATGCATATGTATATGTAGCATGTGGGCCATCGCGGTGAACCCTTTCATCCACCACATGAAGTGCTACACGGACAGGACCCCCCTCTCTGCTCTTGGGGTGTGCGCTGATGACGTGGGCTGTGCGCTCCAAGCCCGCAGGCTTCCCCCCGGCCTTCGGAGGGCGTTCGAGGCGGCGCGCACGCTGGCGGGACTGCAGCTAAAATTCCACAAGTGCATCCTGATACCGTTGGGCGCCGAGTTTTCGGACGCCGCCGTGTGCGAGCTGCGCGCCCGGCTCCTGGAGCACCTCATTGCGTGGTCGGGCATGTCCATCTTGGGCAAGGCCGAGTACCTCGGGTTCGTCATTGGCCTTGCCGCGCGGGAGGCGGATGTCTGGAGGAAGGCGGCGGCGAAGTGGTTCGCGCGGGTGATAGACCTCGCCTCCTGTGGGGCGCCCCCGTCCTTCGCCGCGCGCCTGTACAACCAGCGCGTCCTGCCCGTGGTGGGCTACCTGCAGCAGCTGGTGGCTACACCCGCGTCTTCGCGTGCCAAGGAAGCGCGGGCTTTCGCGAAGCAGGCGTTGGCCTGCCGCGACGTCCTGTCGGTGGGTTCCTGGGCGCCTGGCCTGCGGCTTCGATCCATGGTGGCGACTGGCACGGCTCGTCGATGCGAGCTGCTCATGTCGCCGTCGCCAACTGGAAGCAGCTGCGCGGATGGCTGGCGGAGCAGGTCTCGGAGCACGGCGCGCTCCAGGCCATCGGTGAGTAGAACCTGTCGCCGGCGCTTTGGTGCCCCAAGTCGTTCGTGCTGGGCCTGGCCGAGGCCGAGGCGGGATTCGCGAATGAGACGTCGCTCGTGCGCCCCGCGGCCTCCGCGCAGCAGGACCTCCGCTGTGCCGAGGCGGAGAGCGGGGACGCGCGAGTGCGCGTGCAGAAAGTGTTGTCCGCCTCCCTCAATGCCCCCTTCTTCCTTGATGTCCTCCACATCCTAGCGCGGCGTCACACATTCTGGGGGCTCGAGGTCGTTCGCGACTCGTGGCCTCCGCTTCGAGCTGCCCTTTCGAAGCTCGCCCCGTCGTGGCAACGTGCTGTGCCTAAGACGATCTCGGGAGCCTGGCTTACTTCCGCGTTGCTCCACGCCCATGATGGGGTCCAGCCGTGTAAGTTCAGATGTCGCGAGTGGCC
This sequence comes from Prorocentrum cordatum, assembly GCA_963575745.1. Classification (NCBI taxonomy): domain Eukaryota; class Dinophyceae; order Prorocentrales; family Prorocentraceae; genus Prorocentrum; species Prorocentrum cordatum. The sequence goes on from CAUYUJ010015419.1 coordinate 204,694, forward strand.
TCTCATCCCCGCTCGCGACGCCTTTTCCGTTACCTGCAATGCGAGGTCCTGTGGAATCTAGCGTGCCCGCGAGGGGTCCAGGTGCCGTCTTGTCTGTCCTCGAGGATCGGTCTCAGTGGATCCCCCACTGCCGTAGATCGAGGCGACTGTTATGGCTTATCATGTGTACAACGCCGTTCATGCTATTCCGCAGCCCCCCAATGTGGATGGGTGGGCCGATCAACTTACAGGGAGTCGGAGGGTGGCGTTTGCCCTTGTTGAGCTACTAGGGCGCCCGAGTAGGTTCCAGTGGGCCCCCGTATGGACCCTTCCGGCTACGATCGGCCAACATATGTATGTGTACATGTATATGTATATACATTTGTATATACATTTGTATATGCATATGTATATGTATGCGTATATGTCTATGCTTATATATATATATATATGTATATGTATAGATATAGGTATAGGCATAGGTATGTGTATATGTATACGTATATGAATATGTAATTGTATATGTATATGCATATGCAAGTGTATCGGTATTTGTATATGTAAATGCACTTGTATGTGTACATGTATATGTTTGTGTATATGCATGTGTATGTGTGTACGGTGTGTGTACACACACATATATATATACTTATATAGGCGCTGCGTAAATTCCATCACTTCTGGGTCGCAAGGGTGTTCACTACACACTGTCCCCACCTGGTGTTTGTAGCAGCGAACGTCTTGACGCTGTCCTTGTGTCGGTCTTTGAAGCCATGGGCCGCTAATCTGCACCTGATGATATTCGTCCAGATGCCGTCCGCAGCTTGCGTCCATTTTCGTGTATCGACCCATTTGGTGTCGATGAGGTTGTCGACCTGTCGCTGGGGCCTCCGCGACGTTGCCATGAATCTGGGCCACTGCTTCAGATCCTGTAGCTTCGCGGCGCGAGCGGCTCTCTTATGCTGTATTTGTTTTTCCGCTATGAGCAGTTTGCCGTCGCGTTCGATGAGCGCCTTCGCCGAGCCGTCCTGGTGGAAGTGCAACGCTTCCACATCATCTTGATGACCTGTGTCGCCACCCACTCGCGGCTCACTCAGCATCCGCCACGCCTTCGCCGCGAAACCGATCTAGACCACCATCTCCCAGCTGCAGAGAGGCAGCGTCTTCCTCTCGCGGCTTGTCGCAATTCTTTTCGCTCGTCATCCATGTTTCCAGCACGTCGCAGTTCTGGATAACTCCGGTCCTTCCAGTCGCCGAGGCATCCAGCTCTTCAATCAGGCAGGCTGCCAGATCGACATAGTTTTCTCATCCACTTCCGCCAGGATGCATTCTTTCATATATTTATATATATATATATATGTTCATGTACATGTTTGCCCCCCCCACATGATCATACATTTTTTCGGATGTGTATATATACTTTCCCCTCCCTCATCTGCTTCCCGCTCGCCGTCTTTCCATGCCATCCTCTTATGCTCCTTCAGCGGGGCAGTGCAACCTCGGGCTGAGGGCGGCGGGGTAGCGCAAGGTTTCTTACTGGGAATCTTTTGGAAAGCGCCACAAGGGGATTCTATTTGAGTGGAAACCGCCACAGAAAAGATTTTATCGAAATGCTTTACAACAGGAGTGTTTTGGAAAACGCCACACACGGATTCTATGGGAAAGCCTCACAACAGGAATCTTTTGGAAAGCGCCGCAAAGGGATTCTATTGGATTGGAAAGCGCCACGCATGGGATTTCATGGGGAAGCCTCACACCAGGGATCCTTTGGAAAACGCAACTAAAAAGGATTTTATTGGAAAACCGCACAAGAGGAGTCCGTGGGAACAAAAACACCACAAATGGATTCCATCGTATTGCCTCACAGCCGTTTTTTTGTGGAAAACATTGCGACGGGCCTTTTTTATTGGAAGGCCTCACAACCGGAACCCTTTGGAAATCACCACAAAGGGATTCTATTGGATTGGAACGCGCCACAAAGGGATTCGATTGGAAAGCCTCACAACATGAATCCTTTTTGGAAAACACCACACGGGGATTGTACTTGAAAGCCTCGCAACATGAATCCTTCGGAAGGCGCCGGCAAACATATCCTTTGGATTGGACAGCGCCACAAATGGGATTCTTTTGGAAAGCCTCACTACAGGAAGTTTCTGGAAAGCGCCACAAACGTTGGAAATCCGCACAACAGGACTCCTCTGGAAAGCACACCCAAACGATTCGATTGGAAAGCCTCACAGCATACATCCTTGGGAAAGCACCACGAAGGGATTCGATTGGATTGGAAGGCGCCACGAACGGATTTTTATTGGAAAGCCTCACAACAGGAATCTTTTGGAAAGCGCCACGAAAGGGTTCGATTGGAAAGCCTCACAACATGAATTCTTTGGAAAGCACAACGAAAAAATTATTCACTGCGTGTGGATCCCCAGATGTGCATCTCCTTGCTGGCGCTCCCTTGGTGGTGGGACTCGGTGAGGACGAATCTGGATTTAAGTGTGACTGAGCTGCCTCTCTCTCTCTCTCTCTGCTCTCTCTGTCTCTCTCTGTCTCTCTGCCCTCTCTCTGTCTCTGCCTCTCTTTCCCTGCCTCTCTCTCTCTCTGCCTCTCTCTCTGCCTCTCTCTCTCTGCCTCTCTCTCTCTCTGCCTCTCTCTCTGTGCCTCTCTCTCTCTGCCTCTATCTCTGCCTCTCTCTCTCTCTCTCTCCTCTCTCTCTTCTCTCTATTCTCTCTCTGCTCTCTCCTCTCTCTCTCACTCTCCCTCTCTCTCTCTCTCGCTCTCTCTCTTCTCTTCTCTCTCTCTTCTCTCTCTCTCTCTCTCTCTCTCTCTCTCTCTCTCTCTCTTCTCCTCTCTCTCTCTCTCTCTCTCTCTCTCTCTCTCTCTCTTTCGCTCTCTCGCTCTCTCTTGCTCTCTCTCGCTCTCTGTCGCTCTCTCTCGCTCTCTCTCTCTCTCTCGCTCTCACTCGCTCTCTCTCGCTCTCTCTCGCTCTCCCTCGCTCTCTCCCGCTCTCTCTCTCTCTCTCTCTCTGCTCTCTCTCTCTCTCTCGTCTCTCGCTCTCTCTCTCTATCTCTCTCTTCTCTTCTCTTCGCTCTCTCTCTCTCTCTCTCTCTCTCTTCTCTCTCTCTCTCTCCCCCCCCCTCTCTCTCCACTTCTCTCTCTCTCTCTCTCTCCTCTCTCTCTCTCTTCTATCTCTATCTCTCTCTCTCTCTCTCTCTCTCTCTCTCTCTCTCTCTCTTCTCTCTTCTCTCTTCTCTCTTCTCTCTCTCTCTCTTCTCTCTTCTCTCTTTCTCTCGCCTGTCTCCTCTCTCAACTCCCTCTCTCTCTCTCTCTCCGCTCTCTCTCTCTCTCTCTCTCCTCTCCCTCTCTCTCGCTTCCTCTCTCTCTCTCTCTCTTCCCTCTCTCTCTCTCTCTCTCTCTCTCTGGCGACTAGGAGGCCCGGGTCGACTCCTCTTTGGGAAGCCAAAATGCTGCCCCTGGCAGCGTTTGGTGACTATGAAGCCCCTGGTGGTCCCACCCCCCCGGGCTCTGTGGCTTCCCAAATGATGCCCCTGGCAGCGTTTTGTGACCATGAGGCTCTCAAGAGATACATGTTGGGGACGCCAAACGGCAATTCTAGCTGAGGCGTCCCACCAAAATCGGCGCGAACGGGCTCGTGAGATCAGCCAGGGTGGCTCCCCCTTGGGGCTCCCAAATGATGCCCCTGGCAGCGTTTTGTGACCATGAGGCTCTCAAGAGATACATGTTGGGGAGGCCAAACGGCAATTCTAGCTGAGGCGTCCCACCAAAATCGGCGCGAACGGGCTCGTGAGATCAGCCAGGGTGGCTCCCCCTTGGGGCTCCCAAATGATGCCCCTGGCAGCGTTTTGTGACCATGAGGCTCTCAAGAGATACATGTTGGGGGCGCCAAACGGCAATTCTAGCTGAGACGTCCCACCAAAATCGGCGCGAACGGGCTCGTGAGATCAGCCAGGGTGGCTCCCCCTTGGGGCTCCCAAATGATGCCCCTGGCAGCGTTTTGTGACCATGAGGCTCTCAAGAGAGACATGTTGGGGAGGCCAAACGGCAATTTTAGCTGAGACGTCCCACCAAAATCGGCGCGAACGGGCTCGTGAGATCAGCCAGGGTGGCTCCCCCTTGGGGCTCCCAAATGATGCCCCTGGCAGCGTTTTGTGATCATGAGAGAGTGTGAGTGTGAGTGAATGTGACTGTGAGTGAGTCTGAGTGAGAGCGAGTCTCATCTTATCTTATCGAGTCCTATCTTATATTACCTTTATTACCCTCTATCTTATCTTATCTTGAAATCTCTTATCTTGTCTTAGCTTATCTTATATCAACTCATCTTATCGCATCATATCTTGTCTTATCTTATTACTCCATAGGCTGTCTTATCTTATATATTATCCTACCTTGTCATATATCTTATCTTACCTTATCATATCTTGTGCTATCTTATCTTATCTTGTAGTATCTTATCTTGTCTTGTCTTATCTGGTGATTATCTTTGGGAGGAGGGAGGCGCGAGCGGGAGGAAGGAGGAGCAGTGGGAGGCGTCAGAGTAATAACAAGAACCCCAATCCTTAGGATATGGGGAACAAGGTACTACTATATTGCTTCACAACCGGAATCCTGTTGGAAAGCATGGCAGAGGGTTTCTATCGAAACCTCACACTAGGCATCCGCTGGGAATCGCCACGTAGGGATGCTATTGAAAGGGAAAGCGCCACACAGGGATGCTATTGGAATGCCTCACACGAGGAATCATCGGGAAAACACCACAACGGGATTTTCTTGGAAAGCCTCACACCCAGAATGATTGCCGCGCAGCAGGAATTCTTTGGAAAGCACAACCAAAGGATTCGATGGGAAAGCCTCACAACATGCATCCTTTGGAAAAATTCACAAACAAATTGTAGTGGATTGGAAAGCGCCACGAAGGGATTTTATTGGAAATCCTCACACCCGGATTTTTTTTGGAAAGCTCCACAAAAGCAGTTTAATGGAAAGCCGTGCAACATGAATCCTTGGGAAAAAAGCAACACTACGGACGTCCATTGGATTGCATCACAACAGGAATCTTTTGGAAAGCATCGCAACGGGTTTCTATTGGAAGGCCTCACAACACGAACCCCTTTGGAAAGCACAGCAAAAAGGGATTATAATGGATAAGGCAGCGCCACAAAGGGATTCCATGGGAAACCCTCACAACAGGAATCCGTTGGAACGCACCTCACACGGATTCCACGGGAAAGTTTCGCAGCAGGAATCTTTTAGAAAGCGCAGCAGGAGGATTTGATTGGATTGGAAAGCGACACAACGGGATTCTATTGGAACGACTCACAACAATAATCCCGTGGAAACCACCACACCGGGATTTTATTGGATTGGGAAGCGCCACAGAGGGATCCGATCGGAACGCCTCACACCAGGAATGATTGCCTCACAACAGAATCCCGTGGAACGCACCACACAAGGATCCGATTGGAAAGCATCACAATAGGAACCCATTGGAAAGCGCCACGCTGGGATTCTATTGGATTGGACAGCGCCACAAAAAGGATTGTATTGGAACGCCTCACACCAGGAAGCCCTTGGAAAGCGCAACTAAAGGGTTCTGTTGGAAAACCGCACAACAGGAATCCGTGGGAAAAACACCACACAAGGATTCCATTGGACTGCTTCACAACAGCCGCCAATGGAAAACATCGCAAAAGGGTTTCTATTGGACGGCCTCACAACAGGAACCCTTTGGAAAACACCACAACGGGATTCTATTGGGTTGGAAAGCGCCACCAAAGGATTACATTGTAAAGCCTCACAACAGGAATCCCTTGGAAAGCACACCGCGCAGAGATTCCATCAAAAAGCCTCGCAACAGGAATCCTTCGGAAGGCACCGCTGAGGGATCCTATTGGATTGGGCAGCGCCAGGAAGGGATTCTCTGGGAAACCCTCACAACAGGACTCTTTTGGAAAGCGCCACAAAAAGGGATCCTCTGGGAAAGCCTCACAACAGGAATCCTCTGGAAAGCACCACAACGGGATTCTGTTGGAAAATGCCACAAAGACTTCCTGGGCATTTAAAAACCAACAAAAACACAAGGACACACCCAACAACCAACAAAAGCAAACCAACACACACGTTGCAGCACTTTCTCTGTAACGGCGGCGGGGGCGGGGTACGTCTTGATGTTTTGTTTGTTTTGTTTGTTGGTTGTTCCTTTTTTCAGCCCTGGGCCTTTGGTTTCCTTGGTTGTTTTGGCCGTTCCTTTTCTTTGAATGCTTAACCTCTTCTTCCTCCAACCCTCCTCCTTCTCCTCCTGTCTACTCCTCGTGGCGGGACGTCCTTTGTGTGCTGGAGGAATAGATTTGTTTTCGTATGGGTTCCTTCAGAGAGCAGCCCCTTGTGCAAGGCTTTTCACACCGAGATTTTTTTGTAATGCTGCCACGCTCCTGCAGGAGGAGGAGGGGGGGGGGGAGGAGAAGGGGATGCTAGAGAGAGGTAGAGAACGTAGAGTAGTGGAGGAGGATGATGAGGAGGAGATATGGGACGCATTGAAGAATATGTATGGTCATGTGTGTGTGGGGGGCTACCATATATGTGTGTATATCTATCACATATTATTTGTGTGTATCGTTCGTTTCGCGCGCGCGGAATAGACAAGACAAGCTTAAACCACAATGGTTCGTACTTGATTTTACAGCATGTAGTACACGGTGAACCATCACATTTCATGACCTCCCTCGCCAAGCTCCAGAAGCCCCCCAGTGCGTATAACTCGTGGTCCGCTTTGGGCTCCTTGCTGGGTCCCAAAGGGGCCCTACAGGGTCCCTCTAGGGCCCTTCTCTTCACCTCCCATGTAGGCTACACCCCGTGACCACCCGCCCGACATGCACCTCCTCCACCTCCGCTTCCGCCTCCTCGGGCCTCGCCCCGTCTCCAATCTTGACGAGGCCTTAGGCGCAGGATTGGCCGCACCCTGTCTTGTTCATTGTTTTAATTACGTGTGTATATAAACCTTTTCGGACAAAGTGTAGCCTTTCGTTGTTAACACACACGCATATATACATTTACACACATACATGCATATATATATATATATATATATATATATATATATATATATTCATACGCACCTCTCCGAGGGAGTAGAGCTCAGAGGCAATTAATGCGCACGCGTTCGCGATGTTTCTGGGCGTTTCGCTCGGGACATCCTCGAAATTCTGAAAATCGGTGGCACCCCTCACGCAGATCGTGACGTCAGGGTCCAAAAACACATTGGAATTTCAACATTTTAACAGACAACCTTCACAAACACATGGTCATTTCAATAATTGTGACCCCGATTCTCAGGGAATAGCGGTTTCGCTTGAAAAATCCTTCCAAAATCGAGCCCCAGACCCCGCCTCGGAGCCTCCTGGGGGCCTCCTGGAACCTCCTGGGGCCTCCTGGGGCTTTCTGAACCTTCTGGCACCCCAGACCCCGCCTCGGAGCCTCCTGGGGGTCTCCTGAAACCTCCTGGGGCCTCCTGGGGCCTCCTGCGGCCTCCTGGAGCCTCTTGGGGCCTCCTGAAGCCTCCTGGGGTCTCCTGGGGCCTCCTGAGGCCGCCTGGGGCTTCCTGGGGCCTCCTGGGGCTTCAGAACTACATGCACACAGAGACACAAATCACGCCCAACACATCACACGCTAGACAAACATAACACACACACAACACCTACAACACACAAAAAGCACGCACCACACAAAGCATACATCACACACACACACACACACGCACAACACTCACAATCCTGGGGCCTCCTGGAGCCTCTTCTGGTATCCAAGTCGGGCCTCCTGAGGCTTCAGGGGGGGTCCTGGTACACACATCGCAAGGTGTGGCAACCCCACTTGCGCTCGAGTGCGACTTCGATGTTGCATTTCACTCCTGCTTCAAACGCCCCTTCAGTTTTTTGTATGAGCCTGGGCACACACGTGCCTCGCCGACGGCTGCCCCTTAGGCATCCGGCGATGTTCTCGCCGCCAGGCCTCTCCTCCGGAAAGGCGAGGCCCGGCCACCCGAGGCACTCGAGGCGCCTGCTCCTGCAGGATGTCCATCGCGCGTCGGGCTCCACGGCGAGGAGCCGCATACAATGCGTGGACCTCCACGCTACCTTTGAGTCAAGCATGCCCCTCGACAGGGGGAATAGTCAAAGAGAGTAAAAAAAAATATGGGGGCGATCTTTTGACTATTTGGGGCACTTTTGACTCTTTTATTGTAGTGGCCTCCGGCCAGTGCCGCCGATCCGGGGCGCTCCTGATGCTATTGTTGAACAATGGACGATGACGACGACAACGGACGACCAACGGTCGACGAGCGGGATAATTATGACGACGACCGACGAAGGAGTTAATGACGACGAACCGACGACGACGACGACGACGACGACGACGACGACGACGACGACGACGACGACGACGACGACGGTGACGACGACGACGACGACGACGACTGACGGCGAACGGCTGCCGACGGCCGACGACCGACGACTGGTGACGGCGACGGGTGGAAGGTTCTTCGTTCATCGCTTTCGCTTCCGAGCAATACCAAGTCAGGCCGTGCACCTCTGGCCTGGCAGCACGCGAGTGAGCGCCTCCTGGGGCCTCTTGGTTCTTGGGGCTTCTTGGGGGCCTTTGGGGCCTCTTTGGGGCCTCTCGGAGTCCTCTTGGGGGCCTCTTGGGGACCTCTTGTGGTCCTCTGGGGGCCCCTTGGGGGCGCCTCGGGGGCATCTTGGGGGCTCTTGGGGTCATCTTGGGGTGGAGGACTAGAAGGGTCCGTTCGGGTTCACCCTCTCGAGGCCATCTTGGGGGCCTCTCGGGGTCGTCTTGGAGGGCCTCCAGGGCTATATTGGGGCCCTCTTGGACCGTCTTGGCTCCTCTTGGGGGCCTCTTGGGCTATCTTGGGGCGATTTTGGGAGTCTCTTGGGCCGTCTTCGGCGCTTCTAAGACGGAAAAGGCAATAATGTTAAAATGCTTCCAAACCTATTAGCAACTTTCTTATTGTACCCTCTTGGGGCCCTCTTGGGGGTCCTCTTGGGATCTCTTGGAGGCCTCTTGGGCCGTCTTCAGGCCATCTTGGGCGTCCATGAGCGCTCTTGGGCCGTTTCGGGCGCCTCCTGGACCGTCTTGGTGGCCTCCTGGGCCCCTTTTGGCCCGTCTTGGGGCGGTTTGGGGTTCTGGGGGGGAGGGGGGAAGAAAGCGTGGACCCGATGAACCCCCCCCCCTCCCCCCCCAACCCCGGCAGAGCCACCCTGGCCCCCCCCAGCAGAGTTGAAGCTCAAGTTGTAGCTTTCTTAAACTCACACGCTGGACCGGTTTTGACTATTTGGGGCACTTTTGAATTTTTTATTTGTCTTCCAAAATCCGCCTGTAGGAGACATGCCTGACCTAACGCTATCTCTCCAAACACGTGTTGAAGACTAATATGCTCGGAAGCGATACCCTCACCATGACACATCGCGTCTATACCTGAGTCTGAGTCTCCCCTGTCTTGTCGACTAGGGGCCCATTAACATAGCTTGCACAGCTCGAAGTTGTGTATTCCAGGTAGCGTCGGCGTTCTGCGTCCCACTCGTGCTGCCACGACTCCATCGATATGCAAGCCACAGGATGCCACTTGGAATATGGCTGCCACTACGTTGGGATACCGCTGTGATGTCCTCGTAAGAGATCACCCCTTGCAGGTGCTCGCCTATCCAGAATGATCGTGACCCTCGTCGATGTTGTGAACAAACTCAATGTGCACCTGAGCTGGGTCCGAGCCAGTCGCTACGAAGACCAACGCGAGAGCGAACACAATCGCCCTCCAGATATCCGTGGACTTCACCGTCAGACCCCACCCTTGCCATTGCACCGTCAGGGTGCCAGATTCGGGCGTCGCCACTGATACCATCTTGGCGGGCCCCTTCCAATTGGGCACGTCCTTCGGTGCGTTACCAGGCTTGTAGTAATCTACCAGTTCACCAACCTCCAAGTTAAGATCCTCAATGGATGGTGCCGTCCTTGCCTTCGCTGCTCTCTCCATCCTGGCCTGGGCGGTCGCCTCGATGATCGACGTCGTCGCGATCTCTCGGAGCCGCTGTGTACTACGAAATGCAGCCAATCCATCGTCGTCGTCGTACTCCTGGACGCCGCTGAGATCGAAGTCTCGCAGCATCAGCGGCACCCTTCCGTACAAGGCTTCGTACGGCGTGCCTTCACCGACAGTCAAGAAGGCGTTCTTGCAGTACGCCGCCTCGGCCAACCGCCGAGCGAAGCCTTCCCCCTCCGCCCTGCCCCTTCCGCGTCGTGGTCCCTTCCTCCCCCTCCTCCTCCTCCTCCGCCTCCTCCTCCTCCAGCCGCCGAGCGAAGGACGCCTTACCTCCCTCTCCACGGCCTGCGCGTGCTGGCCTGGCGCCTTCGGGTACCTCGCAGTGCACATCTGGCCGAGCGCGACTCCCGCCTCCTCGAGCGCCATCGCGCCATCGCCGTCGATTTTGAGGACGGCCATAGTCAGAGGAGGGAAAGGTACCCATACCTCTACCCTCGCCTCGTTTTGCCCTCTTTGGGCCTCCTGGGCGGCCCTCGTCGCCACCGCTGGATTCGCATCGAAATCCTGGTCAGAGCGCACCTCTGGAGGGTCCTTTTGGTCTCCCGACATAGGGCCGAAGTGCTGAATCCAGCACGTCCCGATGAAATCAATCAGGGTCTCCAAGGTCTTATCGGCCAACTCCTCGGCCACAGTCCAGCGGATGCAGCCGTCGCAGAGGTGTCCGATTATCCGCTGCTCGTAGTGCAGCAGGTCCATCTGTACCTCATCGTTGAACACCAAGCTTATCTTCATGGTGGTGGAGGCATAGGCGGCCGAGGCATACCCGACAGGTGTCCACGGTGTCGTCTACCATCTGGATCACCGCAAACGGCACGCCTGCGGCTCGCAGCATCCGCTTCATGGCCTTCTCGTTCGCTTGGAACCACCAGAGGCGGAGCCATCAGAGCACGCGTCGAGACACGGCCTCGCTGTTGTGGACGAGGGCTCGCCTGGCTGCCTCCAGGGGCCTGGCTCGTCCAGTCAGCCTCCACGTCCTGCTCCGCCAGCGGAGGCTGTGGTGGCGCAGCCCGCCGAGTCTCCGCCAGCCCGATCCGAGGCGTCGGGCACGTCGTCGGCATCTGCCGCGCCATCGGGCTGCAGAACTCCAGCGCCGGCTGCCACATCCTGCGCTGCTGCCCGTGTTCGTCGTCGAGCTCCCGCTGGCTCGGGCCCGACCTCCTGACCGGCCACCAACGCGAGTCCTGGCTCGGTCTCGGGCTTGCCATCCCCTCGCACTGTCTGCACCGCCACGTCCGCACGCGTCCTCTATCCTGGAATGCTTGAGTCGACTAGCCGTACAAGTGACCTTTCGCCAGAGTGACCTATGGTGCGGACCCGATGGGGTCCCCCGATCGCAGCGCGCGAAGCGGTAGCAGCGGCTTGCGCGCCCGGGTTTGGCCACCCCGCGTCCCCCGTGGAGTCGCGCACCAAGGGTCACACGGCCACTCTTACGTGTAGCCGACTGACGTGGACGCCGTTGCACGCACGGCACCGCCGTGCACGCTCCTGGGCTAGCCTCGACCCCGCCGGTCGCACTGCCGAGGAGTCGACCGCGGCGGCTGGCGGCGGGGCCGCGGCGGCCGGAGGTGACGTCGCTCCTTCGTTGGGGGTCACCGTGGGCGCCCCGCCAGCGGGGGGTCCTCGTCCTCCCTGGCATCGCTCGGACGCGTGCATATTTCTCGGCGAAGACCATCGAGGAATATCCTGGATCATCGAGCGACAAGAAAAGACACGCACTAGGCCGAACAAAAACACCGGGAATGGACGTCCGAGCGACGGCGAGCTTCTTGGCCCCTGGCTCAAGATCGCGCGGCCAGCCGTCCGGCCCATGATAACCGCTCGTGCTCCTCCATGGGAGCGGCAGCAGCAGCCCCAGGAGAAGCCGATCACTGACCGGAGCGGCCCTCTGGCTCGTCATCGCTCGCGGCAGTTGCCATGTGCAGTTTCGTGACCTCGCTGGCTGCCTTCGACAAGAGTGATGGGCGGTGCCGTTCGCAATCGCCACCGTGAAGCCCCAGCGCGAAAGACGAGCTCGGTCTGTCTCTACGGGAACGAACAATGACATAAACAAAAAAACTCGGGAGTCCGCGCGGCTTTCTCGGATCGGCGCTGGACCCCCTAGAGGCGCCTCCGGCGCCGCCCATGGCGCGCTCCGCGCGCCAGGAAGGGAGGTCCAGCGCCGATCCGAGAAATCTCCGCGGACCTCCGAGTTGTTATGTTTATGTCGTTCTTCGTTCACATACGGTGGGGACGTTCGTTAAGGAAAGTGCCCGGGGGGCTTGAGACCCTAGGGGATTCCTTATCTGATGAGGTCGGCGATGATGTTCATGGCCAAGCCTCAATTGGTGCTCCACCAGCTTCCAGATCCTGGATTCCTTATCCAATGGTTCCTTATCCAATGCTCTCTCCCTCCGTAGCCATTTTGGCTCAAGTCCGTAGCCTTTTCTGGCACAAGGGCTTGAAGTCACCTGGCGTGGGGGAGGCGCGCCCCCGCCCGCGATCCTGCGGCCAGGTGCTGGCTGCAGACATACTTGTGTGAGCTCCTGTCGGAGCAGCTCCCGTGAGGAGCACCGTACCCTGCAACGACGGCCAGGATTCTCCTCCTGGTACTCGCCCCATGGCTCCTGCTCCTGCGGCCGTGCGACCTCCGTGGTGGAAGCTGCCGACCAAGTCCGTGTCCCCACCCTGGGGGGTACAACAGAAGCAGCAGTGGCAGGCCTGGCGCGACATCGGCTCTGACGACGACCTCGAGGGCTGGCACCAGGTGGGGCAAGCGGGACGAGGGCCGTTGTGCAGCAAGTGCGGCTGCAAGAAGAACACCAAGGGCAGCAAGTTCTGCAAAGCCTGCGGCCACAAGCTCTCGGACATCAGCCCAGCCGTCGCTGCTGAACCCGCTGGGGTCTGGAGCGAGCAGCGAGGGCAGCATGGGGATGCCGACGGCAAGGACGGCAAAGGCGGCAAAAAGGGCAAGAAAGGCAAGGACTCGGGCAAAGGTGACGGCGGCAAAGGTGGAAAAGGGGGCCGTGGTGATGGAGCCGCAGGCGGAGATCCAGCCAAGCTTCCTCGGGCACCTGGTGCTCAGTTCCTGGTGGCCCAGGAGGGACCCTCGGTGGAGCTCGAGTTCCACGAGCTGGAGCAGCTTGTGGCCACGTTGGAGAAGCTGGGTGACACGGTCAGCTTCGCGAAGCACAGGCGCACCCTTCAAGAGCGGCGACGGCTCCAGCAGGAGGCGCTCTACGTGCCGCCATTGTCGCAGAGAGTCACTCAGGCCCACAAGCAGGTGCAGGACGTCGCGCAGAAGCTGGAGAAGGCGGTTTTGCACTTCGAGCGGCTCGAGGAGGGCCTCGAGAGCCAGCGGCGGTGGGTCCAATCTCTTTGCGACGACATGGAGTCGAAGAAGGCTGAGCACCGCAAGCTGGTGGTGGAGCTCAATCGTCAGGTGGTCGACATCAGCCAGGATTCAACTCCGGCAGTGGCCCCCATCAGTGTGGCTGGCATCTTGGACGGCTCCATCGAGGAGATTCCTCTCTCGCGTGCTGGCCTTGGGTTCGACGACGAGGAATGCGAGATGGATGCAAATGACAAGAAGGAGCTGGCAGATCGCAGCGCCCGCCTCAAGAGCGAGCTGTCCAACGCGGTCAAGCAAATGTTCGGGCAGGCGGCAGAGAAGGCCAAACTGTTCAAGGAGGAGCAGGAAGCCATGGCTCTTCGGCTGGCTGGTAAGAGGCGGCGACAGGGCTCAGGCCCTGAAGACCCTGGCCCAGCAGGGGCGGCCGCTGCAGGATCAGCTCCGAGAGGCAAGGACGGCGAGGCAGCGGACGCCGACGCGACGACGCCGTCGCCTCCCTCCGCAGCCACGCAGTCGCCCAAGGAGGAGGAGTCATCCAGAGACAATTTCGAGCAGATGGCGGCCAGGATCTGTCGCCCGCCGCCCCCTCAGGCGGACTCTGCCTGAGGGGGCAGACCCAGTTTACGTGGTGGCTGAGAGTGATCGGCAGACGTCCTTGGCCGAGACAGCTGAATCTCTTCGACCAGCTGACCGTTTCTGGAGCAACAAGTCCGTGGACCTCGACTGGCCTCAGGTCGGGGGGTTTTGGGTCCCTGCCCTGGCTCGCCCAGACGAGGGTACATCGTTGATCGGAAGGCAGTGCTGCAAGCAGCTGCACGACGTGCCCGAGGCAGTCCTGCCTGAGCCCTTGGGGCAGAGGCCCGAGGCTATGGGGCTTCCACCTGATGCTGCAGATCCTGCTCGGCAGCAGGCCATCCAGGACTTCGCTGACATGAGGGCTGACCTCAGGGACTGGGCTGCCGCCTGGTTTGACTCTCACGCGGAGCTGGAGACAGACAGCGGGCACTGGAGGCGCTGGTGCAAGGCTTTCCTGGGCGCGATGCTCGCAGACGGCGGGAACGAGCCGCTCGGGCGCCTGCTGAGGAGCTGGTTCCCAGGCTGGGACTTGGACAACATCCTGGACGAGCTGTGTCTCAGCGGCTGGAGGCAGTCAGAGCCCCGCCGCATCGCCTTTCTGGTCAGGCTCAATAGTGCCCAGCCTCTGGATCGGTGGCGACTCGAGCACGCGCACTGGAGGCAACTGGCGCAGATCAGGGCCATGTTTCGTCGACTCCTTGGCGACAGAGCTCCTGGAGACCCAGTGCCGCCTCAGAGGCCTGGTGGGGGAATGGAGTCTGACCCTTTTCGTCGGCCTGACCCAGCTGACGACCAGGCGATGGACTACGTCGACAACCTGACGGCGAAGCTGGTCATGCTGTCGCACGCGCCCTCGCAGCAGCTTCCTGGCGGCAGGGGCTCGCCCAGCCAAGCCAACCTGTACGTGGAGCAAGCCAGCCTTGGTTCGCCCTGGTCAGCGAAGGGAGCCACTTCGGTTTCGCGGACTGTTGAGTTAGAACGCATCCCTGATGGCGTTAGATCGCAGGGCGTTAGAACGCACGGCGTGGTGGCACGGGGGGGTGCGAGCCTTTTGGACACCGCCCTTGGCTTCATAGGGGGTCGTGGTGGGCGACCACCCCGTGCCACCAGTCTGCCCCAGTCGCCACCAGCTGGACAAACACGTAAGAGCAGTGCAAGACCTGGTCCCGAGTGCTCCTCGAGCTCGGGCCAGGCTCAGTCGCCACCCGCTGGATCAAGACCCTCGCCTGTCGAGAGGGTCGTTGGTGTTGCAGACAGCCCAAGCTGGAAATCAAGAAGCCAACTCAACACCATAGTCACGGTGGACACCCTGGGCCTCCTGTCGGTCCCCGAGCCGCAGAACACCAAGGGGGGCGTCCTGTCACAGCGGGAGGGGCCGCCTACGCTCTGCTTGGCCAAGCTGGTGGCGCCGCCTGTGGCTAGTCCAGCGTCCTTCATTTCGCTGAATGGCACGACCTGGAAGGAGGCGCAGACGGAGCTAGAGCGCCTCTCGGACTCTGGCGTGAAGGACGGCGTCTGCCTTATCCAGGAGACGCGCTTCACGGGGAAGGAGAAGGAGAGCGAGGCCATTGGATGGGGCACTCGCAACGGCCTCAGCGCTTCATTCAGCCCATGCAGGAGAACGGGAAGCTCGGCCCAGTCGGTGTCATCTGGGGTTGGCTTTCTTGTGGCGGCGCACCGAGGATCAGCACCTGTGCACCATGACTGGGGTCCTTTCAGCTCGCGGCTCCTCGCTCGCAGGGTGGTATTCGGGGACTTGATGGTGATCGTGGCCAGCGCCTACCTGGAGCACTCCGCCAAGATGACGGGCTCTAACGTGGAGCTTCTGAGCGAGCTGCAAGTCTTCCTCAACTCTCAGTGCGAGCCTTTTGTAGTGGCAGCTGACTGGGACATGGAGCCACAGCTTTTGGAGAGCTCCTGGTGGCCACGTTCTGTGGGCGGGGCTGTTGTGGCGCCCAAGCTTCCTACCTGCTCAGTGACCTCGGGGAACGATCGAGTATATGACTACTTCGTGATATCGGCCTCCCTTGCGGCTCTGGGCCCAACGGCAGAAGTGCTTCGGCCAACGTCTACGCACTCCCATGCTCCAGTGCGGCTTTCCTTCAGCAAGCTGGGGACCCAAGCCGAGGTCTGGGTCTTGCGAGGCCCCAAGCGTTTCGACCTGTCGACGCACATCTCGGAGGAGGACCAGCTGAAGGCGGTGGAAGACGCCCAGGACATAGTCTGGCAGGCGGCCCTGCCCTCTCCAGGCGTGGGGCCTGACGAGGCAGTGCGCGAGTTCTTCGACAAGGCGGAGATCCACCTGATTGGCATGTTGGGTCTCAGTGACGGCCCCAAGTACCGTGGCAGAGCGGACGGGCTCAAGCGGGTAGAGATCAGCCTCAAGGACCTCCAGCGTACGGAGACGTCCAGAAAGGTAAGCCCTTTGACGAGGCTGTGGCTCTCACTCGGCAGGCTGGTCAAGCAACTCAGGGCAGCAGCTTCGGTCTCAGAGCCAGCCAAAGGCCACACGCTATACATGAAGCACCTGGGGCAGGCGATCTTCTCCCTGGCAGTTCAGTTCGACGGCTTGGGCAACCCGCTGTTCAACGGCACCAAGATGGATACGATAGTTCACGAGGTCAGGAGCGGCTCCTTTGACGGGCTGCAGGTGATTAAGGCCATCGCCAGGGTCACTGACAAGCACGTCAAGGGCGATGCGTCTGCAGCTAGGACCCGCTGGAAGGAGTTCGTGGACGAGTCGCTGGCGGGAGGAGGCCGTGGAGCTCATGCTATTAGCAAGAAGGTCCACGGCGAGGCGAAGCCGATCTTGGCGGACGGCAGCGGCGACTCGCCTCCTGTGCCACTGGTGGGACAAGCGGCATTGGATCAGATGCTAGTGGAATGGAAGACCCTGTGGAGCTGTGGGGACGGCCAGCAGACTAGGCCTGCTGACTGGCTCACCACGTCGGACTTGCCCCCGATCACGGCCGAGCAGGTGGTAGCGTCGGCGAAGACGTTCGCGAAGAAGACGGCGCTCGGATGGGATGGCTTCCACCACAGGCTGCTGAAGATGCTAGGATGGCCGTTTGCGTAGCGCATGGCGGACGTGCTGACGCAATGGGAAAGGCACCCGCAGCCGACGGCGATGTTCACCACGCTCATCGTCTTCTTGGGCAAGCCTGGGGGAGGACATCGCCCCATCGGCCTGATGTGCTTTTGGCTCAGAGTTTGGGGCAGGATCCGCAGGCAGTATTGTTTACAATGGGAGCGCGACCACCGCCTTCCTGAGATTTGGGGCAGCAGCTCTGACACCTGCTGCGGTAGAGCAGCGTACTTGCACAACTTGTACCTAGGCCTCGCTCGGAAGGTCGGCTTCGACGGTGTCTCGGTGTACTTTGGCATAAACAAGTTCTACGAGCGGATCGACCACGGGCTGCTTCTGAAGGCGGCCGAGCTGAATGGATTCTGCACAGGCTTGGTACGTGCGCTCTGTGTGGCATACTCGGGACCGAGGAGAGCTACGGCAGACAGCGCCGTCAGCGAGGAGATACATGCGAGGGGCACGGTCATAGCTGGCTGCTCGTGTGCAACAGCGATGGCCAGGCTCATGCTGAGGGACCTTCTTGTCAAGAGCCGAGCCAAGCTCCCCGTCGGGAGGATCGTCAACGTGATTGACGACATCTCGGGCAATGGAATCGGATCCAGAGGCGTGCTAGTCAGTCAGGTGAACAGCTTTGTCCAGGGCGTCGTGGCGATGCTGAGGGACAAGCGGCTCCCGATCAACTGGGGCAAGACGAAAGTGCTGGCTTCCTCAGTGGACATCCAGCGCGAGCTGATGAAGCAGGAGGGGTGGCCGCTGGGCAGGGCCGCCTTTGCTCAAGGACACCGAGATCTCGGTGGTGACGCGACGGCTGGTGGTCACCGTATGGTGGCGACGCAGGTCAAGCGGGAGCTGGATGCACTCCGTGAGGCAGCGAGACTGACACGCATCTTTGGACCTGGGCTGCGGCAAGCTCGGGTGTTGCGAGCTGGGCCGACGGCCAAGGCGCTCTGGGGCTCGGCCATCGCTGGAGTCCCACCTGGGCGCATGAGGGCGCTGAGGGTGACAGCTGCGAAGAGCGCTGGACGCCTGCCGCCTGGAGCGGCCCTCAGCTTTGCCCTGCAGTGTGCGCCCCGCGGCTGGCGGCAGGACCCGCTGGTGGTTGCAGCGGGAATGGCAGTTCAGGCATTCGTCAACGTGGTGTGGTCTGGACAGGCCACTGCATCAGCCATCCAAGCGTGCATCCATGAGAGCCAGCAGGTGCTAAGCAAGCAGCGGCCTTGGAGCTCGGTCCGTCAGCCGATAGCGGCGCTCACGCTCACTCTGCAGAGGATAGGCTGGCGGCTCTCCGTCGACGGCACCAAGCTGCTGGACGAAGACAAGGGGGAGTTCGAGGTGCTGCATTTCTCGCCCGCGTTCCTGGCGGAGCGGGCCAGAGAGGCCACGAGGAAAGCGGCTGCGCTGGAGGAGGCTCGAGCTCGTCCTGGATCGCTCTGGCCATGGAAGCCGCCGCCACAGTGGAGACCAGTCAACGAGCTGCTCGGCAAGAAGGAGGCGGAGACCTGGACTGGGCACCACAAAGGCTGCCTGCGCTGGCTCGTCTCGCTCTCGCACTGGCCCCAGGACCGTCTTGCGAGGCACTCCTCGGGCATCGACCCGATCTGCAAGCTATGCCAGGCTGCACGAGGCACGATGTTCCACAGGCACCACGTCTGCCCAGCTTGGGAACCTTGGCGGCGTGACAGGCTGCCGTCCGACCTGAAGCGTGCTGCTTGGTTGGTCCACGAGATGGGCCCGCCGTGCGATGAGCTGCTCTGCCAGGGCCTGTTCGTGGACCCCTCCCTGCTGTTGCATCGTCCGCACTGGCAGCCTCAATGGGAGCGGCTCTCGCATGGTCGGCATGAAGCAGTTGTGGCCGAAGACGGTGCCATGGTCTTCACCGACGGCTCCTGTATCCTCGGTGACTTTCCGCGCCTGCGCAGCGCTGGCTGGTCGGTCGTCGTGATGTCCAAGGAAGGGGTGATCCTAGCAGAGGCGTGGGGGGCGGTTCCCCCCAGTCTATGCCCATCGCAGACGGCACGTGCTGGAGAAGACTACGCAGCGGTGGTGGCGCTCACGGAGGTCATTGGCAACTACCAGCTGCTGGTCGACTGCAAGGGCACAGTGGACTCAGCGCTCAACCTTGGCAGAGCTCGTGGCCCAACTTCGACCTACGCCCATCTTTGGGCCAGAGTTGGGGATGCCGCGGAAGGGGTTGAAGTCAAGCACATCCCTGCACATCGGTCAGAAGCAGCTGTGGCCAGAGGGGAGCTATCGGCTATCGAGCTCTTCGGCAACCGCCTATCAGACAAGCGAGCGAATGAGGGGGCCGCCCTCCACGCTCTTCCAGCCGACGATGTCCAGCTCTTGGAGGGCTGCGTAGCCAGGGCTCGCGACGCAGCTCGCTTCGCCGCAGAGATCGAGGTCTTCATCACGGATTCTGGGATGCGAGACTGCTGGCCGACGGAAGCCCTGGATAACGTCAACCTCCAGCCGTACCTCTACCCGTGGAACCTGTCGTGCGAGGACGAGGGCCACGACTTGTTGGACGCCTCCACGGCGCAGCGTGGCAGGGGATCGGCAGTTGTGTCAGCGGCAGCCTTCGCCGCGGCGGCAGCGACCAGCGCAGCGGCCACAGGTGCTGCTGCAGGCGCCGCGGGCGGCGCAGCGGGGCCGATCCGCAAGCGCCCAGCGGCTGCGCAGAGGGCCGACTCCGCCCCTGCCGCCCTCATCGCTGCGGGGACAGGCGAGGAGGGCACTTCTCGCGCTGAGGCAGCGAGCGAGGTGTTTGCCAGAGAGGTTCGGCGCAGGGCGGAGGCCAGGTCGTCCGCAGAGTCCTCTCAGCGCACCCAGCTGGAGGAGCAGCGCCCGTCCCCTGCCCCCACGGCTGGACCAGAGCCATGGGTAGTGCACGGCCACAACACAATGCAGACCAACGTGGTGAGCAAGCCGAGCGAGGCCATCCTGGTGTGCACGCGCTGCTTCATGTACTGCCACCAGCCGCGGTACGCGCACAGGGGCCTGGCCAAGCCGCGTGTCGGAGGCGATCACAGATCAAGCCAAGGGTCGCGTGCTCAGGCCAGGGCGGACTTCGGCAGGTTGCGATTGCCAGGCAAGGAGAAGCCGCCGATAGTGATGCTCAAGTCGCCGACGATGGAGGAGATGCAGCGCTGGCGGAGGTCGCTCAAGATAGACGACTTCGACGGGCCCATCCCCCAGGTGGACGAGTTCCTGGCGGCGGCGCGTGCTGGCGGCCCTGGCGGCTCGCCAATGCCTGCGGCTGCGCAGCCCGCAGCGGGTCGAGCTGCTGGCGCGGCTGGGCCTGCGGGCGGAGCGGCGGCGGCTTCGGCGAGCGCCTCGGCTGCCGCGGGCGCGGCGGCGGAGCAGCCCGCGGTGCGCGAGGGCGTGCAGGAGCTCTTCGTGCCCGTCCTGGAGGGCGTCCTCCGCGCGCACGGCTTCGCGTCGGCGGACGACGCCCGCGCCCGAGGGCGCGTGGCAGCCCAGGCGCGCGGGGAGCGGGACCGCGCGCGGGAGCGCGGCGCGGCGGCCCCGCGAGCGGCGAGGAGGCGGGGCCAGCGCTGGTGAGCGCCCCCCTCCTCGGCCGCCGAGGGGCCCTCAGCAGTCCCGCGCCGTTTGCGCGGGCGTGCGGCAGTGCCCGAGAATTTGTGGCATGACCACGCGGGTGCTCGCGCCCGCTCGAAGAGTAAAAAAAATGCTCTCTCCCTCTCTTTCTGTCTCTCTTTCCCTCTCTCTCTCTCTATTTCTCTTACTGTCGCTCTGCATTCCAGTTGCTTTACGCATATGTCTGCAACACAACTGCCCTCAACGTAGTCTGTGGGCCCTGGGTCGTCTCGTGCTCGTGAGAGTGGTCGCCATGCAGCCCGGCCACGTGCCGCAGCTAAAGTGCCGTGCGAGAGGCCCAGAGAGCTCCGTGCCCTTCTGCACGGGAGCGCCACGCGAGCTCTCTGGGCCTGCCGTGCCTCGGGTCCACCAGGAGGAGGAGCAGGAGGAGGAGGAGGAGGAGGAGGAGGAGGAGGCGGAGGAGGAGGAGGAGGATGAGGAGGAGGAGGAGGAGGAGGCGGAGGGGGAGGGAGGAGGCGGAGGAGGAGGGGGAGGAGGGAGGGAGGAGGAGGAGGAGGAGGAGGAGGAGGAGGAGGAGGAAGGAGGGGGAGGAGGGAGGAAGAGGAGGAGGAGGAGGGAGGAGGAGGAGGAGGGGAGAGAAGGGGGAGGAGGAAGAGGAGATTTTGCAATGCGCGGCAGCCAGGCGCACACCCAAATCGCGAGAGCAAAAAGGCCGGGCGACAGGCTGGCAGACAAAAATTGCGGGCTAAACACCCGCCGAGGGCCACTCGCGGACCCCAGGCCTGGGAGGGAGGCCCTTGCGCAGCCGCAGCAGGGCAGTGAGCTGCGCCTTGGTCAGCGCGAAAGGTCCGTGCCTCGCCGCCTCGCACTCCTCCAGAAGTCGCGAGGGCCTGGAGTCAGCGTAGCGCCCGCATATGCTGCAGAAAGTGATGGCGCCTTTGCGCCACAAACAGTGAGAGGCATGCGGCACATGTCCAGCAATGCCCGTGCCAGGAGGCAAGCGAGAGGGGGGATCAGGCATCCCCAGAGACCGAAAAAGCTGCTCGTCGATGGGCGGCAGCCCCGCGTACGAGCGCGGCAGCCTGACGCAGACCCGAAGCGCGGGAGCTGCGTCCGCCTCTGGCTCGACCGCGGGCTCGAGAGGCTCCACACCGTCCCCCCCCCCGTCCTCGACCGCCCCGTCCCCCTCCCACAGATGGCCTCGCTGCTGCAGCTCCACGCGGCAGGGAGGCGGGCTTGGCGGCGGCCGCAGGGCCGAGCAAGAGGAACGCAGCAGGTGGAGGGCGCGGCTCTGAGAGCGCCTGACCGATCGGCCACAGCTCTTGCAGCACCAGCCGAAAGCTTTCGGCGCAAAGGCATGCTGGGAACGAGCCGCAAAGCCCGAAAGCAGCTCCTCCCTCCTCTGAGCCCTAGAAACCTTGGGTTTGGTAACCTCACGGCCAGGGCTCTTGGGGACGGAGGCGGCGGCAGCACAGAGAGTGGCATTGCGGAGCAGGATGGCCTCGGCCTGCTCCACCAGGTCCAAAGCGCGACGGGCAACGTCTGGATCCAGCTGAGCCTCCTCAGACCGCTCCTCGGCGAGCCCGTCGGCCACCGCATTGAGAAAAATGGCCTCGGGCAGCACAGAGTGGCCGAGACGCGCAAACTTAGCGGGGTCCTCAGCAAGATGCGAGGGCACGTGCAGGAGGGAGAAGCGGCCCTCGCGGGCGTCAAGCAGCGAGAAAAGATCGTGCCAAAGGTCCGCGTGCTCGAGCTTGTAGCAGTGGCGGCGTCCGCGCGCTATCGCATTCACGTGATTCACGTGGTCGGAATACAGCTTGAAATCGGCAGCAGGGTGGACGGCCCTGACGCACTCCACAATGGCCAGGAGCTCAGCGCGGGGCACCGTTTGCACAGGGCCGTCCACCAAGCCCGTGCAGCCAGAATCCCAGTCCAGACCTTGGCCGTCGTCAAGGCGAGCAAAGCTCCACGCCACACGGCGTAGCAGGGGCTGAGACGACCAGGCTCCACCTGCACCGTCGGTAGCGTAGATCCCCCCTGGCAGCGCCCCGACGCC
Organism: Prorocentrum cordatum; assembly: GCA_963575745.1. NCBI lineage: Eukaryota > Dinophyceae > Prorocentrales > Prorocentraceae > Prorocentrum > Prorocentrum cordatum. The sequence continues at coordinate 227,399 of CAUYUJ010015419.1, forward strand.
GCAGCGCAGCCAACGATGACCACGCTCGTCGGGGGGAGGCGGGAGGTTCAGCCAGGCGAGGGGCACAAGCCCGCGGCACCAGAAGACTGGGGAGAGGTCGATCTCCTCCAACGCCTGGCTGCGAAGGTGGTTGGAGGAGACCACGGCCTCAGGAGGGGGAGGCACACCGACCGAGAGCGCCCAGTCCCTCTCCATGAAATTGCACATGCATTCCCAGAAACGATGACGGCTGGATTCACGGGAGCGGTGGCAGCGCTGGCACAAGTCGTCCGTGCGGTAGCCAGCCTGGAAACGACGCTCCTCCGTCCAGTAGCCACCGCATGCAACAAGGCGAACAAGGCTGGCAAGACTGTGCTGGGACTCCTTCTCCAGCCGTTCCGCCAGTGCAGGCACGTGCTGCCACCAAACGCCCTCCTCCGCCCCACCCCCGTCAAGGTGCTTGGCCGCCTGGCGCCAAACCGCGTTCTCAGCAGTCTGCTCCAGAGCCGCGAGGAGGCTGGTGACAGGGGCGACGGAGGTGGCGAAGAGCTCCCACTCCTGCCCGTCTGGCTCAACCAGCTTGGACAAGGACGGGCACTGCCAGCCAGCTGAAATGACAGAGGCCTGAAAAGCTGATAGCGGGCCGCGCACGAGGTTCCAGCCTCGCGCCACCCGCTCCAGGGACGCGTCCCATCCTCGCTTGACCTTCGCAGCGAGGCCATCCTCTCCAAGGACTCGAAAGTAGAACGCTCCTACAATGTGCCGCAGGTACCAGATGGGCGGGTCGCGCCGCGCCCCAAAACTGATGCGAATGGCCACAGTAGCGCACGTGCCGCGCTGAGGACACTTGCTGGCGAGACGCGCCTGACCACGGAGCTGCTTCAGCATGGTCGGCGCCAGCCCGTGCACCTCGGGCGCCCACACCGACTTCGGCAGGGCATTGGAGACGAAAAGGCGTGAGGCTCGCGGCGCGGATCTGACCAGTCCCGAAATCTTGAGAGCGGCGCGCCTGCCCTTCATGAAACGCTTCTTGCGCACCTTCACGGAGCGCGAGGCACCGAAAGCTGTGTCGTGGCCGAGGTCGCGGGCAACACGAACAGTCCTGAGGCCACCAGCCCCGACCTCGGCCGCCGACGCCCACGCGGGCAGCAAGGCACGGATGGCAGCAGAAGAGGCCATGAGGCCGCACTTCCCTAGGGAAAACTCGCATCGCAGCCTGCGCAGGCCCGTAAAGAGGGCGCGCAGCACCACTGGAAAGGCCAAGCTGAGCGAGTGCTCAGTGCCGAAAATGCGGAAGGCGAGATCGTCGATCCACTCCCTCAGGCGCAACCCTGGCACCGAGGAGTGGGCCGCCTTCAGCGGGGCGTGCAGGTAGGCACGCGCCTGCGAGACAGCTTGGCCACAGCCAGCGAGGATGCCTCCGCCAGGCAAGATACCTGTGTGCACCTGGCGCTGGAGGGTGAGGAGGCGAGGACCGAGGTAGACATCAAGGGCGAGAGCGAGGAGGCGGAGAGGGTAGCCTAAATCCTGGGCCGCCGCCGCCAAGTCAGGCAGGGACACCAGGTCGTAGAACTTCCGAAGGTCGAGCAGTCCGCCCGCCACCTCGAAACCTCCAAGGAGCGCAAGCTCCCCCTCCAGCTCGTCCAACCACCCCGCAAGATCGGCCGAGCCGCCCACTGTCTTGTCCCAGGCCCCGTGCTGGTCACGGTCCCAGGCGCCTATCTCTGGCTTCCTGATGCGGCATAGCAACACGTAACTGAAATTGAGCAAGGCGATGGGCCTCAGGCCTCCATCCTCCTTGTCCAGCAAGGCGATGAGGTTGAACAAATCTTGAAAGGGCACTGTGGCCTCGCGCTCGATGGCCGTCAGAAGGGCCGCGAGCGCAGCGATGGCAGACGGCGGCGCATCCTTGACCAGGCGAGGCGGCATCATGTCAATCCCCCTCCCCCGACGATCAGGAACGGTCTTTAACGCCCCCCTCACCTGGTCAGGAGAGACTGGCTCGAAGCAGGCTGACGAGAGAGCAGCACGGCGGATCCTCGCGAGGGCCTCCAACGCCTCGGGCCGCGAATGCTTGCACCAGATTGCGTGCCACGCGGCGCCTTCCGCCTCCAGCACGGCAGCGGGCGTGGAGGCAGGCTCTCCGTCCCAGACAGGCTCGGCGCGGCAGATAGCGGGTGGATCGCGGAGGAGCCTATGGGCTTTGCTAGCAGAACCCGCCAAAGCGTCGGACAACCAGGAGCGCCAGCGCGCACGGGCCGCCGCAGCCGCACGCTGGGCAGCCTGGACTCCCTGCTCCTTAGCCTCCTCCGCGATCTGCTGAAGGCTGTCGAGCGACAACGAGCGAAGCTGGCGGAGCCACGAGATCCAACGCTCAAGGATCGCTTTCTCCACCGCGTCGTTCGGATCGAAAGGCGGGGGCAGCTGGAGGGCCTCAAGCCCGCGCATCGTGCTCCAGAACTGCTCACCACATCGGGCGCGCGGAGTAGACGGCTCGGATGGGTCCGCCTCGGGATCAGCCAAACGCAAAAGCAAGGTGGCCTGCACAGCGAGGGCCTGCCAAAAACGGGCATGGCGGTCAGCGAGAGGAGGGCCGTCGCTAGCACGAGGCACGATGGGAACGTACTTGAGGCGAGGCTGCTGGCACCGTCCTACGTACAGAGGCCACTGCGAGCGAGGGATTCCTTTTTTGGCGCAGTGCACAAACTCCAGAGCTAGGGCCCACTCCCCGAGCTGGCTTCCGAGCAGAAGGGCAGTCTGCGGCACATCGTGATCGGCAATGGCGAGGCTAGCCGCCTCAAAGTTAGAGGTAAAACGGGCAGAGGAGCGCTGGCGAAAGGCTCGGGCCTCAGAGAGGGCGACGTCCCAGTCCAGGTCGTAGCTCTCATTGGAGGCGACACAGATGTCCAGCGCCTTCGGCACGACCACGCACCAGCCCCTGAGCGACCTCGGGTTGGCCAGGATGTTGTAGGAGAGCGCGAGGTGGGTGCCCCACGGGGCCGAGACGTCGACCCCTGCAAAATGCACAGCCGACACGAAGAAGGACGAGACCAAGGCGAAGTCGATGGCACGCCCCGCGCCCCTGCCGCCAGTACACGTGACCTGCAGACCCGAACGCACCTCGACCAGGCCGAGCGCCGCCATGAAGCCAGTCGTCGCCAGCTCGCTGGACACAGACTGCCAGTCCCCAACGATGAAGAGAGGGCCCGCCAACTGGCCGAGCCGAGCACCCACTTGAGAAAGCAACTTGAGGTTGCGGCCGCCCAACTCATCGCCCGAGACCATGTAGATCGGAACGATGGTGAGCGTGACGCGGCGCAGCCTGAGGGTAGCCACGCACCAGCGCGAACAGGAACTTGATGTCCAGCCTCCGTTCGCCTCGAGGCACAGCGAGGCGAGCCCAAGTCGGGCACGGGCGAAGATCACCACCCCCGCCGACGTGGAAGAGGCTTCCGTGGCGTCGGCCTCTCCGCCAACCGCCTTCCAGCCCAGCCGCCTCGCGGCCGCGCACATCTGGGTATACTTAACACCCCGCACCCTGGTCTCAACCAAGACCACCACGTCTGCAGGCGTCTCCGCCAGCCAGCGCTCCGCCTGGGGCCCCCAGCACGAGATGTTCCCGTACACCAGCCTCAGGGAGCGGCCCTCGACGTCGGAGACCAGGCTACCCCCGCGGGGGGGCCGCTGCCGCCGCCTCCTGCTTGGCAGCTGCGCGGGCCGCGCTGGCGGCGCGGACGGCCTCCCGGCGCCGCTCGGCCTCCAGCTCGGCGGCCTCAGCGGGCGTGGGCGAGGCGTCAGGCGCCGCTGGGCCAGGAGGCTCCTGGCTGGCCGCCGCCGCCGCGCCTGCAGGGGGGCTGGCCGCCGCTGCAGGAGGGGCCGACGGCTGCTGGACTGCAACGCCCTGGCCGTCCTCCGCCTTGCGCTTCTTCTGAATCTGGTTAACGTAGGAGACGTACTCGGACTGGAGCTTCGTGGCCTGCTCGGCGACACCCGAGAAAGCCTTGCGGAGGAGCTCCGTGGCAGCGATGCGCTGCTGCTCGGCGAACTTGCTGAACTTCGCTCGGTCCTCGTCCGAGAAGGCGGGGCCCGTGACGTCGATGGATTCGCCGAAGTCCAGCCGCACCGAGTCTGGGTCCTCCAACAGCGCGCCGATGTGCAGCACCGAACCCGACGATGGCGGCGCCGCCTCGGGCACTGGGAGGACCCGCGCAGCGAGGTTGCGGGCCGCGAGCTCGACGGCCTGCTGGGCCTCCTCCTCCTTCTTGATAGCTTCGTCGACCTTCTTGTCGGCAGCAGCGATCTGCTCCTCGAGGCGGAGGCGAGCGTCAATGGCCTGCTGGACCGCGCGGGTGGCAGCACGCTTCTTGGCCTCGGCGGAGCTGATCTCGGCCTCGCCGAGGGGCAACGGTGGGGGAGGATCAGGCTTGATCTTGAGGGTGGCGAGCAGCTCGGCTGCGGCGGCGGGGGGCAGCAGTGCGGCCGCCTTCCTGGCCGCTGCCACTGCCGCGGGGTCCACACCAGACGCGCCGCCGCCGCCGCCGCTGGGAGCTCCGTTGCCCCCTCCTGCAACACCCTTCCCACCATCATTAGGTCGCATGGCCGTGCCGCAACCCACGCAGAAGCCGCGGCGAGCCAACAAACGATCGTACGTCCAATGCCCGCACGTGCAGTACGTGTACGACTGGAACTTCTTCCCCTTCTTTCCTCCGCCGACGCTGGTCCAGCCATCCTCAGTGCGCCAAGGCGGGGGGACCATGGCGAGAGCAGCGCGGGAGAGACTGGAAGAGCAGGCGCCCAACTCCTGCAGTGAAGGCGCGGAACAACGTAGTCTGGCCGCGGACTAGCGGTATCCGTTTTGGCCCCAAGGGAACCTGGCATCTTGAGCCAAAATGGCTACGGAGGGGAGGACGAGGAGAAGGAGGGGGAGGAGGAGGAGGAGGAGGAGGAGGAGGAGGAGGAGGAGGAGGAGGAGGAGGAGGAGGAGGAGGGGAGGAGGAGGAGGGGAGGACGAGGAGAAGGAGGACGAGGAGGACGAGGAGGGGGAGGAGCAGGAGGAGCAGGAGGAGGAGGAGGAGAAGGAGGATGAGGAGGAGGAGGAGGAGGAGGAGGAACGAGGAGGAGGAGGAGGAGGGAGGGGGAGGAGGGGGAGGGGGAGGGGGAGGGGGAGGAGGAGGAGGAGAGGAGGAGGAGGAGGAGGGAGGAGGAGGAGGAGGAGGACAACAAGGAGGAGGAGGAGGAGGAGGAGGAGGAACAGGAGGAGGAGGAGGAGGAGGAGGAGGAGGAGCAGGAGGAGGAGGAGGAGGGGAAGGGGAGGAGGAGGAGGACGAATACGTGTAATGTCAGACCCAGAGCTCTTCGCCGCTAGAGGAAGTGGAGGAGGAGGAGAAGGAGGAGGAGGAGGAGGAGGTGGGAGGGAGGGAAGGTTTGTTCATCGCCGAGGGGCTTCGCGCGTGCGCACTCCATGACAGGGAGGTAGGGAGGGGGGAGGCGGTAGAGGGCAGGAGGAAACCGAAGATGCAGCAGCGATGCTGCAAGACCCCCCCCCCCTATCCCGAATGCCCTCCTCGTGAGCCCCTGTACGCCATCGTTGTCCACTTGAAGAGAGCGCCCCCTTGAAAGACCATCACCGTATAGGCCTGCCACCTTGGCGAGGGCCGCTTGGGCGGAGGTGGAGGAGGAGAGGGAGGATGAGGAGTAGGACGAAGAGGAAAAGGAGGGGGAGGAGGAAGAGGAAGAGGAGGGGGAGGAAGAGGAGGAGAAAGAGGAAGAGGAGGAGGAGGAGGAGACGGAGGAGGAGGAGGAGGAGGAGGAGGAGGAGGAGGAGGAGGAGGAGGGGGAAGAGCAGGAAGAGGAAGAAGAGGAAGAGGAAGATGAAGAGGAATAGGGGGAGGGGGAGGAGGAAGAGGGGGAGAAGGAGGATGAGGAGGAGGAGGAGGTGGAGGAGAAGAAGGAGGAGGAGGAGGACGACGACGACGACGGGGCGTCGTCGTCATTGCGTTTCGAAAGTTTTCCCTGAAAAGGGCGTCGGCCCAAGGTTCTCTTTTAGTGCTGTACCTCTGGTTTCGACTTGAAGGGACCGGTTGGATTATTTTGCGGTAAATGACAGTTTGAAGGAGGCCAGCGGAATGACATCGAGCGAAGCGCTTGTTTTCAGAATCTGTTGAGGATTTCTCGAGCGAAACGCTTGTTTTGCGATATAGTGAAATGCTTGTTTTCACATGCCCAGGTCTTGACGACGTCTCGAGCGAGACGCTTGGTTTCACGCCTCCAGGTTGCCCAAACAGATGTCTAGCATGAGGATTTGTTGAGGATATCTCAAACCAGAGACTTGTTTTCACGTGTCCAGATCACCCAGGCGGATGTCTAACATGTGGATGTGTCGAGGAAGTCTCGATCGAGACGATTGTTTGCACGTGTACAGGTTGCCCAGGCGGATGTCTAACATGAGGATGTGCTGAGAACGTCTTGAGCGAACCGCGTGTCTTCGAGTGTCCAGGTCGCCCAGGCACAGCACAGCCCTCGGCTGGTTACATCAATATCGATACCCTTAGCATTGCAGCCTGGCATGTTGCCTGGCACGTTCCGCGGAGCGTCCCGTGGCGAGTCCCCCTGGCACGTCGCGCGGTGCACGTCCATTGGCACGTTCCGTAGCGCGTCCCCTTGGCAGGTCCCGCGGTGCGTGCCCATGGCACGTCCCCTGGCACGTCGTCTGGCGCGTCCCTTGGGACGTTCCGCGGCGCGTCCTCCTAGCAGATCTTCCTGTCGATTAGTTCTGGGGCAGCTACCATCTGCTCAGGCAGCACGAGCTTAAGATCCAGATCAGTTCGGTTAGGACTCGGATGCAAAGAGGACCCGATCCACAACGCTATATAGAGCACACTCGCAACATGGCACATCGCATTTCAGCACGGCCCAGCACAGCACAGCCGTCGGCACGGTACATCAAAATCGATACACTCAACATTGCACCTTGGCACGTTCCTTTGCGCGTTCCGTGGCGAGTGCCCCTGGCACGTCGCGCGGCGCATCCCCTGGCACGTCCCGCGGCACGTCTATTGGCACGTTCCGTAGCGCGTCCCCTTGGCACGTCCCGCGGTGCATGCCCATGGCACGTCCCCTGGCACGTCGCCTGGCGCGTCCCTTGGGACGTTCCGCGGCGCGTCCTCCTGGCATGTCCATTGGCACGTTCCGTAGCGCGTCCCCTTGGCAGGTCCCGCGGTGCGTGCCCATGGCACGTCCCCTGGCACGTCGCCTGGCGCGTCCCTTGGGACGTTCCGCGGCGCGTCCTCCTGACATGTCCCCTCTGTAGATTCGTTCTGGGGCAGCTACTATCTGCTCAGGCAGCTCGAGCTTAAGATCCAGATCAGTTCGGTCAGGATTCGAATGCGAAGGAGGACTCGATCCACAACGTTAGATAGAGTATAATCGCGGCATGGCACATCGCAGTTCAGCACGGCGCAACACAACACAGCCCTCGGCACGGAACATCCATATCGATGCACTCAGCATTGCAACTTGGCACGTTCCGTGGCGCGTCCCGTAGCGAGTCCCCTTGCACATCGCGCGGCGCGTCCCTTGGCACGTCCCGTGGCACGTCCATTGGCACGTTCCGTAGCGCGTCCCCTTGGCAGGTCCCGCGGTGCGTTCCATGGCATGTCCCTTGGCACCTCGCTTGGCGCGTCCCTTGGGACGTTCCGCGGCGCGTCCTCCTGGCATGTCCCCCTACCAATTAGCTCTGGGGCAGCTACTATCTGCTCAGGCAGCTCGAGCATAAGATCCAGATCAGTTCGGTCAGGACTCGGATGCAAAGGAGGACTCGATCCACAACGCTATAGAGCACACTCGCGGCATGGCACATCGCAATTGAGCACGGCGCAGCAATGCACAGCCGTCGGCACGGTACATCAAGATCGATACATTCAACATTGCATTTGCCCGTCTCCCAATCAGGTGTCTTTGAAACACCACAATGCCTTACATTTCTATATTCCTTTCCGGGTTCGTGGGTCGATCATGTTCCCAGAAAGGGCGCGGGCCCAAGGATCTCTTTTAGCTGTTCCCCCCCCGGCCTCGACTTCCGTAGGGCCGGCGAAACCACTTTGCGATAATAACAAGGTCGCGTAAAGCCGGCGAAGTCAGATTCTGAGAATGTCTCAGGCAAAACGCTGGTTTTCATAATACCGATCGATGGAACACATGGTAAAGTACACACGTTCGCTTGTTGCGGATGTCTTGGGCGAAACGCTTGTGTTGCAGAATGTGTTGAGGGTGTCTCGAGCGAAACGCTTGTTTAGTGTTATAGATCATTCCTCTCCTGGGGATCAGAATGCAGAGGATGTTTCTGGTAAAAGGCTTGTTTTCACGTGCCCAGGTCTTGAGCATGTCTCGAGCGAGACGCTTGGCTTCACGCGTCCAGGTTGCCCATGCAAATGTCTAGTATGAGGAGGTGGTTAGAACGTCTCGAGCGGGACGCTGGTTTCACGCGTCCAGGTCGCCCAGGCAGATGTCAGGCATGAGCATGTGTTGAGGACGTCTCGAACGAGACGCTTGTTTTCAAGTGTCCAAATACCCAGGCGGATGTCTAGCATGAGGAGATGTTGAGAGCGTCTCGAGCGAAACGCCTGTTTTCAAGCGTCCAGATCGCCCAGGCGGATGCCTCGCATGAGGATGTGTTGGAAACGACTCGAGCAAACGCTTGGTTTCATGTGTCCAGGCCGCCCAGGCTGATGCCCAGCATGATGAAATGTTGAGAACGTCTCGAGCGAAATGCTTGTTTTCACGTGTCCAGGTCACCCAAACGGATGTCTGACATGAGGATGTGTTGGATGTCTCGAGCAAACGCATGGTTTCACGCGTCCAGGTCGCCCAAGCTGATGTCTAACATGAGGCTGTGTTGCGAATGTGTTGAGCGAAACCTTGTTTTCACGTGTCCAGGTCGCCCAGGCGGATGTCTAGCATGAGTGTGTAGGCAAGACGGGTCGAACGAACCGCTTGTTTTCACGTGTCCAGGTCGCCCAGGCGGATGTCTAACATGAGGATGTTTTGAGAATATGTTGAACGAAACGTTTGTGCTCACCTGTCCAGGTCGCCCAGGCGGATGTCTAGCAGGAGTGTTTGGGCAGGATGTCTCGAGCGAGACGCTTATTTTCACGCGTCCAGGCTGCCCATACAAATGTCTAGTAGGAGGAGGTGTTTAGGACGTCTCGACCGAGGCGCTTGGTTTCACGTGTCCAAATCACCCAGGTGGATGTCTAGCATGAGGATGTGTTGAGGACGTCTCGAACGAGACGCTTGTTTTCACGTGTCCAATTCACACAGGCGGATGTCTAGCATGAGGATGTGTTGAAACGATCTCGAGCGAAACGCTTGTCGCCATAGAGTGCGTCGGAGCGAATGCTGGCACGTCACGTGGCGCGTCCCCTGCGACGTTCTGGCGTGACGTGCACTGGCACGTCCCCTAACACGCCACTCGGCGTGGCACGTGCCCTGGCTCGTCCCCTGTCGCGTTTCCTCTCTCATCCCCGGGCATTTCCCCTGCCCGTTCCGTGGCGCGCCCCTTGCAACGTCCCCTGGCATGGCGTCCTCTGGCCGCCCCGTGCACGCGCCTTGGCACGTCCCGTGGCAGGTCCCTGACACGTCCAAGGCACGTCCTTTGACACGCACCCTGGCGCATCCCCTGTTGCGCCCCTGGCACATCCTGTGGCCCGTCCGTGAGCCTGTGCCCCTTGTCGTGTGGTTCCTTTTCGGAGCTGTGTCGGAGTTTGAGGTCGAGTTGACTGAACGTCCCGCACGTTTCCACTTCAACTAGCTCTGGGGCAGCTGCTATGTGCTCAGACAGCTAGAACTTCAGATCCAAATCAGTTCGGTCAACACTCGGATGTAAAGGAGGACCCGATCCGCAACGCTGCAAAGCACAATCAAGGCATGGCAATACCCAATTCAGCACGGCGCAGCACAGCATAGCCCTTGGCACGGCACATCAAGATCGATACACTTAGCATTGCAATTGACCGTCGCCCATGCAGATCTATTGAAAACGTTGCCATGTCTGACATTTACATGTGTATATATATATATATAGATGTATGTGTTCCTTTCCGGGTTCGTGGGTCGACCTGTTTCTGTTTGCGCCTCGACGGGTCATGTCGTGGCCGCGGCTGGATCCGCCTTGAGATACGGTCCAGGGAGTCGGGGGAAGCGGGAAGGGGAGTGGGAGGACCAAGACCTCCCACGTCTTCAACGAACAAGTCAGACAACGTATTCTTCAAAGTTCGAGACCTGGGGGCCGTTTGCGGGGCCCGGGGCTGCCAGGACAACGCTGCGGGGCGACGCAGGCTGTCCCTGGGAGGGGGCCATCCTGGATGTCGGAGGACAGGGGGGGGAGGAAGAGGATAGGGAGGAAGAGGAGGAGGGGGAAGAGGGCAGGTAGGGAGAAGATAGGGACGAGGAGGATAGGGAGGGATGACAGGAGAGGAAGCAGAGGAGGAGGAAAAGGAGGAAAAATACAGGGAGCCCACACAAGACATACGCGCCCAACCACGTGCATGAATACGGCCACCCGCCCCCTCAGACAAGCCTCGTGACACGAACGTTCGAGCAACGCGCACTTTCGACATTAACGCGCATGTACGTGTTCGTTCTTGTTTCGTCCCTGAAGGGAGGAGGAGGAAGAGGAAGAGGAAAAGGAGGACGAGGAGGAAGAGGAGGAAGAAGAGGAGGAGAGGAAGAAGAGAAAGAGGAAGAGGAAGAAGAGGATGAGGAAGAGGAAGAGGTGGAAGAAGAGGAGGTCAACGTTTCACGCAAGCTCAGTAGTCTCCAAAAGCTCCTGACACCCCGCGCTTACCCTGCCGCCGTCGCCGCCAGGAGCTCCTCGTGAACTCAGTGGACCTCGGGGCCTCTCGCGACGAGCGCCCTGGCCGTGGCTCCACCTCCTCGGGCCTGCGCTCAGTGGGACACCTGCCACGAGTAAAAAAGAAACGGCGTACAGGCGGGCTGCTGAAACAAGGAACGAGGCTCGCCCCCAAGTGCTTCCTGCGTGCACGAAGAGGGCCAGAGGAACAGCGATGGAAGGACCTACGGAAATTCCTTATTTCAGCGAGCGTCTTGGCTATAAACGTAGACTTTCGGCGGTCCTCGCGGATGTCATGGATCGGCGCCAGGCCCCCGTCCCTGGCGCGTTCGCCAGAGGCGGCGCCAGAAGCGCCGCCAGGGGGGCCAGCGCCGATCCAATGAATCCACACGGAGCTCCGAAAGTTCATAATTGTGCCACTGTTTCTTCTTCGACGATTGCCTGCCGCACCAACATGGCGTCCAGCTCCTGATGGGGAACGTTCGGGTGGGACGGGCTCGAGGGGGGAACCACCGAGCTGGTATCGGCGATACATGGACGATCTATTCAGCGACTCAGCCCCCGATAGCGCGTCCACGCGCTCCTGGGCGCGGCGGGTTATTTGGCCCCCATCAGCGATGAATGGCCGATTGGGGGTCGATGCGTCGTCCCCTGAGAGCCCATCCCCCCTTGACGTTGACTGGTCTCGGTGTTCGGGCCATACAGTCATCGGCCTGACCTAAGGAACGATGAATAAGGAACGAAGCCCCTGTTTTCCAAGGAACACAGCACAAGGAACGATACATGATACAAAAACGCATGAGGAACGATACGTAACGCCTCAAGGAACGACCGAGCCCCTTTTGAAAAGTAAGTGTTCCTTACTCAAGCCGCTCAGTGTACCTCGGGCCTCCGGCGGCCGCTCTGGACCCCGACGCCCTCGGCGAGGCGCAGCTGCCGGATCACACCCCGTGGCAGCACGACGTCCAGGCACCGACGGGGGCGCCCGAGGACCTCGAAGCTTCGAAGCCTCGCGCCCGCAGAGCTGCAGCAGCTGGCCGCCCCCCTGGGGAGGAGGAGGGAGGAGGAGGGAGGAGGGAGGAGGAGGGAGGAGGAGGGAGGAGGAGGGAGGAGGGAGGAGGGAGGAGGAGGGAGGGAGGAGGGAGGAGGAGGGAGGAGGAGGGAGGAGGAGGGAGGAGCAGGGACCCTGAGCTCCTTCGCCCGGGCCTCCTTCGCCAGGATGGCGCTCAGGGCGCCCGGGTCCGAGTAGTCGGGCTTGGGCGCCGCGCCCTCCTTGGCGTGGGCCGCCACGCGCGCCAGGCACGCGGCGAGGTCCTTCTGCTCGAAGGTCTTCGTCTTGCCCTGGGGAGGGGCGCGGAGGTAGGCTGATGCTTCGCAGCATTCCCTGTCGATTCGCGTGCATATCAGTCCGTCGGCTGGCCTAGATTTCGAATTGAATTCAGGAAACGCACATCATCTCTGTATTTATAGTGCGCAGAGTTTTCCAGTCGTGACAGGGAGTTTCCGCTACAGCCAGGGTGAAGAAGCTCGGCAGCCAGATGCGAATCAGACCAAGAGATACGTCTTACATAAGGGTGCATCTGCGTACTGTCTTGCAGCCGATTCACCAGGACAAATATGCGTCGGAGCTTGCACGAGAATTGCGAGATGGACTAGCCTGGCGGCTGGTGAAGCGTGATGATTCTATACGTAATGGCACAACCGTTAAAAACACACGCGCGCACACCACACAGCGGGTCGCGCCGACAGGCGCGGTTACACCGGTGCAGGCTACCGCCAGCAGGGGAAGGGGCTACACAGAGGAAGCAACGGGGACGAGCGGACGAACTGGTCGAGCGGCGGAAAGAGGGCGACACTGCAAGCGGGGATGGGAGCCACCAAATCTCGGCAGAGCGGTGCCACCTCTGGTAAATACAACAAAAAGGCCCTCACTTGAGAGCGACGACTATCTCGTGCTCTCTCGGGGTGCGGCCTGTCGCAGCGAATATAACCCACGGCGATATACATGCCGTCGGCGTCGGAGGAGGAGGAGGAACAGGAGGAACAGGAGGAAAAGGTGGAAGGGGAGGAGGTGGGGGAGGAGGAGGTGGAGGAAGAAAAGGAGGAGGAGGAAGAGAAGGAGGAGGTGGGGGAGGAGGAGGGAGGAGGAACGACCCGTCAGTCCGGGCGAGGGGGAGAGAAAGGAGAACCAGGAGGAGGAGGAGGAAGAGGAGGAGGAGGAGAAAGAAGAGGACGGGGAGGATTCAATCGGAGAAAGAGGATGAGGATGAGGATGTTCATGAGGGGGAGAAAGAGGAGAAGAAGGAGGAGGGGGAAGAGGAAGAGGAGGACAAGGACAACAAGGATACACACACAAAGTTGAGGAAGGATGTGTTTCGAGGAAGAGAGTGAAGATGAAGATGGGGATGAGGAAAAGAGGAGGAGGAGGAGGACGAGGAGGAGGAGGAAGAGGAGGAAGAGGAGGAGAAAGAAGTGGAGGATCAGGTTTTTTAGTTGGAGGAGGAGGAGGATTAGAATGATGAGGAGGAAACGGCGGAGGAGGAGGAGGCGGACAAGCTAGGTGCGCTCACGTCATATCTGACGTCCTACCCCCCCTCCCATCCCTTACCATGGCCAGATCCCCTCTATATTCGCACAATCGGATGTCGTAGCATAGCATCGAGTCACATGGCATAGAATGGTGTTGAAAACTAACCTGTCGCATGACATAGCATGGCGTGGCGCCCCCCCACCGCGGCCCAACAAAAACAACGAATCGACACCGAATGTGCAATCACTTCCGATGGTCTCTTCGGGATGCATTTTGTTTAGATTAGGGGGCATATTTGGTAGGACCGCAAGGCAGGCCGTGGCATGGCGCTGGAAATAATGACGCCAACGCTGCAGCGGGAGCACGATTCGGAACGAGCGGAAACATGCAAATGGGGGCAGCGCTGCAGCGGGAGCACGATTCGGAACGAGCGGTACCCCGAAAATGAGGCCAACGCTTCAGCGAGCGCGGCATTCTGAAGAGAAAGAGCGATGAAGTGCGGAAATGAGGACGCGTAGCCTGACATAGCAAGGCGCGGCGACGCCCCAAAGTCAAGGGGGGGCTTCTGCGGCCCCCAAAAAATCAACTACTCGGCACCCAATGTGTAATCACTTCCGATGTTGTTGTTTTCGTGGGGGGCATGTTCTAGATATTGGAACCTACTTGGAAGGACCGGAAGACATGCCTTGGCATTGCGCTGGAAAGAATGCGTAGAAATGAAGCCAGCACTGCAGCGGGAGCACGATTCAGAACAAGCGGTTGCCCGAAAATGAAATCAGCGCTTCAGCGAGAGCAACACTTGGAAAGACAAACAAAACTCCCAGAAATCCGACGTACAAAACTAGTACGCGGAAGGGGGGGCGAACAGCCCCCAGACGCCACCAGGGGAGAGAGGATAAGAGTATTCGCGAGAGGAGGAGAAAGAGGATGAGGTGGAGGAGGAAGAAGAGGAGGAACAGCAAAACGAGGATGAGCGGGGAGGAGGAGGGACCATGAGGTACAAGCGAGGCTTTTTTCCAGCTGGCGTTTTCAATCATTCCTGAGCCCTGGGAGCCTCACATATCGATCCGGCTGGAAAAATGCGTTAAGAAAGGTCGGCTCTGGGGCCCCGGTCGTGATTTCTACGATTATGCATTTCGTTCGCGACGCCGGATCTCACAGAAGGAGTGGAAGCCCGCGCCTCGCGGAGAGGTCCAATGTCGGCTCGCCTAGGCCGCGCGGTGCGCGCTGCGCGCGCCCCCCGCGAAGCCCTGCTTCGGGGGCGACTCGGCGACCCCGACTTGTCGACCCAGCCCTCGCCCGAGTGCTCGGCGACGGCGACGGCGGAGCCGGCGATGACGCCCATGACGCCGTCGGTGTCCACGTTTTTCACAAGCGAAAAGGGACGGACACCATGACCCGAAGGATGCGGGTGATGCTCATGATGCCTGCGACCAAGGAGCGAGGTCGCCATCAGCGGGACGACCAAAGTCCGTCATGACCTGCGAGAACTCCATCCTCCTCCTCTCTGGCCACCTGCATGAAGCTGTCATACTGTGTCACTTGTTATAGTAGTGCAGCATGCATGTGCGTCGCGTCCAGAAGAGCTCAAGCATCATCATCATCATCTACGGCCAGCGCCATCTGCGTGCACATTTTGAACTGGTCGGTCGATGACGGCGGAGAGACAGGAGCACGTCTGGCCCAGAAGGCTGCGAACTTGCGGCGCCCTCATGCCCATCTCGAGGTGCCATCGCATCGCCATCGTCGACCAGCGCGCTGCTGCGGGAGCCCCGGGGGTCAGCGCTTTGGGGCGGAGAAAACTCCCCAGTTAGCGCGGCCACCTCACCAACTTGGTCAAGCTGTGGGGCTGCGCGGCCTGCGCCGCGAGCTGGAACTGCAGGGTCGAGATCAGCGTTGGAATCAAGGCCGGCAGCGCTCTCAGCCCGTAGAATCGGCCACGATGGTCTTCCGTCTGGAGCGGCCAAAACCCCGTTGTCCACGTCGTTGTCCTCATCTGAGTTCGACGTTTCATCTGGTCCAAGAGAAGTCGCGGGGAAAGACCCCGCCCCCGTCGGAAACCCAACGGACATGGGAGACAAAGGAGAGCCACTCGCGCCACGAGGAGGAGTTCCCACAACAAGACGATGGGAAGGGTCAGCACGAGAGGCCGGGGGGGGCCCGCCCCCGTCGGATCACAATCCGGCACGCTGGTAACACCATCGCCCACTGTTGGGATGGCCGCTCCGCCAACTGAGCCATTAAGAAAGACCGCGCCGACGCCGCACCACGCCATCGGCTGGTCGAAGCAATCGCCCCCCACCTGCTCACTGTCGCTAGCCACTACCCCACCATCATCATAATCAACCATCGCAGAAGGAGCCGAACTAAGAGCCGCAACTGTCGGGACAGACTGATTCCCATCTCCCCCCGCGCGAGAGAGGCCAAGACCAGCCGGCGCGTCGGCAACGCACTCGTCCACGTCCAAGACCGAGCCGAAGCGGCGCGCGCATTCTCCAGCGCCCATGATTTCATCTTCGAAAAGCGCTTTCATTGCGCGCGGAAGACCAGTGGCTCGCTGCCTGCCAGGTTCAGACTCCAGATACATAGTCGCGATGTCCTCCGCCGACGGAATGGGAAACCCATCGAGGTCAGCACTGCCCTCCGCTTCGCCAGGCGGGTCGCCCCCGGCATCGCTCGGAGAAGCGCCTTCCCCACCTGGAGCACGTCTTTGCGCGGCACCCTGACATTGCGTCGGTCGTGCTGGGACGCGCCAGGCTTGGGCCCCACCGATGCTTCCTTCGATGCTGGCCGCCATCCAGATGCCCGAAACGTCGCCCAGCTCAGTGGCGCGCGCGCGAGACATATCAGCAATCCGCCCGCGCCGGCGACAGCGTTCGCGTCGGCACCGGCGCAGAGCGAGCGGCCTCCGAGCAGCATGAAGCGGCCAGGCCGCGCCAATGCGCAATCGAAGCTGCTCGCGCGGAGTGGCCGAAGAGCACGGGCCTGCCAGACATGGCCCGAACGCTAGATTCCATCTGCCTGAGCTGCTGGGGCGCGCACCAAGGGCGCCTCTCGGCAAGGCGGCGAGAACTTTCTCATGCCCAGACTAGCGTGGGACACAAGCGGCAGAATATATACACCAATCCACCCATTGTTTGAAGTCGCCGCCCCCCTGGTTGACGCGCAGCGTGGGAAACCAGTTCCATGGCCGGCTGGAGATCTAATCAGCAAGCGCGCGTCGCCGCTGCCCGTGGAAGGGGTGGCGCAGCGGCGGGAAGCCCGAGCAGCCGCCGAGCTGCGCGGCCCCGAAGTCCACGCGCCTGACGACATCCGGCAGGGGGGCTCGCGCCCAGCGTGGCGACTGCGCGCCTGAGGCGTTCCCCCGCGGAGCATTCCCCTGCAACAAACGTCGTGGCGAAACTGGGCCCGAGGCGTTCCCCGCCGCGGGGGCTTCCTCGGGATCTTGCGTTCTAGCAGATCGACGATCATTTCTCGCCAGCCGCTTCCCGGCGCCTAGCGCCGGGCCCTCTAGGACCCCCCCTGCCCGCCTATTGTCCGAGGGCGCTGTGTCTCAACCCTCTCCGGGGTGACGCAGCTCGCCGAAGTGCGCGGCGCGGCCCCCGACCGGCCCGCGCCCGTGCCCGCGCGGGCCCCGCCAGTCCTGGCCATGTGGGGCGCTTCTCCACCTCCCGAGAAAGCACTTCATCCGCGCCAATGTCTAACTCGAGCGAGGCACGGTCCAAAAAAGTTGAACCGGCAACAGCAGCGGGTGAAGATGGCGCGGGGCGCCGAGAGCAAGGGGACTCACAGCGGCGTTTAAATATTGTCGATGCTGGAGAGACGCACCGTCGCGATGCGCTACCCACGCGCGCTGCAGCACGGGTTCCCCTGCGCGGGAACTTACAGCAAAGTCGCAGATAGCATCGGCCATGCCGGGGCGGGATCGAACGCGAATAATGGCGAGCCCGCCGATCGGCTGAGCCTCCCCGAGCCGCGCGGCAGACGGCGGAGGCCCACGCGGCCCTCTCGCCAGGTGGAGCAGGGACAACAGAGAAGAGCGCCTCAAAGACAGAGTGACTGAGACGGTCGTCGTCGTCGTCGTCGAGAAGGTCGAAGCCGGCGTGCCCGACGTCGCCCACTGGGGGGGAGGGCGAACCAGCTGAGCGCACGCAAAGAAGTCTTCACCAACAGCGCCTGCCAGTGTTCCTGTATTTCCGCACCGCCAAGGCGAGGATCAAGCGGCGCGCGCCGCGTCTCGCCAAAAAGCTCTGGAAAGCGCACGCGATGCGGCATCTTGTCGCGGTTGCTGAGGCGACCCTGCGGAACCTCGCCCAAGGCGACGCTGGCGCGGCAGGGGCGGGGGGCAGCGGCAGGCGGAGGCAGCGGTCGTGAGAGCTTTGAAAGGGCATTCGGGCGACGAGGACCACGCCGCGCCCGACAGCCGCCAGGGTGCGCCAGCGCGCGAACTCTGAGCGCGGCGCGAGCAGCATCGAGTATAAGACAACACGCGGCGAACGGCGTTTTACATGATGGGGCGAGTAGCGCATTCAGCAGGTCGTCGTCGAACGCGCCGCAGGGCCACCGACTGTCTTGACCACCCCCATCAAGCGGATGGCGCCGACCTAACTTGGCTGCTGCAGTATCTGACCGATCTCATCATCGCCATATTCAGCCCAAAGATGCAACGGCGCAGCTTACCAGCAGCGGCGACGCTTGCTGACGTGAAACGCCCGCCGACCAGTGCGCGCAAGATGCCGAACGCCCGAGCAGCGGGGCGCGGGCGCAGCTTCTGCGGCGAGCCCAACCAGCCCCGTTGGCGACGAAGAAACCGGTCAGGTGAGCATTTGGCCCGACGGCCCACGATAGGGCCCACCATGGGGGGGGGTCCGCGCCGGCGGGAGCGGCGCGGAAAGGGCACGACGCGCCGATGAGAAATGCAGAGCGCACCACCTTCTGCGCCAGATTTCGCGCGCCAGTTCAGCTGAGAAAGAATTCCCCTATGCTGTGGCGGCGCGCGGTGTTCGGGAGGCATCCGCCGCTGCTTCGGAACACTTCGCAAATGAGGTCGTGGCCCAGAAGGGCGGCGATAACCAGCCAGCAAGGCCACAGGGGGGGGGGGCGACGCTGTATCCACAGCTCGGAGATAAGGCGGACTTGCTGCATATAACGCCGACGTTCAGAATGCGCGACCACTGCCGACCGAACAAGCGCAGCCGCGGCGGACGCGGCCAGCGAGCGAAGCTTTGGACCCCCCAGCGGCAAAGGCAGAATAACTCCACGCAGCGAAGCGCACCGCAAGGAAGCCGCAGCAGCCGCGCCAGGGCGCGGACGTCGAAGTTCAGTATCTTGCTCGGCAGGGGGGGAACTGCCAAGCGCCGCGCTGTGGGAAGCGCGCGGATCATGGGGCCCAGGGCTTTCAACGACGTCAGCGCGGAAGAAGCCGCGAGAGGCGCCGCCCGAATCTTGCGCTTCGCCCGGGGTGCCGCCCAAGACTGCAATATGGCAGCTGACAGGCCTCGCCGAGCACCCACGTGCAGGGCCCGATCTCCTAACTTGAAATCCGACCACGCAGGGGTGACCCCGCGAAGGAACGATTGGATTGGCTCTTCGATCATCGGCGCAAGCGCACCATGGAGCGGAAACAAGATAAACCCTGGTGGCTTGAGCTCCATATTCGCGACCCTGAATGACCCCGCAGAGGATGAAAGAGACCCAGGCAGCCCCGCCAGCGCGCTGGACGGCTAGACCAACGCGCGACGAAACCAAATGACCGCACAGATAGCAGACGACATGCGTAGCTCGTCGAGAACCGTGAAAAGTCCATGCTGGTTGAGGCTCGGAAAGACCCGACCAAACTCCAGCGCCGCGGGGGTCGGCTGCCGCGGCGCGATGTCGGGCGCGAGCGACGCTGACCTGGCAGCCGCGCCCAGCTCAACGGCGCGCGACGCGAGCCGCCCCCCAGCAATGGATCTCGGCTGAGTGGCCGGAGTAGTGCGCTGGGTGATCGGAGCCAACGCCGCGTTGGACGTGGCCGCAATTATCCTCGCGCCCGCGCTTCGCTGCCCCAGGGGCCCTGGCGGCGCCCGGCGCGAGAACGGCCCCCCAGGCCGCGAGGGGGCGAGCCGAGACATCGCTCGCAACAGCAGAGCGCGACGCGGCGGCCCCGCGCGGGCGAACGAGCGGGGGGCGATGGCCCTCTCGGCGCAGCGCCCAGCGAGTCTCGGGAACGACGTTGGGCGCACCGATATCGTTGCCAAATAATCGGCCAGAGCCTTGAGCTTGTCCAGGGAGCGGGCATGGATGACGTCGCTGGCCCTGGCCGCTCGCTGCGTCAATCTTTTCGCACGTGGCGCATGGAAGCCACGGCGGTGCTTTCCTCTCCATCGCCGAGATAACGCATGCCATGGGCCTCGCGCGCCTGCGGGCACGAGGAACCGCGCGGCGCAGATTCCCCAGCTCTTGTTCAGCATCCGCGCGTCGCACAGCGCCCGCCCATGCTTAAACGGCGGATGAATGAATTGGAGGAACCCAGCGCTCGGCGACGCCCGCGCGCGGAAGCGAATCCCCCAACGCATTGCAAACCTTCTGCGCCAGAGACGCGTCCTGTCGCCGCGTCGCGCTGGCCGCCTGTCGCGCAAAGATCCGCTCGGGAACGGGGGCCCCGAGGGTCATCCACGAGGAACTGCTCGAGAGCATCGTGCGCTGCAGCGCCAGCGAGGCCCTTGAGCCCGCCAAGCTGGCGCGGGGAAAAGCGCCAGTCAAGTGGGGCAGCGCGTCCCGCCGCAACCGCGCGCGCAGACGAGCGCGAAACTCCTCGCGCTAGTAGACCATGGGCGCTGCTGTCATGTGATCGCATGTATCCCCCTGCTGATGTTGCGCGTGAACTCACATGGCCGAGAGGTCGAACATTTCCCGCGCAGACGGTTCATCGGGAGCAGATGCCACCGCGGCAGAACGTTGAATTTGACAAGAATTTCAGCTGCGCCCTGAATACCACAAACGGTCAAACTGCGCCAAAGTCTGGGCGCCAGTGCAAAGTGGGCGGGCCCCCCAAAGACGGAAGCGGAGCACGGCGGGCGAAAGCGAACTCTCCGCAACCCACCGCGAGCATCGCCCTCGGATCGCGTAAAGCCCACGCTGCAGGTTCAGTTGAATTTCTGTTGCGACCTTCGCCGCGCCAGCACCCGAAAGACAACGGTCGTGGATGTCCCAGCGCTGCATCTCTGCCCGCGCGCCATGCAAGACCGTCTTGGGCGCCCCCCCTCCAGGGGAAGCCGGTGTAGCAGACGAGGAAGAGGACATGGATAATCAACGGGGCGACTGCCGCCACGCCGCGGCGAGCATGTCAGCGCGCCCACAGCGACCAATCTCGAAGAAACCGAAGACAGCAAGGGAAGGCGCCACTCTGCGCATGAGCAACTGGGGCTCGCCACGCGTTTTGTGGGCCCCCTGAATCGCAAACACCGAATCGGTGATCCCAGCTTTCTCCGGGTACGAAACCTTCGCCACGGCTTGCACCCGCGCAACCGAAGCAGCGCCCTCACGTTCCATGAAGCGAAAGTCAGCTCCTCGGGCTTGGTTACTCTCCTACCTTGGACAACCTTTACAAAAATGTCGTCGTACACTGCGATTCGTACACGCTAAAAGGAGCACTCTGGCGCTGGCGCAGCACTGGGCTGGAGGACGTGGTCGAACCAGCGCCGTGCACAAACGCGGGTCCACACGCGAGATGTGAGAGCAGCACCGTGCCAATGCCGCAAGATAGGATCACGACCAACTTGGTTTCCAATTTTCAGTGGTACGACCGTTCTGACGACAGCAGAAGAACTTGGTAACCAAGTATTGCTCAAGGCGTGCAGGCACCATTTTTTGCAAGCGGGCTCCGATGTGATCTGGAACGGGATTCTATGGGGCCCATCATGTAGCTAACCAGAACCAGCAGAAGCAGCAGGGGCAGGAAACCGCATGTACCGACCGGGACCCAGGAAGCGAAAGACGCCCGGCGATCGAACGACACGCCGATCAGCGATAGCCAATGCTCCAATGAACTGCCCTGCGAGGATGCGGCCGAGACGTTCGCCGACGAGCTGGTAGCCGCCAGCTAAGCCTCTTAGAGCCACTTGTCAATAACAGAGGCCACGCTAACTTTCTTGACGATCGTGGGCGCCGCAATCGCAATCAACCTCGCGCTGGAAACTAGCACTTGCCTTAGGAGGAGGCGGCACCCGTTGTGCATGTGCCATGCCACGTCGCATTTCGTCTAAGGGGGATCGCATTTCTGCAATTTCAGCTGCAAAACATGTCGGCCCGTCCATTTTATAGATCCCACATTTTTGGACGCCCGAAATGGGTACGGAATAAATGGGTACACTGCCCAACAACAAATGTTGTCCCAAACCAACAGCGGCCGCTGTTGGGCAGGTGGCCTTCTGTCTCAAATGGACACAGACCGCGTCGGCGCGGACAGCGAATCCTGTTCAAAATGAAAAAGATCTGCTGTTGAGCATTGTACCGATTCTTTCCGTGCCCATCTCGCTCGTGCAGATCATTAGCAAAGGAGAGTGTGGAGGTGAGCCTGATACCGTTTCTCGAGTGCATCAGCCTTTGGCCTGAACGTAGTTTCCACTTGAGCTTTGCACGTGCCTGGTACGCCATCGACAGCATTCGCCAACGTTTTGATCGCCGCCATGGCTGGGTCGATGGCTCGCCCAGCTGCCATGCTTGCAGTGACTGAGACCATCTCTGAGAGCTCCCTCTTGAAGAATTTGAGCTCAGCCCCAAACTCTTCATCGATGCGTCCCTTGATGTGCGTTTGTGTGTGTGTCCCACCCAGTTGGAACCATTCCATTCTCATCGTCGCTGTCGGCACGGCTCGAGCGAGACCAGTCGTCCTCCCGCGCAGCCGGCCGAGAGCCACCACGAACATGAGCGCCAGACCGATCAGCACCCCCCAGCTCTTCTTCCCAACACCATTCGCAAACATGTGCATGAATAGCCTGGCAGGAGTAGGAAGCTCCACCGGTTACCCACTAGACCGTTTAAGGGAGGTGGGACTTGTTCCTGCAGGGGCCGCAGGAGCTTGAAAACTGGCCACGGACCAATGGTATTTGTGTTGTGTCCGCCGACACAGACATCTTGAGCCACACTGGCGAGGGAAAGGGGAGGAAGAGGAGGAGGAGGAGAAACATAAGGGCCAGTGTAGACCCGAGACGCATCGAAGATGCTGCAAGCAAGCCTTCCCTCCGAAGGTCCCTCTTCATTGGGGCCGACAAGATCATTGCGGTAAGTCCCCCACCGGGGGATAACGGCAGAAAAACATTTTGTCATGCAGCAACACCGATCCTGGGACGCTTGCGCCGCGAATCAGCGTTACTGTTGCGTCTTGACAATCATGAGCCGCGGCAGATCACCATCCCTAGGACTTCCAGCATACGGATGTTTCAAACTGCTAGAACATTTGACCACGAATGCGCGCGGCGCTGAGGCGAGAGCCACATTTTGACAACCACCCGCCCTCCACTCGCGAAACTGTTGCCTGGTCTGAGGACACATGTGCGCGGCGCTGACGGAAGAGCCACATTCAAAACATCATGCGCCCTCCATCCACGAAACTGCTGCAAGCGTTTAAAGCGAATGTGCGAGGCGCTACAGGGAAAACCACATGTTGTAGACCACGCTCCCTCCACCCGTGGTATGCTTTCCAACTCTTATGTTGAATGTGCGCGGCGCTGAGGCGAGAACCACGTTTTGAAAACCACCAGCCCTCCATCCCCGAAGGTGTTGCATACTTCAAGCTTGGAGATCGTAAATAGTGAAGACATATCAGGCGAAACGCCCGGCCCGTCCTTCCGACACGTCTCGGGGTGCGACAGAGAGGAGTTACATATTTATGTATGTAACTAAATGTAAATGTAAGAAACTGGAGGGGATCAGGAGGAGGATGAAGAGGAGGAGAGCGAAGAAGAGGAGGGTCGAAGAGCATCGAGGATCGAGGCCCCCCCTCCCCAGCCTGGGCGCTTGCTTTCTTCAGCTGGGCGACGGTGGGGACGCCCTTGCCGACCAGAGACCGCCGGTGGAGCTAACTTATGCTCCTTGCCCCCCTGGGCGAAACCCATCATGCATCGGCACTCCTCTTGGAGGGGGGGGCCTAAAGCCGATGGGTCACCACAGGGAGGGGGGCAAGGACAGGAGCGTAGCTTCCCCAGTTGTCGCAAGACTGCCTTGTACCCCCAGCCCTTCAGCGAGTCAAGGATCTCCTCCACTGGTGTGCCGGCACGCTCCAGCCACTCTGGGATCAGCTCGATGGTCATGACGCACGGGGCGTACTCGGAGAAGAAGCGCTGGGCACCCCTGAGGAAGTGGCCCTCGTGGCCCTCGATATCGACTTTGGCGAAGCTGATGGCCTTCATCGCCGGGTTGTTCTCGAGGATTTTGTCGCCAGTGGTGAGCGGCACGTCGAACTCCAAAACGACAACCTTGGGTGCGTACGCCTTGCCCGGGTGGAACAGATCCTGCAACTGGTCGTCGCTCATCTCCGTGAACGGCTTGTTGCCCTTGACGGTGGAGCCGCCCTTATTGACGGGGTTGAGCGACATGGTCACCATCTTCGGGTCGTCGGGGGCGCCCACGGCGTAGTTGTACATGTCCACGTTCTGGAGGTTGTTCGCCAGGATACCGACTGCGAGGTGGTCGGCGATGAGTGGCATACCCTCCACGGCGACCACCTTGCCGCCAGAGAACTTGAGACAGTCCGCGAGCGGGATGGTGAATGTGCCGATGTTTGCGCCGATGTCGAGGAAATTGCCGACCGAGCCGTACATTTGGAACTCCTTGCAGAGCTCGGCGATGTGGTTCTTCTCCCAGCCGGTCCCGGCGAGGAGCCCGCCAGAGACGCCCTCGTCCGAGTACCTGTCGAATGCGGCAATGGTCAGGTTGTAGTTGCCCATGTTGCTCTCGACCTGGGGAAACAGAGAAATACCAATACCGCTGAATTCCGCGGCTCCCCAGATCGCCCCTCTGCGCTCTGACCGAGGCCGCGAGGCGAGTCCGCCCGCTACGGCGACCCAGGAGGCCCCAAAGTGGCTGCCAGCAAGCTGCACACACACGCACACACACACACACACTCAAACACACACACACACACACACTCGGGGGCGCGCAAACATGGATTAGCGATCTAAGGATTTGGCGCGCGGTCGCCAAATCTATGGATCGGGTGAGGTGCCCTCCCCAAATTGCAGCCGGTGCCGCCTCGTTCGGCGGCGGAAATCCACGATTTCCGATGGGAACGGGAGCCGTCGCTAATCAACGCCCCCTTGATCCATGTTTGCGATCGCCTGACACACACACACACACACACACGCACACACACACACACACACACACACGGCTGGATCCACATCAGGAGCACCCCGAGGTGACCACTTGAGGGACACACGTGAGGAGGGCTGGCCCACACGCCTGCGGAAGGGCCAGCCTCATCATGTACGCGCGGGCGTTCATTCTCGACGTCGGTCATGACTTCGCAGCGGCGAGGGCGGGGAACACAGCGGGTTCGGGGGCCCCTGCGGGGCCGCAGGTCTGGTCGAACTCAGCGCCCCCCCCCCACCGCCCGAAACGCCAGCGGCGGCATTCTCATTTGTTCCGAATCGATCGACGTGTCGGCCGGCCCCGTGTGCATCCAGTCCTGGCCCAGGCTAGCCTCGCAGTGTGCACGGGGGGATCCAGCTTCCTGGACAAAAAACATCACCAGGGAAGGGTTGTTCGGTATCGACAGGTGGTTCTTCCCCGGTGGGCCGTCGCGTGGTAGAGCGTGCTGTTCGCCGCGAAGATGGGCCCGTGGGCCCACCTGGCTCGCTCCAGAACCAGCAGGCCCACCCCAGGAAATCTCTCTTTCAACCACCTGCTGCTTTCCCTCCTCACCTCTCTCCCTAACTGCCTGTCCCCTCCTTCCCATCACCTCGTCCTGCACCTGTCTAGGCAAGCCGTGAGGCGCACCTTCCTCCTCCTCCTCCTCCTCCTCCTCCTTCGCCTTCTCCGCCTCCTCCTTCCCCTCCTTCTCCTCCTCCTCTTCCTCCTCCTCCTCCTCCTCCTCCTCCTCCTCCTCCTCCTCCTCCTCCTCCCCTCTCCCACAATGCAGGTCGCATCTTTCACGACCGCCGGCCTCAGCGGGCGGGGCCTCCCCCCGCTTCCACCCCCGCCGGCCTCCTCCGGCCCGCCACCTTCCGCCGAGGAAGAGACATCAACCGCAGCGCTCCCTCCAGACCCATATTATCCTGTCTGGGACGCCCTTCATCACGCCCCAAACTGGAGTCAACCAGTGCAGTAAGGATGCGCGATAAGGATGCAAGGGCCCTGGAAGGCCATGTCGGCACCCTGCAAGCGGGGCGCGGCCAGCGAAAGCGGCCAAAGATGGGCCGAAGGGGCGAGGATGCAAGGGTACCCTTGGAAAGGCTGCCTATCCTTACGCTACCAGATGATGATGATGATGCTGCTGATGATGATGATGATGATGATGATAGTGATGGTGATGGTGATGGTGATGATGATGATGGTGATGGTGATGGTGATGGTGATGGTGATGGTGATGGTGATGGTGATGATGATGATTATGATGATGATGATGCTGCTGCTGCTGCTGATGATGATGATGGTGATGGTGATGGTGATGGTGATGATGATGATGATGATGGTGATGGTGATGGTGATGGTGATGGTGCTGGTGATGGTGATGATGATGATGATGATGATGATGATGATGATGATGATGATGATGATGGTGACGACGACGGTGCTGATGATGCTGATGATGATGGTGACGACGGCGACGATGATGATGATGATGATGATGATGATGATGATGATGCTGGTGATGGTGATGGTGATGGTGATGATGGTGATCCCTCAAGACCCATTTTACCCTGTCTGGAAAGCCCTTCATCATGCCCCGAACTACTCCTCCACCGATGCCGACTCGAGATCGGTCCCCGGGCCCCTCCCGGGGCCCGTCCTGGCAGGCCTCTCGCTCTGCATCGAGCTCCGACGGCCCTCGGGCCCCGAGGCGGGCCTCCCGAGCTGTCATACCTAAAGACACACCCCGTCCTCCCCCCGGCCACAGCCCGATCGACACGGGCCCCCCGACCCCGTCCAGGGGTCCATCGAGGCCGCCCAGACACACGCGTTCCAGAATCTGCGAGGTGACTACTCGCATATGGCCGGGGGACGCCGCGAAGGATTTACGACTACTGATCGGGTGTTGCCAGAAGTGCCCCTGGCCCAAGGTGCCCCTAGCTTTTCGCTCAATGTTGGAGCCCCTGGGGCCCTCTGGGCCTCGTGAGGGGTGCTCTGGAGGCCGCCTGGGCCACCCCGAGAATCCTGGGGGTACCTTTGGCCAGGGGTACTTCTAGCAACACCCGAACTTACATCGAGGCAGACATCTACCTCTTTTCCCGGAAGAGGCTCGGGCCCAGGGTCCTCTTTCAGTTGGACAACCCCCAGGCCTGGACCTGCGCAGGGCGGGCGCATAGATTCTGCGATGCACAAGGAGGTCGCGCAGGGCCGGCGAATTAAACAGTCGAGGATGTCTCGAGCATACACGTGTCCGTTTGTTGCGGATGCCTCAACGACACGCTTGTGTTGCTGTATTGCTTGAGGATGTCTCGAGCGAAGCGCTTTTTGTTGAGTCATAGGTCGTTCCTCTCCTGGGGACCAGAATTCAGAGGATGCCTCAGGCAAAATGCTTGCACGTGCCCAGGTCTTGAGAATGTCTCGAACGAGACGTTTGGTTTCACGCGTCCAGGTTGCCCATGCAGATTTCTAGCATGAGGACTTGTTGATGATGTCTCGAGCGAGACGCTTTTTCACGCGTCCAGGGCGCCAAGGCAGATGTCTAGCATGAGGACTTGTTGATGATGTCTCGAGAGAGACGCTTGTTTTCACGTGTCCACGTCGCCCAGGCGGATGTCTGGCATGAAGAAGTGTTGACGACGTGTTGACCGAGGCACTTGTTTTCGCGCGTCCGGGTCGCCCAGACGGATATCTAGCATGAGCATGTGTTCAGGATGTCTCGAGCGAGACGCTTGTTTTCACGTGTCCAGGTCGCCCAGCCGGATTTAGAACACTAGGATTTGTTGAGGATGTCTCGAGCGAATCGCTTGTCACAATAGAGCGCGTCGCAGTCCAACCCCGCCCGTCCGTGGGGTGTCCCTGGCGCACTGGCGCTTCCCCTGGCGCGTCCCTTGCGACGTTCTGTCGTGGCGTGCCCTGGAAGGTCCCCTGGCACGCCACTCGGCGTGGCACGTTCCCTGGCTCGTCCTCTGTCGTGGTTCCTGGCTCGTCCCCAGCCGTTTCCCCTGCTCGTTCCGTGGCGCGCCCCTTTGCAACGTCCCTTGGCATCACGTCCTCTGGCCGCCCCATGGCGCGCGCCTTGGCACGTCCCGTGGCAAGTCCCTGACACGTCCAGGTTACGTCCCCTTATATATACGTCCCCTGAGACGTCCCCTGGCGCATCCCCTGTTGAGCCCCTGGCACATCCTCTGGCGCGTCTGTGAGCCTGTGCCCAGTGTCGTGTCGCTCCTTTTCGGAGCTGAGTCGGATTTTGAGGTCGAGTGAACGTACCCCGCGTTTCCAATTCAACTAGCTCTGAGGCAGCTACTATGTGCGCAAGCAGCTCGAGCTTAAAATCTGGACAAGTTCGGTCAGGACTCGGATGCTAAGGAGGACTCGCTCCACAACGCTAAAGACCACAATCGCGGCATGGCACATCGCAATTCAGCACGGCACAGCCGTCGCCCAACCAAGTCTTGAAAACGTTGCCACGCACCACATTTCTGTCTTCCGTTCCCGGTTCGTGGGTCGATCATGCTTCCCACGTTTGTGAATAAGAACTTTGCGAGTAGTGTAGCAGGGCTGAACCTAAACGGTGTGCTCGCTTTCGTTAGGTTTTCGTTGTCCCTCGCTCTTGTCTCGAATTCGCCTTTACCAAAAACAAAGAAGTCGAAACGAAAACAGGCCCACGAAATCACAAACAAACACCGTTGAGGTCCAGCCTCGCGCGCTCGGTGAACGCCAGCTGTCCACCCAGGGTCCAGTTCTGTTGGCCCCGAGGCCCGAAACGGGCCTCCAAGAGGTGCGATGCGAAAGCCGCTCTCCCACGCAGGCGGGGCAGCATCCGGGGCAGGCGACGCCCCTCAATGGGACCCCCGACGGCACGACTCCTGCGCGTCGCCGACGCCAAGAGTTTAGCTCAGACATGCCAGCGTGTCTTCCTCTTGTCACGGTCCCGGGCCCGGCGAAGAACCCCAGGAGGCCGAACATGCGCAACAACAAATAATGCTCTGAAGGGTCGGACCCCTCTGATGATGGTGGTGATGGTGAAGGTGATGAGGCTGATAAGGATGACACTGAGGATGATAATACTAATGATGACGATGATGATGACGATGTCGATGACGAGTATGGAGATGACGATGCTGCTGCTGATGATGATGACGACGATAATGATGGTGACGACGAACATGGTATTGATGATGATGATGATGATGATGATGATGATGATGGTGGTGACGCTGATGACGATTATGATCGAGGATCGAAAGTAACCATGGCGCTACCGGATGATGATGATGATGATGCTGATGATGATGATGACGACGACGACGACGACGACGACGATGATGATGATGATGATGATGATGATGATGATGATGATGATGATGATGATGATGATGATGATGATGCGGATGATGCTGATGATGGTGATGATGGTGATGGTGATGATGGTGATGGTGATGACGATCATGTGATGGTGATGGTATGTGTAACCAGAGTATGACGATGGTGATGAGGTTGATGAGGATGGTGGTGGTGGTGATGGCGAGGATGAGCGTGAGAGGAGGAGAAGGCCAGAGGGGGTGAGGTGCTCTCCTGCGCGGGAACAAGAACCCCACTCAGGACGTGGGGGGACGAAGCGGACGTCGCGACTTCTGCCGCGACGCGAGGGGCTCGGCGTTTGGAGCGCCACGAGCCTCTCGAGGTCCGCCGGCATGGGCCTCGAGACGTCCTGGCGCGCCAGCAGCTCCGCCGCGGCCCCGGAGGACGCGGGCGCCCCGGGCAGCGCCTCCCGCGACAGCGCCACCGCGGAGGCGCCGAGCGCCGCGCCCGCGCAGGCCGCGGCGCGGAGTACGGAGGAGGGCGCCATGGCCAGGCGCGGTCTCGGCGGCGCGCAGAGGGGGGGTGCAGTGGGGCCCGGCCACAGGAGACCTGCCACGAGAAGCCCAACCCCAAGACAGCCCCGAGAGACCCCCACGGCAGTCCACAGGGGCCCGCGACGGCCCAGGGGCCCCAGAGCGACCCAGCAGGCTCCATCCGCGGCCTCGCAACGACGCCCAAGAGATCCCCAGGACGGGCCACCTCGCCACACTAGCTGAGCACGGCGGCAGAAAGAGGGTCCATACAGTAGGAGCTCGACCTCAAAAGAACCATCCACAAGAAGCCCGATGACCTGAGACCCCAGGACGCCCATCGGTGTCTGGTGTCGGGGCGTCGCGCTCTCTGTCGCAAAACCATCGGAATCCTAGGAGCCTAGGGCACCCTGGAGGCGAGCAGGGTGTTTCATGGCATGGGCCCCCACTGTATGGGGGGGAGGGGGGGCAGGCTTCTCAGAAGGAGGCTGCTGCGAAGACGGCGCCGGCCCTTGCCTCTGGAAACGGGGCCCGCGCCCTCTGAGAAGCAGGGGGGGTTCCAAGAAGCCTCCCCCCCTCCCCCTCACCCCCCTTCTGCGCGCGGCTGACTGTCGGCGTCGGGGAGCGACGGAGGGGCGGAGGTTCGGTGTTCGCGGGCTGTGGCAGTCAACCCGTCTCAGAAGGATGCGCGGTAAGGACGCAAGAGCCCTGGGCCCTGGAGGCCCACGCTGACGTTGTTCGAAGGAGGATGGCCAGCGAAAGTCGCCAAGGATGGGCCGAAGGGGGATGGATGCCAGGGTACTCTGGGGAAGGTTGCGCATCATCCACTATGCGGGCCGACTTCAAAGCCGCGCTAACGGCGTGATTGGTTAACGGTGCGGTTGGGAATATGGTTGTTGGTGACACCGAGCTCACGAAAACAACATGTGGGAAATCACGAAAGGCCGTTTCCTGAATGTCAAATATGCGAATGCATCGAACGAAAGCGACACAGCGAGCTGTAGGGAAACACGAGCCACGCGTTCCTACAATCGGTTTGGTAACGAACCACGCCGTTCCTGCAATTGGTTGTCCTATTTCGCCGGTGGCCAACACACCGTTAGCACGTCTCTTCCTTTCCTCCTTCCTGGGGGAGGGAGGGAGTGAGGGAGATGGTGGTGGTGTATATTTTTGGGCCCCGTAAAGGATGCTTATGTTCGATTGTTCCGTTGCATCCTCAGGGGACCTTTGCTGTCCTGTCGCGGCCGCGTTCGGGTCGACTCCGTGCCGAATCCACGTCGGACTCGTCGGATCTGTGTCGAATCCGCGTGGACTCCACGTCAAATCCGCGTCGAGTCCGCATAGAGCCCGCTTCAGGCACAAGCGAAGACGGCAACTTTGAGGGACAGGCGAAGCCCCAGAAGACGCAACGTAACGACGGTTGGGTCTTCGGCGTCAGGTGTTCGGAGCTGTTCCCAGTTCGAACAGCAGCATCCCTGCTGGAGCCCGCCCGCAACTCGGGCCGCAACTCGGGCGCCCTGGCTGGCCCTGTCCAGGAGAGGCCGAGAGGTCGGAAGTGCGGCTTCCGCAGGCTCGTATTCACCCCCTCGCGCCGCGCAGGCATCACACCGCAGAAGCTGTTGGTCTCTTCGGCGGAGGAGGGTCCCCACCTGGCCTCGGGGCCGTCAAAGAACGACTCGGGATGAAGAGGGGGTCTCCAAAATGGTGTCCAGACGTTAAGGTGCTCTGACAGACTTTAGCCCTGACCGCGAGCGAGAACTTCGAGCACCAAGAAAGTACAGAAACTGGATGGTTTTCACGTGCCGGCCCTGGGACGCGATACTCGCTCGACGCTGTTTCGATACTGTTATGGGTGCTCGAAATTATTTCTGGGGTGTGGTCTTGGCGGCGCGCAGAGTGGTGTAGGGGGAGGGGGGAGGGATTCTCTTAAAGGAGGCTGCTTCTTAGAAGGCGCCGGCCTTGCATCTACAGGCAGGGGTGCTTCTAAGAAGCAGGGGTGCTTCTAAAAAGCTCTCCCCCCTCCCCCTACCCCCCTCTGCGCGTGGCCGATGGTTCGTAAGTACGATG
Organism: Prorocentrum cordatum; assembly: GCA_963575745.1. Classification (NCBI taxonomy): domain Eukaryota; class Dinophyceae; order Prorocentrales; family Prorocentraceae; genus Prorocentrum; species Prorocentrum cordatum. The sequence goes on from CAUYUJ010015419.1 coordinate 258,987, forward strand.
GGAGCAAGTTGCTTGTTTTTAACGGCGCGGCGGGTCTGGGTCCGTCGGCTCTCGGGCCATGACGCGGGCCTTGTGCGGCCGTCCGGGCCAGCCGCGCACCGGGCGGAGGGATCGAGGATCGGAGGTTAGTTTGTCGGCGTCTTTCGGGCGTTGGCAGAACTGGATTTAGTGGGACCTGGTTTAGTGATGTGTACTGGGGGACGCCCACCCCGCCCCGAAAGAACACCAGCTACGGCAGACCTGGTCTAGTGATTCTGGCCATTTTAGGGCTCCTGGGCCCTACTACTAACGGGTCCCCTTACCTGGGGCCCTGGCTACACCGGAGTCTTTGAACTCTGAGATTCTGGCGTCGAAATGGATTCACGCCCAGCGGGTTCGCCCCATTTCGGGCCCCGGGACCCTCGCGGATTGATTTGGCTCGGAAAATGCAACAGGACGAGGTTCTGTAGGGTTCCGATCGAGATATCTTATGATGTTGCAATTTGATCGCGAAGTCGGATCTCCTGGAATTGGCCCTGGGGCGCTTTCCGTCAGCCGCGCATCGTCGAAAGGCGTCGGGAGTGCCTGGATCATTCCGAACGCCCGAGAAACGAGGTATGGCCAGAAAGCCGACCGACCCAGATCCCTTTGCGTCGTGAAGAAAGCACGACACATGGTCTCGGGCAATTTGGAGCCTCTGTAGGCCCCTGACCAAGCTCCAGGGCCGTCAACATGGCTCGGGATGAAGAGCTGGCTCTGGGGAAGGGGCCGAAACCTGCAGAGGCCCTCTTTGAGAACAAACCACACGACGTCGCGGGCCTGGGCTGCACCGTGGAGAAGCCCTGCGACGCATGGGAGTAACCGGCCTATCTGCATTGGGGGCGTCTATAGAGAGCTCCGAGGCGCTCTCGGAAGCTTCCGGGAAGCATGTTTGATCCTCCTCCTCCTCCTCCTCCTCCTCCTCCTCCTCCTCTCCCTCCTCCTCCTCCTCCTCCTCCTCCTCCTCCTCCTCCTCCTCCTCCTGTTGTTTGGAAGCCTCCTGCGCCCGCGGAGGGCCCTGCCTCCTCCGGAGGCCCACCCCGCCGCCCCCCCCGTCTCGGCGCACCGCCGAGTCACAAGGTAGTGGAGTGTGAGGTATCGTGCCAGCCAGCGCGGGGGCCTGAGCCAAGAGCGGCTTCGGCGGAGGGGGGGGAGGAGGAGGGGGGGAGGGGGACGAGTCTGGGGAGGGAGGGGAAGGGAGGGCTGGCTGGCTGGATATGGCATTGAGATGGTCCAAATGGCAAGTGGTAGGGAGAGAGGGAGGGAGTGAAGTGTGGAATGAAACATCGAGAGTAAAAGAGACAGAGAGAGAGAGGATAACAAAAAAAAAACATGGAGAGACAGAGACAAAGAGGGACAGGGAGAGAGAGAGAGAGAGAGAGAGCAAGAAAGATAGAAGAGAGGACCGTGAGGAGGATTAGGAGGATGGGGAGGAAGAGAAAGAGGGGGAACCGGGCCACGGAAAAAGGGGGGAAACGAGGGCGACGACGAGGAGAGAGACGAAGAGAAGCAGGAGACCCGAAGGAGGGGGTGCGTGCCAGGAGGACGGGAGGACAAGGACGCGGAGGCCAAGAGGAGAAGGGGAGGAGGGATTCCAATGAGGAGGATGCGGGAGGAGGGCCAGGAGAAGGAGACCATGAGGAGGATGAGGAGGAGAAGGGAGAAGGAGGAGACGGAGGGTGAGGATGATGATGATGATGGTGCTGATGAGGAGCAGGAGGAGGTAGTGCCATTATCATCTTCCTGCTCCTCCTCCTCCTCCTCCTCCTCCTCCTACTCAAGCGATTTGTCATCGCAATTACCAGCATCAGAATGTCAATCGGGAGGAAAATAGCAAGAGATTGTAGGAGGAAGAGAGGTACAAAACGGTAGAGAGGAGGAGGAGGAGGAGGAGGAAGAGGAGGAGAGGGAGCAGCAGGAGGAGGAGGAGGAGAAGGCAGAAGGGGGTGGAAGAGGAGTTCCCCCCGGCCAGATCAAGATTGAAACCTAGCCCCAATCACTCATAGCTGCCGCCTCGACCAGTCTTTTCCAGTCAGGTCCAGCCATCGCGGCGAAGGACCCGACAATTAGGGGGGCAACCAGGCAACAAACCTCCGGCCGGAGGCACAGAACAGGCATCTGGAGCAGCTCGTGAGAGACTGCTTCAGAATCAAGAGCAAACTCGGGCACTGCAGCAAGTGCCTCTTCACCCCATAGAGCCTCAGCAAACTGGGCCACGCGCTCAAACTGGCGGCTCTGTACGACGCCTCGCTGACTCGGACCCTCTCCGCGCGGCTCGCGCCGTGGCCGCCGGCAACGGCCCGGACTCGAGGTGGAGCGCGACCAGGGCGGCTGCGAGGCCGAGGGTGATCCAACCGATCGGCGCCAGGACCACGTTGAGCACATTCCCGCCTGGACCGCCCAGGTCGTAGCTGTGCTTGATGTTGTCCATGATGCAGAACTCTCGGAAGCATACCTTTCCGATCGCCATCATGTCGAAGGCAAGGACGCAGCCGGAGAGCAAGAGGAGCGCCAGCCCCAAGAAGCGCCACGCGAGCACGCGTGCCTAGAGGCCACCAGTTGGACATCTGGGTGTACTTCTTCGCGTCCTCGGCCTCCTTCTCTGCCAGCGTCCGTACTGTGTCGTGCTCTGGCCGATACGTGTTCAAAAGCTCGCCCCCCGACTCGTGATGTTCCGACCTACCTGAACTTGACCACCTAAGAGAACTCCGAGCACCAAGAAAGCATCCGAACCGGAGAGCCTTCGCGCGTCGGGCCCCGGGAGGCGACACTCCTTCGACGCTGTTACGATACTCTTCGGGGTGCTCGACATTATGTATGGGATGCGGTCCTCAAGTACGTACGCTGGAAGCAACAGCACCTCCGACTTTTCGACGAGCTCCGAAAGACAACCGTGGCGCCTGCCTGGAAGGCCGCAGCGAGCCCCGGTGGCGAAGGATGCGCTCGTGCTCTGCGCTCCTTCGGCGGTGCCCTGTTCTGTCGGAAACACTCCCACAACCACCATCAGTTGGAGTGGGAGGGGCTCCTCCTCCTCCTCCTCCTCCTTCTCCTCCTCCACTTCCTTCCCCCCTCCAACTTATGGTGGTGGTGGTGGAAAACAGGCCCATCAGACAAGGATGACTGGGCACGTGCCAAGATACATCTGGGTACTCCTCAGCTGGGCCATGCCGCAGAGCACGATCGTTGGGAAGTCCGCCGATCGCATGTGGGCCTCCAGGCGCGTGAGATCCCTCCCCCCTCAATCCCCACCCCAGGGATCCCAGAGCGGGAAGTTGACTCCCCCCAGTCCTCGCACGACCCCCCGCCGCACTCATCCGGGCGGGGTCCCGCCCTCCCCGCTGGGGGTCTGGCTCTCCCAGGGCTGCTCCTGCTGCCGCGAAATGGCCGCCGACGGTCCAAGACGACGAAGAAAACCTATTAAAACCCCAGGCAAGGTCCAACCCGCCGCCGAGACGGTAAAGGCATCCGCGAACACCCCCAATAAAGCTCAAATTGGCAAAATGCCTCTATGTTCCTCTGGCTTTGAAAGATTTTCGTGTTCTCGCCTTCTCGGCCTCCCGACGTTCCCAGACAGGTCCAGCTGCCCCCAAGATTGTTACCAGACGGCGCAAAACGCCTCCAAGAGGACCCCAGAACGGCCTCAGAGCGAACAAGATGGCTCACGACGTCTCCAAGACGGCCCCAGGGTGGCCCAAGACGGCTCCAACAGGAGACCCGACGGAGAGCTCCAACGGACATTCCAAGCCCTCGGCCCCAATACGCCCCAGGAGGCTTCAAAAATCCCCCAAGAGGCCCCCAGGAAACACAGAAAAAGCTCCGAAAAGGCCCCAAGAAGCTGCCAAGAGGCCCCACAAAGCGTTCCACAGCACACCCGAGAGTGCCCCAAGAAGCAGAATCCACTGATGTACCAAAACGGTTTCTGAAAGATTTAGGCGTTCTCGCCACTTCAGCTCCCAAACGTCCAGACACGGCCCATGAGGCTCCAGGAATTGCCCCAAGACGAGCCCACGGGTTTCGAAACGGGCCTCCAGAGGCCCTAGGACGGCTCCCACACGGTCTAAACAAGCATCCAAGACGGTCCTATC